>PVIW01002840.1:24336-195802 GCA_004026585.1 Noctilio leporinus
GGGGGTATGAATGGTTGGATGAAGGACTATCAGGAAATAAATATCTGAGTCAGAAGCAAAACGCCCAGTGGACTCAGATTTCAGCGCGGCCCCCGCCAGCTCCGTGGCGGGACAGCGTTCGGAGTTCCTCCCCAGGATGGTCTCCAAAAGGCGGGGAGGGGGCTTCAAACGCGCGGCCCCTGCGACCCCGCCTGCCAACCCCGAGCCGCGGCAGGACGTGGGGAAGAGGGGTCGCGGGTCCCCCGCCACGTCGCCCGGAGCGCTCGCTGCACCTGCGCCGCCCCCCGCCAGGTGTACAGACCGAGCCGGGTGACGGTCCCAGGAGTCGGGGGCCACAACGGACCCCCGGCGGTGTGTCGCGAGAGAGGGAAAGGTGAGTCCAGGGAAGTTGGTGAACATTTTCCCTTTAGAGGAAGCGCAGCGGGGCGGCGCAGGGGACGCAGGGAAGGCGACGTGGGGACCCCGGGAAACAGCCCTTCCGTGCGGCGCGGCCCCCGAGCCCGGTCTCCCCGCAGATCCCAGCGGCCGCGGGGCAGGGGCGGCGCGGTTGCCCGCGTGTCCCCCGCGCGGTGCGCGGTCGGAGGGCGACCCAGGGCGGCCGGTACTCACCCGCGGCCGGGGCTCCGCGAGCCGGACGCGTCCTGCGAGGCGCGGGTGTGGGCGATGGTGCGGGCGGCGGGCCGGGCTGTGAATCAGCCGCGGGACGGGCGCAGAGGGCGGGAGTTACGGGAAGGGCGCGGGGGCGGGCCGAGGGCCGAAGACTTTTGCAATTTCCCGTCTAGCTGCGCACTCTTGGCACCCCTGGGACCCGCAGGAATTCGCTCCTTGTTCCCGGGGGACATGGATGGGTCCCCGCGGGAGGACGAGGTGCGGCAGGACTTGTGGACAGGGCGGGGCCGGCGGGAAGGCGTGGGACAGGGGGAGCCGCACCCCGGGAGGAAAGGTGGGGCTGCGGCCCGCGCGTCCGCGGGGCACCTGGCGACAGGCCGGCGGGGACGGGACGCGCGGGGTGCGGGGGTCGCGCGCGGGCCGCCTGGTATCCCCACCTGGGCAGGACCCGTGGGCTTCGTTGGGGAAAAGTAATAGCGTTGGAACAGACTTCGAGGCGGCTGGTCCTCGTTCGCTCTAGGAGGCCCTGTGAACCTGTGTTTTCAGAGCTGAGGACGCTTCCCTTTCCTCTAACAAGTACCTTTGACCTTTGAGATACACCTTGCAAATTCTGCACCTTTCAAATGCATATTTGCCCTTTCTTTGGGTTATTGGACAGAGTGTTGAGAGAGCCACTCGGTGTGGCCACTGGTGTGGAACCCTAAGGAGCGACGCTGGGACCCCGAGCGAGAACCTCGTGGGGGCGGGTCTCCTGGGCTGGCGCGCACGGCACTGCGCCTGGTCGGCCGCGCCTGTTCTGCTTCGGGTGTGGGGGCCCCGGAAAGTATCACAAAAGGCAGGGGCGGGTTTGGGGAGGGTCAAAAGTGATGGAGAAAGGTCGCGGTGAAGCCATCCTACGTCGGAATGACTTGTTGGATTGGCTGGATAGCTCAGATCAATGGCAGAATTACTCCAAATGTTACCTTTCTGCGCGACCATCCTTTTTTTCCCTCCCCCATGTTTTCGTAGGGAAAAAACTTTCCTTTTATGCCTGAATACACTTACTTCCAGATGGTGCCACCAAGACTGTAAATATTTGATGATCATGAACAAAAGGGACTTTTGTTTTGTAAGATAAATGTGTGCTCCTTTGCCACACCTCCCATTACTCCAAGATTTTCAAAGGATCCATTAGTTCAGCCATCTGCGTGACGGTGGAAACCGGCAAACCAGGCCCCAACTGGTTAGAAAGGCTTTCTGACTCTGCATTTCCCTGAATAAAAAAAATAATAATAGTAATAAGAGAAGTGACTTTCCTTTACATAGAAATAGTTCAGAGAGGTGTCTCCCAGAGCAGGTGAGAGCCCAAATTAAAAAAAAAAAAAAATGTTGAGTGTCAAGTTTCTACAAAGGGAGCCTTAACTTAAGTTTGCTCTGCTATTACAGTGGGAGGAAAACCAAGGTGCAAAAAACGTCCCGTGCTGTTGGTTTGGAACTTCAGAGGCTCCCCCAGGAGGTGAGAAGCTGGCGTCTGACCACCCAGAGGCGGAACACACCAGATTCCAGACTGGTAAGCAGGAGCGTTAACAAGCAAGGGAACTCTCTCTCACGGGAGAGTTGTCTGGATGGCCAGAGGTGTGCGCATTCCCACACCGTCCCATCAGCCGCTAAGGGGCTTACACGGAGGCCCCAGCGGACCACCCAACGGGTCTCGGTAACACGTGAACCCTCAAGGCAGCCCCCTTTGTATGTTTCTAGTAAGGACATGGGAAGGGAGGAGGAGCTTCTGATTGTCCAGTCCGGGTCTGGGGCCAGGTGGGAGTCATGTCCTTTCCATGACCTCTTCCAACAAGTGCCCACATGAAATGTAATTATCGTTTGCACCATTCTAATTTCATCTTATCCCTCTTTCTAGAGCCGAATTGCTATAGTACTTGTAAATTTGTGATCATACCCCTAGGGTAGTGGGTTGAATATTGTCCTCCAAAAATTCGTATCCACCCAGAACCTCAGACTATGACCCTACTTGAAAAGGTAGTTTTTGCAGATGTAATCAGGTTAAGATAGGTCACACTGGATTAATCCTATGACGGTTGTCCCCATAGGAAGAGGAAAAGTGAAATACAGACACTCAGAAATTCCATGTGACTGATGTGGCAGAGACTGGCATTAATCTGCCTCAAGCCAAGGATGCCAAGAATGGCTGGCAATCAGCAGAAGTTAGGAGAAAGGTACACCCACCCCTGAAGCCCTTAGGAAGGAAGTCACCCTGCCTTCACCTTGATTTCAGACTTGAGGACTCTAGAACTGCGACAAATCAGATGTCTAATTTTTAAGCCACGAAATTGGTGGTCAGTTGTAACAGCATCTCTAGCAAGGTGTGTATGTGATACAGATCCCAAAGGTTACTTTTTAGAATTAGCCTGAAAATAGCTGAAATGAAAACAATGAAAAAATACCAACAGTTTATTAAGCTAAAAACAGAAATACCCTGATGCTCTCGCTTGCTTTTGATTTCAGTGGCCCAGCCCTCCCCACTTTGCCCCTTTCCGTGACTATCTTCTTTGTCCTTTTCTTGGTTTCTTGTTCTCTCCCTGTCCCTTAGATGCTGGTGTGTCCCATGGCTCCATCCTTCACGTTCTCTGAATGCAGTCTCCCGAATGACCCACATGCATGGTCCTGATTTCCATGGTCACTCGAGCACCGATGACCCTAGAACCTTCCTTTCTGTGGCAGTTATTTCATCTGAATCCCATACCGACTTATTTGTACACCAAAATCAACAGGTTCAAGTTCAAACTCATCCCTTTTCCCCACCTGATTCTCTTATGTTACGTGAATGACCCAACCTTTCATTTAGTTAGGTACCAAATCAAAAAACCTGGGAACGATCCTTGATCTATGCTCCATTATCTTTTCGTCCACAGGAACCTCAGGTATGTAGCACCAATGTCATAGAGGCAGTCTCAGTGGAATCCATCCCTAATCCTGTCCAACTCCTCAGGGGAAAAATGGTTCTAAAACTGTCGTTATAACATTGTATATAACACAGCTATATTGATATGGGTATTGTATGTAACATAGCTATAGTGGATATAGGTATAAGTTTAAGTCTATCGATAAGTGAAGTCAGCTGTTTAATTATGATTCTATTTGTTCAACTATTACAAATATCGATAATTACATGTTTGGCAGTATTTCGCAACCAAGCTGATGGAGTGTGAAGGAATTAGGAATTTTCTGAAGAAAATGGCTTCATCAAGTAAGTAGTGGATGATGATTTATAATTACCCCCAGGGATAATAAGGTTTTTTTTGTGTATTATCACACATGATATTTTTATTTATTTAAAAGATTTTATTTATTATTTTTAGAGAGAGGGGAGGGAGAGAGGCAGAGAGGGAGAGAGACATCAATGTATGGTTGCCTTTCACCTGCCTCCAGCTACGGACCTGGCCGGGGACCTGGCTGGGGACCTGGTTATGTGCCCTGGCTGGGAATCGAACCAGCGACTCTTGGGTTCAAAGGCCGGTGCCTTATCTACTGTGCCATCAGCTGGGGCTGATATTTTAAAGATTCACTTTTAGGCCTTAAAACACGCTGCTATGATTATGATTGTTAGTGATACTGTCATTATTTCTAAGAAAACTTAATGAAATTAAAATGTTATTCTGCATTGTGGAGAACAAAATAGGCCTTCTGAAAAAATTTAAATCTAAAATATATGGTAAAGCTTGGTTAGTTAAGAGACACGTATCCTTCCAAATATCACCCTCCCCCGAAAAAGGGTGGAGGGAGCCATCGATGACATGGAGCTTTCACATTGAATCATTTCAGGCATTTCCTATTATGGCTTAATTATGAATTGCTCTGCTCCCAATAGCTGTAAGGTAAATTTAAATGAAGCAAACGTCATCCTGAAGAGTTCTAAAGAAGTTTCTTGTCTGAAGTAGGTATTACTTGAAGATCAACTCATAGGTTGATTTCACACATTTCTCCCTCTCCAAGATACTGTAATGGTGTTCACACCTGGTTCCAGAAATCATCAGAAACCCCGCAATGGGGAGAACCTTTTTGGGTCTTTAATTTTTTTTCTCCCCATTCTCCCTAAAAGATTATAGAGAGAACAGGCTTTAGGAAAAATGTTGAATATGTGTTTGTTTAGATAGTTGCTTTGGGTGTGGGAATTAATAAATATGAATGCAGTAGTTAGTGCTAAAGAATAAAACTTTGATACAGTGAGGGGGGACAAATAAGATAGGAACTTTGGGGACTTTTGAAAACTCTGCTAAGTTTGGTTGAAATGTGTATAGTTGGATTTACATTTTTATTTATTATTCATTTCTTATTGTCTTGGTTCCATTCATTACCACTTATGCCCCCTCATCTCGCAGTCACCACACTGTTGCCTTTGTCCATGAGCCTTTTCCCTTTCTGCTCCATCCCCCTTGTGTTTATATTTAAACAGCATCGCTTACAGACAGCATGTAGTCAGGACTAAAAAGTTCATTCTGACAATCTCTGCATTTTAATGTGATAGGAAGTATTTAGCACACTTACATTCTAGGTAGTTATTGATATGGTTTTGCTTAACTTAATATTTTACTTTTCTTCCTGCTTTGTTTCTTCTTTTTTGTTGTTGTTCTATTTCTTTTTTCTGCCCTCTTTTACATTATGTAAACATTTTAGAATTTAATTTTAATTTGCCCTTTTATTTTTATTTTTTGTTATTCCTCTTTGCAGGATTTTTGGTGTCTGCCTTATGGATGATAGTATACATCCTTAATTTTTACTGTTTACTTATCTTTGCATTTCCTCTGAACTTTGTTTAAATGCCAGAAACAAATTTTACTTGAAGGAGTTACAGTAAACTATATCTTTATCTTTCTGTTTCCTTTTGTGCTTAAATTAATTTTATCTAGACTAAACTGAAAACTTCCTGAAGGCACACATTTTCATCTTCAGTCTTAGCTTCTTAACTGGAATCTCTTTCATCCAGTTCTAATGTGACAGCAATGATTTTGTCCATTACCTAATATGACCAGATGATGCTTAGTCACTCTGAAATAATGTGAAGGTAATTGCCACACTCCCACAGCATTTTATGGGGAGCAGGCCAGGGAAAAATGTTTATTCAAATTCCACATAAAATAACTAAGCTATACTGGAATAAGATGAAACTCCCAAGGAGAGACATGTTATTAAGTCAATGTTATTAAAGTTTGTAGAAAAAATAATTATAAGAACTTGTCTTCCTAGAATTTATTGGGAAGTATAGGTAACCCCGTATAACATGGTTGTTAGGTTCCTAAAAAATTCCGTATTAGGAGAATCCATGTCATATGAAATAAAGAACTAGTAAAAAAAAAAAAAGAAAAATGGGGGTTAGGTTCCAAAAATTTTTTTAAAATACTATTATATTTTAA
Organism: Noctilio leporinus; assembly: GCA_004026585.1. Taxonomy (NCBI): domain Eukaryota; kingdom Metazoa; phylum Chordata; class Mammalia; order Chiroptera; family Noctilionidae; genus Noctilio; species Noctilio leporinus. Next base: position 30,351 of record PVIW01002840.1, read on the forward strand.
TAAGTAAGAAAAAATGTCTTTATTAAAGCACTTCATTAAGTATCACTTTTTCACCAAAAGTGAAATTACCATTCCTTTTTAAAAAGTTGAAGAATACCCGAAAAATTTTAATCTATGTATAATGTAGTAAAAAGAAAAACATGAAGTTTTAAAATGTATGTACTTAATACGCCATGAACAAAATGGATTTGAAATTCTAATAAAAGATTCAGCAGGCAAATCTGATATGACATCCATGCTCGAGTGAAAATTTTCAAATGAGATATCTTTTGCTCTTAGAAGCTCTTAATTACACTCCATTTATTCAGGGATTTCTCCAATTCTCAAACTGGGTTAGAGCAAAACTGTTATAGAAGTTCCATGTTATATGCAGGTTACCTGCTCCTGAAGCTGAAGGTGTAAATGTTTTTAATAGGGATGATAATTGACAACTTCTTTTGAAAATTCCCCTCCCACCTTCATTGTTTGGAAAAAAAAAAAAAAGGAATATTCACTTGGATAAAAATTTAGGTTTACAAACATTCAAAGGTGCAAAGTTGTAATACACAGAGCTCATTAGAAAAATATTGTGGGAGACACGGGGAAATGGTAGAAAAAAAGGACATTGAAATAACAAACTAGTAACAACCTAAAGATCTCCTATTAGAAGACTAAATGCTTTTTATGATTCACAAAAATCAAAAGAAGGAAGATTAGCTATGTGCTGCTATGGCAATATGTCCAAGATACATAAGTAAGTGAAAAAAGTGAGAGCCAGAAATGTGTATTTGGTATGTTCATGAATCTATTTGTTAATATTTATGGGATAGATGCATAAGCATATTTTGAGTAGGATTATAAGAAATTGGTACCTGTGTTATTTTGGGGGAGAATGTCTAAAAATGGGGCCGATATATAAGGAAAGCTTGTACTTTTTATCTTAGATTGTACAGGTTAGTTTTTATCATGTGCTTTTCATTTTTAAAAAGTAATAATTTAAAAGAATCAAAGGATGCATTCAGAAAGAACCTTGTTGGGTTTTTTTTTTTTTTTTCCATTTTGGTTGTTATGCTCAATTTGCCATAAATTATCATCTCTAAAATATAGAAGAAACAAAATCAATTGCCTGTGGGAAAGAACTGGGTGACGGAGGGACCAAGGGGAGAGTTCTAACTCTATCCTTTTGTATTTCTTGAAGTTTTACCTATATAAATACATGTATCATTTGGTAAAAAAGGTAAAATGCGCCCCCTTCCGCCATGATTCAGAATGTGAGATGCTGATCTGAGATGTATATGTGGGCCAAGCCTGTCAACTGGTGGGGTTCCCCTAGCAGGATGGGCAGACCTTAGGCTGCAAGTAATCCTGACTTCAGGCCCCGGCGCGGGCCAGCAGGCTGACAATGCCTGCTACTGGCGAGTTTTAGAAGCTGGCTTCCTAGAGCTGGGGGACACGAACCCTCAGGGGCTGAGTGGGGACACAGACCCCGCCCCCCCAGGGAAAGATTGAGCCCTTGTTCGGGGCAGCCCATCTCCCATCCCATGGGCGGGTCATCCTCCAGACATTCGTTTGTCTCTAACACACTTACTTTTTTTTTCATAACAGCTCTCTGCAGAAAACTATACAATCATACCAGAAGAGACAAAAGCTATCTGCTTATTTAAAATAGGACGCAAAACCAACCTGACACTTCTTACTTACGTTAGCCACGCAGCTGGCAAGAACCCAATGGGTGGCATTCACGTACACTAATGGAAAGCTGGAACCTACTTGCAGGTCTTACCTGTGCTTATTACTAAGACATTGCAGGGCTGTGGTGCTTGCTCGGGTCACAGTCTGATGACAATGGAATGCCCTTTCCTCTTCCAAGTGGCGACTGAGGATGGAGGCTGCTTCCAAACGCAGCCGTGCACGTGGTGTCCAGAGTGGCTGCTACCTTTATGCTTTTCACAAACAATATGTATAATCTGAAAAGCAAAACCCTCAGGTCATCTGAAACCACAGTTGACACTTAAAGCTCCTTTCTCAGTTGTTACAGACTAGGAATATGAAGTTATGCTAGTAAGCTCTTTATTTTTTTTTTTTTTATCAGCATTTTAAAAAATGCTTTAGAGCTGATTTTTCCTCATCGCCTAGATGCTGTTCATACGCCCTGATTTACACATGGTGGCCAAAATCATGCATTAGATTTATTCCTCCAGAAGGAGAAGCCAACCCTGAAACCTGAGTTGGCCAATTGCAACACAGTGACTAGTACACGGTTTGCTGAACAGAACAAATAAGCACAGCAGGTCTGCCACTCCAGGAGGCTTTAACCTAAAACAGGTAGTACCAGCAGATATCAACAGGCTCAGGCCCCAAATGACAGGAGAGAGCACTTGCACACAGGGGGTGCTGTCCCCATAAAGAGACAGCCACAGTGTGTGTGGAAGAGAATGAGGGCTGGGCCTAGATGGTCGGATACTCCAGTAGGGAAGAACCACCAGGAAACCACATTTCCTTTATACAGGGAGACTTTATGGATTAAAATATATGTCATTTTTAAAATTTATTTTTAATGGATTTAAAAAATATATTCCATTCATTATTTTCCGAGAGAAATGCAAGGAGGGAGGAAGAAAGGGAGAGAAGCATCAAGGTATGGTTGCCTTTCACCTGCCTCCAGCTACAGACCTGGCTGGAGACCTGGCTTGCAACCTGGGTATGTGCTCTGACTGGGAATCGAACCAGTGACCCTTGGGTTCACTGAGCCCACTGAGCCACCAGCCAAGGCTTATATCATTTATTAATATCCATATTGGGCAAAGAATATTGACAGGATAGGAGCAGACAAAACACAGGATAGGAGCTCATTAAAAACACTGGCTCTATATTTATTTATAATCCATTGTGTTAGTAAAATTGACAAGATTGATCTTGCCCAGTGTTAATGAGGGTGTGGCCGCTCAGTTAAATCTCCAATGCTGTTGATAGGAGTATTAATTAGCAAACTTTATATTAGTGTGGATGAAAAAGCAGCCACATACTAACCCTGATAAGCTCAAGGGAGGCCATGGCAGACACTGCAAACTCAGAGACCAAATGTAACCACACGTGATGTTTTGAACATAAAAATGCCTCTCAGAAAGCTGGCTGTGGTAGGCAGTCACATCCTAGGCCTGTAGCTTCCTTGACAAAATCAATCTTTCCCATAAGTAACCCTTTCTATTGTCTTTTTGCATCTAAGGTCAGAGTAATCTTTTCCAGACCCCTCAGCGCTAGAGCAGAAAGGACAGAACTCCTCACTTTTTTAAAAAAGATTTTATTTATTATTTCCAGAGAGAGAGAGGAAGGGAGAGAGGCAGAGAGGAAGAGAGACTTCAATGTATGGTTGCTCCTCACGTGCCTCCAGCTACAGACCTGGCTGGAGACCTGGCCTGCAACCTGGTTATGTGCCCTGGCTGGGAATTGAACTAGAGACTTTCAGGTTCGCAGGCCAGCACCTTATCCACTGTGCTACCAGCCGGGGCCTCACTTTTATCTTGTTTCTCGAGTACTATCTCTGTGTGCTGTGAGGCTTCATTATTATCTACCCTGTGCCCATCAATGTAGAAGAAGGATGTGTCTGTCCACTTCAGTTTTTGTCCAATCCAAAGAGGTCCCCACTTTGCTTTCTCCCTTCCCCCTGATCTACTATGAGTGGATGTCTGGTAGCCATCCTTATGTCTCCTCACATCATGGTCAAGTGAGGCTCATTCCAGGGGCACAAGGATGGTTCAACACACACAGATCTATTCGTGTGATACACCACAGGAACAAAATAAAGGATAAAGACTGTGAGCATTTCAATAGGCACAGAAAAAGCATTTGACAAGATGCAACATCCACGTATGATCAAAAGACTCAATAAATGGATGTAGAAGGTCCCCTGGCCGCCAGCCTGTGAACCCAAAGGTCACTGGTTCAATTCCCCAGCCAGGGCACATGATGAGGTTGCAAACCAGGTCTCCAGCCAGGTCTGTAGCTGGAGGCAGGTGAAAGGCAACCACACATTGATGTCTCTTTCCCTCTCTGCCTCTCTCCCTTCCCCTCTCTCTAAAAATAATAATTAAAATATTTTTTAAAAAATGGGTGTAGAAGTAAAGTACCTCAACATAATGAAGACCATATAGGCCAAGCCCTCAGCTAATATTCTCAAGGGTAAAAAGCTGAAAGCTTTTTCTGTACAATCAGGAACAAGACAAGGAGACCTGCTCTCACCACTGCTATTCAACATAGTTCCAGAAGTCCTAGCCAGAGCAATCGGGCAAGAGAAAAAAAATAAAAGACACCCAGATTGGTAATGAAGAAGTAAAATTGTCACTTTTTTCAGATGACATGGTTCTTTACATAGAGAACCCTAAAGATGCCGCCAGAAAACTATTATAAACAATGAACAAATACAGTAAAGTCACAGGATACAGAATCAATGTACAAAAGCCCATTGCACTTCTATGTACTAACAATAAGCTTTCAGAAAAAAATCCTTTTTTGCAATTACAACTAAGTGAATAAAGTACCTAGGAATAAGCTTAATAAAGGCTGTGAAGGATGTTTATATGGAAAACTACAAGGAATTATTAAAAGAGATTGCAAAAGACACAATGAAATGGCAAAGTATCCATGTTCATGCGTTAGAAGACTAAACATAGTCAAAAACACCATATTACCCAAAACAATATACAAATTTAATGTAATCCCCATCAAAATCTCAATGACATTTTTTAAACAAATAGAACAAAAAAACATCAGATATATATATTTTTTGGAACCACAAGAGACCCCCCCAACAGCCAAGGCAATCATGAGAAAAAAGAACGAAGCTAGAAGTCACTATCTCACTTCTAGTTTCATGATAAAGTGAAAGTAATCAAAGCATGATATTGACAGAAAAACAGACACACAGACCAATGGAACAGAATGGAGAGCTCAGAAATAAACTCACCTGTATGTGGGCCAATGATTTTCCTCAAAGGAGCCCAAAACATCCAATGGAGAAAAGAAAGCCTTTTCAATAAAGGTTGCTGGGGAAATTGGAAAGCCACATGCACAAGTATGAAACTAGATGGCAATTTATCACCATACACAAAAATTAATTCAAAATGGATCAAAGTCCTAAATGTAAAACCTGGAACAATAAGTTACATAGACAAAAACATAGTGCTAACCTCGTGGACTTTGCTCTTAGAGAGGATTTTGTGAGTTTGACCTCAAAGGCAAGGGGAGTAAAAGCAAAAACAAGCTGATGGGACTACATCAAACTAACAAGTATCTGCATGGGAAAAACAACTGTCAACAAAACGAGAAGGCAACCAGTTGAATGGGAGAAGATATTCATCAGCAAAAAAAATGCTCGACTTCACTAGCTATCAGGGTATAGTTTTGATACTACACTGAGATACCCTGTCACACCTGTTAGGATGGCTATTATTAGTAAGACAGGTAATAACAAGTGATGGAGAGGTTGTAGAGAAAAAGAAACCTGACCTCATTCACTGATGGGAAGGTAAACTGGTGCAGCCTCTATGGAAAAACAGTCTGACAGTTGCTCAAAAAATTAAGAATACAGTTACCCTTATAACCCCCACATTTGAAAACATTTATTTGTAAAGATATATGTTCCCCCATGTTCATTTCAGCATTATTCAGGTCAGCCAAGCCATGGAAGCAACCTGTGCCCTTCGGGAGATGACTGGGTGAAGAAGATGTGGTGTGTACGTACAATGGACAGTGGCCACCAGGGGAAAGGGGCGGGGAGAGTAGAGGGTAATGGGGTAAAATATATAGTGATGGGAGAAGATCCGACTTTGGCTGGTAAGCATGCAATGCAACAGACAGATGGTGTCACATTATTGAACTGTTTACTTGAAACCTGTATGATTTTATTAACCAATGTCACTCCAATACATGTAATAAAAATGTAGCTTTTAAAAAGCTGCAAAACTGCCCGTCTCCAGAGCATTTTCTCAGCCCATTGCTTCCTGGCACTTGGCATCAGTTTGGTTCAAATAAACTGCTAAGCTTTCCCTACAGGTTTGAACGTTGCTTACGTCAACATTAGCGAACATTCAAAGGTGTGTTTAATGGAGAAACTGAGCTTTAAGAGGCCCCTTTGCCTCAGAGTAACTCACCCAGCAGACAAGAGGTGGGTGAGGAAGCCTCTGTTGTCCTGCTACCCACCTTCCCATGCTAAGCTGGAGGACAGAATTCCAGTCCCTGGACTCAGGTGCCGGGAAGCTACATTCTGTCAAGGTCCTGAGCTCCCTGCTCCTGTCCGCCGGAGATACGGAGAGAAGCCCTAGAGAGCCCTCTAGTGACCACTTTTTAGAGAGCAGGTTCCTCCGGGCATTGGCTTCAGGCCCCCCTACCACGAGGTCAGAGGTAAGTCGTGGATGGAAGGGCATTGGCGCATGGCCAGCACCCCCCGGCCCCACGCCCATTCCCGCTCAACCCCCCGGCTCTGGGAGCAGCTCCCTGCCTTGGCTTTGCTAGAATGAGATCTGGGTGTTCTCTGGGTAGTAACCCCAAATTCCTCCCCACCCGTGTGCCAATGCCGTGAGCCAAGGAACGTGGCAAAATCCCCAACGATGTTGTCTTGAGTGGATGCCCCACGCTCACGCATAAAACGCAGGGACGCACGGGCAGTCCATGGAGCAGCCTAGGTTTCCCTCTGCTTTCTTAAAAATATGCAAATTAACTCTTTTTTTTTTTTAATTTTTATTTTTAATTATTTTTAGAAAGAGGGGAAGAGAGAGAGGCAGAGAGGGAGAGAGACATCAATGTATGGTTGCTTTTCACCTGCCTCCAGCCACAGACCTGACTGGAGACTGTTTTGCAACCTGGTTATATGCCCTGGCTGGAGAATCGAACCTGAGACCTTTGGGTTCGCAGGCCAGCGCCTTATCCATTGTGCTACCAGCCAGGGCCTCAAATTAACTTTTTAGGTGACCTTGAGTTAGACAAGATGGGGCAAGTAAGGAAGACGTTACACTGGAAGGAAAAAGGGGGTTAGAGGCAAAGGAGCAGCGTTTATATTTGCAGAGTGCCTATTGTGTGCCAGGGTTCACAGCTGCCCGTGCGCCGGTGTGATGGGCAGGGCCACCCCCAACTGGTGGGGACCTCTGAGCACATTAGCAAAAAGTGGGTGAAGGGCTTGGCAGAGGCTTCGTGTGAAGTCAGAAGTGGCCTGTTCTCAGGCACATGTCCCTGTGTGCCAACACACAGTTTGGCGAGAGAAGGGGACTTGTACAATTTCCCACACATGTTCACCCTGTTGGCCAGGCACCTTGGTGGAGTTCACTCTCTGCACAGATGTAGCAGCAACGTTGAGTTTTTTGCAATGTCAGAGGCCCCAGTCAGGGTGAAGTGTGAGGGCTGACATCCCGCCCTGCTCTGTTGGGCCAGCCCTGAGCTCCAATCAGCCTAGAGGCACCCCCGTTGGGGAATAACTACAAAAGTGTCTTAGGTGCTCTTGGTCCTGGAGCCACTTTATGTCCCCCTCTAATGACCCTGCAAAGTAGGGTCACGAATTTTCTGGGAAGCGAAGGATGTGGGTTTTCTCCAGGTCCAGGAGGGGCCCCGAGCACGGATTCATCTGGTCGGAGTTCATCCTAAAATTTGCAAAAGGAAGATAATGTTCATGTGATTACTTAAAACGATGGCCATCACAACTTTTGGAGGCCAGTATAATTATTATCTGCGTTGTATAGCTGAGTCCTGGGAAGGTTGAGTAGTGGTACTGTTCAGTGGAAGCCTGGGCTTTTTGCAAGCTGATCCCAGCGCCAAGAGATGCTAGAGAATCTGTGTGTCATCCACAGCGGAGCAAGGCTTTCAGGAGCGCTGTATCTCGGCTGTGCGTTCTTGCCCCAAATTGTCCAAATGTGTGTGAATCCAAAAGGAGAAAAATTCTTTTTTAAAAAAAAATTTATTTATTATTTTTCATAGAAAGGGAGAGAGGGAGAGAAACATCAGTGTATGGTTGCCTTTCACCTGCCTCCAGCCACGGACCTGGCTGGAGACCTGGCTTGCAGCCTGGTTATGTGCCCTGGCTGGGGAATCGAACCAGCAACCTTTGGGTTTGCAGGCCATTGCCTTGTCCATTGTGCCACTAGCCAGAGCTGAAGGAGAAAAATCCTTTAGATGAAGAGGCAGAGATTGAGGCAACCTTTCTGCAGTTGAGACCAGAAAGGTGATGTTCCATTTTGTGAAGCCAGTCCAACACCTATCCTGTGGCCGTTGTGCTGTTTCATGGACAGTCAAAAATGAGACGCCGTGGTTTACCCAAAACTGACATTGATGCCATCGAACAGTCCAGAGGGGCGTGGGCTGGGCAGGGAGGGCCCCTCTGCCGTGCTCACCACGTCTTCTGAGATGCCGCAGCCTCCACCTTTCTCCGCCCAGAAGGAAGTGATGGCGCGAGTGCCCTGGTTCAGCTGTCATTGCCTGCTGGCGCCTAGTCGCTTGAAAAGCTGAGCCATGAGTCTCCCCTTTCACTTAGAGGAGGTTTTCCAGCTAAAAGGAAGAAGGGCAGGTGGACATTGGGAGATTGCCAGCAGCCTCTCCCAGTGCCGTGAGCCAAGAGTGGTTGAACTTGGGAAACTGTCAGGCCAGAGACCTGTGAGAACTATGGGAACAAATACAGGGACAGAAGGTGAGCAAGAGAGATGGCCCTTGTCAAAGAGTAATGAGATATGGGCTCTATGGAGCCAGGGGACGGCGGAGGGTGACATCCCAGTGATGGCAGATACAGGAGCCATCTCAGCCCGTGGGCCATGACAGTCCGACCATAAGCAAGTGCCAAGGCAATCTGAGAGCCACTTCTGATGGCTCATGAGAAGGCTTGGGAGAACGAAGAAGACGACCAGGGAGTAAGAGGAAGACAAGGGAAATAAATGACAACAGAGAGATTGAGACTCTTTCTGCTTGATCCGTACAGACCAAGTTGACCAGTCCTTCAGTGAGGAATGACTCCCAGTAACACAAGAACGTGTGGATGGTGGCCACATCCTTCTCCTCCGGGGATCAATCAAGCTTCTGGAAAGAGGGCTGTTTCAGGGCTCATTGTCTCTACCTTCTGATCTTGTCACCATTCCAATGAAGCTGCCCCTGTTCTGGCCTGACGTGATGAGAGCCCAAGTCAGGAAATTCTTCACATTTCTACGTGGTGTTCCTCCACATCATTTACGTGATTAACCATTCTCTTCTTTGTACTCTCATCATACTTTTTATGACGAGAGGCCCTCAATTCTCTCTGGCTTTATCTTCTCAGTTCCTTGCTGAACTACTTTTCCTCTCTTCATGGTGGTGTGTCAGAAAGAGGAGAATGTCTCACTAAAGTCCCACTGTGACTGACATCCTCCTGGGTTTCAAAGGCTGCAAAACTAAAGAGCTACCTGTTCCACATTCCTGTGCAGCTAGTGTTCCACGCATGCTTTAGATCCTGCCAATCAGACAGCCTCAGATGGAAACCTTGGGGGAGATAGAGGATGCAAGAAAGCTTGGAGAAGAATCCGATCGAGACCTTTTGGAATCTTAAGGAAGTCCATTCTCTTCAAGTAGATTGAGTCACTGCTTTACAGAGTGTTCTTTGAAAATGCACCTGTTCTCATATTTCAAGTTCATGTATGTTGGTGCTTCTGTGGTAGTCAGCCGCTGGTGCAATACTGCTGCATAACAAAACACCCCAAAGCTCAGTGACTGACAGCAACAGCTTTCATATCTTTTTGCTCACAGTCTGCCTCAGGCACTGGCCACCAGGTTGTAATTGCTTTGACATTTGTTTTTTGTGTCTTCTTGTTCTCTTTGACTGACAGTTCCCAGGCTGTGCTATTCCCATGACAGATCCCAGAAGCCTAAGGGAGAAGCCAGGCCACCCAGGCGAACTCAGAGCTTCTTCTCATGTCATGTCTGCTCACAGTTTGTTGGCCAAAGCAAGACACCAGGCCAAGACCCAGAGCCAGCGGGGTTGGGAAGTATGTATATTTGTCTTCTGGGGGAGAAAAAAGGGGATTCATATTTTATAAAATTAATAAAAGTAATTCTAACTTCCCACATAAATGTTTCTCAGGATTCTGTCTGGGGGACCTCAGCTTTGGCTGATGCTGCTTCCCAGGCTGCCTGTGCGGTGGACCAGGGCTCACCTGTTGTGTTGTCACTGCCAGGTCATGAAACAAAGTGGACAAATGAAAGGTTGAGTGGTCTTCTGCAAAGAAAGGATATTCCCGAGAGGGGCTGGGTTGCTGAGGGCATGGGTGGCTGGATAGCCTTTAAATTTAGAGGCAATTGAACATGTAAAGCCTGCGGTGAGTGACCTGCTGTCTAATAGTTCGGGTTTCTGTCACAGTTTCCCTTTTTGAAACATCTACTCTACTCAAACTATCGCAAATAAAACCAAAACCCTATTAGAGAGAAAAAAAAAAAAGGTCTTGTGTGAATACTGATGTATGTATTTGTCAGGAAGACAAATTCAATCTCCTTTGCCATTTAAAAATAAAGCCAATAAAAAGCATAAAATAATTTACTGTATTACTAAGTTTTCTAACTAATCACCCAAATTAAATGTTCAAGTATCAATGGTCTGATGAAGTTTTCATCTGGAAATGCATCTGATTTTGAACATTACTTTTTTCTGAAGAAGCGAAGTATAAGGGGGTTTGGAAGCCTCTCACCAACCTTTAACCAAAGCGTCTGCTAATGTATATAATTGCTTCAGATGAAATCCTAACCTTTGGAATAAGCTCTTTTGGGACAATCTATTAGAGAACTAGATGTAAACGTACTTCTTACAGCATTGGCTTCTCCCACATGAGTCTTACCTCTTCAGCTGAGTCAGGAGGACACCTGACTCAGGTGAGAGCAGTGCATGCCCACAGGTGGAAGAGCCATGTCCCAGGGCAGCCTGGGAGCCTGGGAGCCTGTGTGAAGAAGCAGGCTGAAGGCCCCTTAGTCCGGGCCCAAGTTTGGCGGTTGACCTTCTCAAGGAATCTCCACCCACCAGGGAGATGAATTTAATTCAACCCTCTGGAAATTTCAAATATGTATAAAAGTAAAGAAAAATCTTGTAATGTGGTCATCCCCCAACACAAACAATGATTTACCTACCTGTGGCCAATCTTACACCATGTATATGTCTAGCCACCTTCCCCTGTTCCACTGGATGACTTGGAAGCCATTTGGAAACATCCTATCATTTCAACTATAAATATGATATTTCAGTATGCAATCTCTAGAAGATAATGGTATTGGGTTTTCTTTTTTAAAATCCAATCTTATTGCCAGGCTCAATGCTATATATTAAATAAGTGTAATGTATACATTGCTTTTAGAGAGAACATTCACTGGCTTTTTTGTTTGTTTTTGATAAGACACAGTTTAACCACACACACTGTCTTCGGTGAATATCAGAACTATAAACCGCAAGGACATTAATCTCTAAAGCTTGTCACTTCAGCTATTCACTTTATTATTTTTTTAAAGATTTTATTTATTTCTGGAGACAGGGAAAACAAAGGAGAAAGAAATGCATGTGAGAGAAAGATCAATGTGTTGTTGCCTCTCACGCACCCCAAGCTGGGGACCTGGTTCGTAACCCAGACATGTGCCCTGACTGGGAATCGAACCTGCGACCTCTGGGTTGCAGGCCAGCACTCAGAGCCACACCAGCCAGGGCACAGCTACTCACTTTAATTGGAACAGTCTGATTCTACTTATTTTCAATGAATTCAAAACAAGAGGTCTCCACATTCTGCCCAGCTGACAGTTTGTGAAATTCTTCCTGTTACTGTTCTTGAATAATTTTCTAGGGAATTATCTACCTGACAAATACTGTTGCCCCCCCAATATCTTAGTTAAAATGTCCTTTAAGTTTTTTTCTACTCATAAATTAGGGTGCATTTTCACAGTGGTTTTGCCAGTCTTCAGACTGTAAGTCACCCACCCTGCTTTCTATCTGTGCCTCTTCAACAAGTTTTGGATGTTTAAATTCCAAGACATTCAAAAGTGTTATCATCACCATTCCCCAAGTGGCTTATTGAGGATGAGGCGTGTGTGTGTGCCTATGTGTGAGCTTGCAGTTGGGGAGGGTCAGGATGGTAAATAGCATTTCCACTTCCGCCCCAAGCATTGGTAGCTTGCCACTCATTTAAAATAGCAAACAAACCCATTATCACTGCAAATTTTTATTGCCATGGGAAACTACTTTCTTGTTTTCCTTTAGAACTATTTGAGGTTTATTGCAATAGTCACTCAGAAATTATGAAGATGCCAACAGGTGCTTTTATAATCAAGAAATATGTCTTTCTAGAACTTTCTAAATTGCTGCCTGGCTCCACCATGAAAACACCATGCTTTTTGGTCATTTAATTCCTAGTCTTCATCTGTGTGGCTGCTGTAACAGAATATCATAGTCTAATGAACAGCAAATGCTGTGTTTGTCATAGTTCTGGAGGCTAGGAAGTTCAAGCTCAAGGTGCTGGCACCTTTGGTATCACTCCAGGGCTGAAGAACTGGGTTCCCATTTCCCTGGGAGGCGATGGGGTTCCTGCCCGGAATCCCAGCTGCTCCACAGGCCAGGCAGCAGCCAGTGAGAAGGGGCTCCTGACAGCAGACGGGAGGGGAACGCCACGAGGACCAGGACGTGTGTCCTTGGCTGCCAGCCATCCCCAGGCTGCCACTCCACGCCACCTGCCAGAGGATCAGTGACTCCACTCTGGCCAGGACTCAGTTCGTGCCTCTGCAGCAGGCACTCTGTGTGTCCCAGCATTCCCCACCCCACTGGTGGGGGTGTATGCCGGTGGCTATGACTCAGTCTCCTCCGTTAATGGAGAACCTTGTGGTTCGGTGCGCGGCTGGTGACACAGACCCTCTTTGTATCCGCACAGGTAGCTCAGGTCCTATGTGACTGCAGGTCACAGCTCCTGAGATCAGTGACCATAGCCTGTTTTGCAAGGCCTGACTCCAGGGGCCAGGTCCCAGCGGGCAACCTGTTGGTCTCTAACCCTAACAGTCCCTTTGGAGCAAAAAGGGTAGGTCATTAGTATTAGTATTATTATTAGTTTTAGTAAATCAATCCAAAGTATACCTATTTTTTTGTCAGATCAGAAAAAAAGGGTTTTTTTGGTGTGCTGCAGAATTTCAGCTATTAGTGGGTGTGTGCCATGGGATGGAAAAGGTTAAAAATCGCTGTCGCTGGCACGTGGTGGGAGATGTCCCTTTGTAAATGGGAATGTTAGAACCAAAACAGATTTTGTGTGGAAAACCACTCAAAATGAGCAGAGAAAGAGGAAACTTGGCCTAAATTCTTTTTTGAAATGTCAACAAACGCAAAGGAGAGTCCAGAGAGTCCCTCCCTGTGACGCCCAGGATCTCAGCGGAGGACAGGAGGTCTGAGGCCCCATTCCCAGGGTTACAGTCTTGCCACTGGCCCCCGGTCAGTGCTTCTGACACACCTGCCACCGGTCTCCACCCTCAGATGGGAAGTTATGAGAGGGATTCCAACACTCCAGGGACTGGCACCCAGGCATTCGGGCTGTGCTGATGATTTGGCTTCTGGTTTGTTCCAAGGAGGGTGTGGTGGCTGCGGAGGGGAATGTGCAGGCCGCCAGCAGCTAAATCCCTTAGATAGGTTTTAAGGCTACTTTTTATAGAGCAGCAAAATTGAAAGGAAAGTACAGAGATTTCTCATATACTCCCCATCCCCCCACACGTGTAACCTCCCCAATGATCATCTGGTCCACCCCCACCCCCACCAGAGGGCACATTTGTTATAGGTGATGAGCCTGCGTTGACACATCATTATCACACGAAGTCCATGGTTTACATTAGGGTTCACTCCTGGTGTTGTGAGTTCTGAAGTTTTAGACAAATGTATAATGACATGTATTTGCCAATATAGTATCATACAGGGTATTTAAACTCCCCTAAAAATCCTCAGTGCTCCACCCCCAATCCCTGGCAACTACTGATTTTTTTTTTTTTTTACCATCCCTGAGATATTTTGGACCCCAAAAGAGGGAGCTAAGGCCCAAATAAGAGTTGATACATGCAAAGGGCACTGATAATATTTTAATTGTATATTACTTTACACAAAAAGAATATGCAAAATAATAGTCATGGTATGTTTTATGTAAAAAAAGATACCTTGAAAATATTCTCTCAGTAAGCATACTTTTTTTTACTTGATTTTCCTATAAAGCCATGTTCATTTCTTCGTTTTGGAAGACTAATTCATCCTATTTTCATTCTTTGGGGTATCAAATACCCACAAAGTGAAGAATTATTGAGTACTTATTATGTGTCAGACATTATGCTAAGCATTTCACTTGTAATAATACTCAGAGAAATCTCGTAAGATGTGGACTTGTTGCCATCCCATCCGACAGATATGTATTGCAAAATCTCTTGTTATTAAGATTCTCGATGTAATAAGTTCATATTTCTACTACTTAAAATGCAGAACGACCATGTTTTAGTTAGATGAGTCACAAAGATTCAAAAGCTCGATGGCATTTTACATTAAGAAACAAACCACATGTTTTTGTTAAGAATGTAACTTGGTGAAACCCTAGAGAGTGCAATTTGACGATCTGTTCATGCACATTTCTGCAGTGATCATACTACTTTGGGGAATTGATCAACCCTACACGGATGCAAGTGATGTATGTTCAGTAGTATCCACTGTAGCATTGCTTGTAATTGCAAAAGAAAGGGGGAAAATATAAATGTTTATAAGCTTTGAACTGGTTAAGTGAACTGTGGGACAGCCACAACGTGTAATACTATACATCAGATAAGAAGAAGGAGGAAACCGTACACTAATATGAAAATACAATACCTCCAACATATAAAACAGGAATAAAGGTGCTGCTGGGTCTCCTGCGGTGCGTTCCCGCGGTCCTGGAATTGTATTTTGACCAATTGGCTGAGACCGGCCCTGTCCAATCGGAGCTTCTCGGCTTTCCTCTTATTTGCATCTTTACCGAGGAATCAGAGTGGTTCCCTATAGTCAGGCAGAGCTCCAGATTTTAACCAATCAGGGCAGCGCCGTTTGGGCCAATCAAATTGTGCAAAATGGACCAATCAGGGACCAGGGCGGACACTGGCTATAAGCAAGCCTCCCGGTCCTCTCTAGCGCCCGCGCCTCCCTGCTTCGCGAGGTTGAGTGAAGTGTTTCCATGTACTGCACCCCAGACTGGAGACGCCTGTTGGCAATGGGTTGCCAACATTTTGGGACATTTTGTTGACGTAGAAAAAGGAGAAAAAGTAGCGTTTGCCTGGAGCTGGTTATTGTCTGCTTTTCTGGATCCTTTCCTCACCATCCTCTACTGACAGTATGCTCTAAGCAAACTTTATACCCTGCGCATAAGTGGGTAATTTTGCGTGGCAACCGGCTAGGTCAAACACCAGTCTAGATGCTTCTGGGAAGGCAATTTCAGACAGGATGAGTATTTCAATGCGCAGACTTGGAGTAACGAAGAAAACTCTTCATAACGGGAGTAAGCCTCACCCAATCAGCTGAAGGCTTTAGGAGAAGCCGTTTAGAAGTGAGGTCTCGCAGGAAGAAGGAATTCTGCCTCTAGGCTGCAACATAGAAATTCTGCCTGTTTCCAGCCTCCGGACTCAACACTGCAACATATCAACTCTCTCCTGAATTGTCATTCTGCTGGCTTCCCCTGCAGATTCCAGGTCTGCCATCACCACACCCATGTGAGTCAATTTAATTAAAATCAATTGCTCTCTTCATAAATTTAGGGGCTGTTTCTTCTCAGAAGAAGATCAACAGAACTATTTGACTCTTATCATAGGTTGGGTTGCCTGGAACTCATGTATTGGGGAGTGCTTTGGAGCTAACTGCTTTTGGAAGAGACCTGAGTGAAGAGCAGGGAAGCCCATTCTTATAGGTCAGCCCTTAGGGGAAGACGGCAGGGTGGAGGGTAGATCAAAAGAGCATGTAGGAGCTGATCAACACATGCTTGTTTTAAAGGAGTTGGAGAATAGTGCCTTCAGTTCTTTTAACTGCCAACCCAATAATTATACTCACAATAAAAAGATGCATCATTATCACATACACGTTTTAATTTGCTGGTGGTTGTATGTACACTTAAGTAGTCTTCCGGTAGAAACCCCCTTTCTACCCCTGAAGCAGTCTATGGGTTACATAGAAAACATCTGAGGGGCAGGGGTTGGGATTAACTTTATTGAATCTAGTGTTCCCTAAATTTGTTTGTCCACCGCATTTCAAGTCACATGGGAATATCCTGAGGAATACACTTGAACTGCAGTTGGACTTTCTTCAGGAATGCAACCTCCAGTTATGGCATTGTTCTTAGAAGGAAATGTGAGATTCCCTTTATGAGGAAGATTCCAACAACTGTGGCCAAAACAGGGTCTGCCTGTGCATGCCTGGTTGATCGCTCTAAAATGGGAACAAACAAACACACCTAGAACAAACTAGAAAGGGGTGGGGCGGGGGGATTGCGGGAGGTGTGGAGGCTGTTTTGAACCAGGTTTGAAAGATAGGGTAAGCATCAAAGGAAATTATGAGAGCCCCACTGGAGAACAGCTTTGTTTTTAAAGAAAAGGTAGAGCAGGGGAAAGCTTTATCCCCAGAAGGCTGAATGGAGGGGAGGAAAAACATTAAGAACAGGTGGGGTGGATTCCAAGAGAGGCAGCCAATGGGAGCATTTGGTGTCCAACTGAACTGGCTGTGCCTGGAGCAGCCAGAAAATGGCAGTTGGAGATCCTCTAGGGAGGCTGCTGCAGGGGAACCAGCCAGGCTGGGGGAAAGGATGCGAACTGTACAGTTGCCTTCCGCTGCCAGGCAAGATCAAACGACGCTCAGTGTATCCGTATACTCTCCCTCTCTGTCTGATGTGTTCCGTACGCTTCCTCCATGCTGGGCTGACTGCCCTGTCTGAACAGGGGCTGTCAATTTATGCTGTTGCAGTGCCTGAGGTCAAGGGGAGCAGCACGTTAGGGAAGACGGGGTGGTCTCCTGATCCCAAGATGACCCTCTCAAGAGGAGTAGAAGTACACAAATACACGGCCTTCCCCTTGTTCCATAGGAGGGGGAGAGGAGGAGAGGTGGGTGGACAGGAAGTGCCCTGCCCTTCAGCAAGTGTGGGCAAGCTTCACCCCGTGAGCTAAGGGTAGGTGGTGGGAGTCAACTTTACATGTACTGGGGTTTTTTTTTTTGTTTGTTTTTTCTTTTTGCTTTGTGTTGTTTTGCTTTCTAAATTATATTTGATTGAGTATGCTATTACAGTTGTTTCAATTTTTCCTCCTTTGTGCCCCTCCACCCAGCAACTCCCACTGCTTCAAGCAATTCCTGCCACCATTGTTCATGGCCAGGCCATGGGTCATGCGTAGGTTCTTGACGCTCCATTTCCTATACTGCCTGTCACATCCCCATGGCTATTCTGTAACTACCTATTTGTACTTCTTAATCCCCTCACCTCTTCACCCATTCCCTCACACCCCTCTCCCGTCTGGCAACCATCAAAATGCCCTCCGTATCGATGATTCTGTCTCCGTTTTTGATTGCTTAGTTTGTTTTTGTTTTTTAGATTCAATAAAACTATGCACCATAAAATTTACCTATTGTGCATAGTTTTAATTTTCTTTTTCTTAAATAAGTCTCTTGAATATTTCATATAATAATGATTTGGTGATGATAAACTTTAGTTTTTTTTCTCTCTGGGAAACTCTTATCTGCCTTTTGATTCTAAATGATAGCTTTGCTGGGTAGAGCAATTTCGTCTGTAGCTCCCTGCTTTCCATGACATTGAATATTTCTTACTGATCCCTTCTAGCCAGCTAAGTTTCTTTTGAGAAATTGGCGGACAGTCTTACAGGCATTATTCTGTAGGTAACTATCTTCTTTTCCCTTGCTGCTTTTAAAATTATTTCTAGTGAAATCTGAATAAGATCTGTAGTTTAGTTCATGGTATGGCCCCAAGATCAAGTTCCTGGTTTAGATCATTTGAACTATGCTTATGTAAGATGGTGGATAAAGGTGGATAAAGGGTGCATAGGGATTCACTGCTCTTTTTGACATTTCTATGTGAGTATAACATTATTTCAAAATAAGAAGCTTTAAAAATTGAAGGAGTTTTGATCATCAGGACACAAATGAGATCCATTGCTAACAACCCGCTTTAGGAAAGAGCATTGCCATTGTTCTGAAAGCCTGCAAAGCACTTCTTCCTGTCACTGTCCCTCTCCACCCCCCATCGAATAACTGCTGCCTGCATTTTTGTTTCTGTCATCTCTTTTCTTTTCTTTGTAGTTTTACCTTATAAATGTCTATTCTCAAAGAATATATTGTTTAATTTTACACGTTCCTGAATGTTATAAGAATGAAATCATTCTGCATATGTTCTTCCACTACTTGCTTTTTTTATGCAATATTTCCTTTCTAAATTCCATCTGTTGTGTGTATCCTTTTGATTTGTTCATTGACGTATTCATTGTGAAAACACCACAATTTATCTTATATATCTGGTCTGCTTTCAATTATTTTTTTCCAATTATAAACAGTGCTGCTATAAGCATTCTTCTACACATCTTCTAGTGTAGAAGAGTTTTCCTAGGAACTATACCTTGGGTAGAATTACTGGGTCAGCAAGTTTAGCTGGTTTCTAATTTACTACCTGATGGCAAATTACATGCTAAAGTCGTGTATGGCTGCGAATTCTCGATAATATTTGGTATTGTCAAGGTTTTTATTTCTTGTGTGTATAAGTATAAAATGGTACCTGATTATCATGATTGTCATTTGTATGTTTTTTATAAGTTCCGATAAGATTGAAAATGTTCCAACATATGTTTATCTGTTTCTTTTTCTTCTTCTGTGAAATACTTGTTTAACACTTTTGCCTATTGATGAGGTGGATTGTCCTTTCCTTTATTTTAATATATTTTATTGATTACACAATTACAGTTGTCCCAACTTTTTCCCCTTTTCCTCCCTCCATCTGGTACCCCCTTCCCTCTGGCAGTTCCCCTCTTAGTTCATGTCCATGGGTCAGGCATGGAAGTTCTTTGGGTTCTCCATTTCCAATGCTGTTCTTATCATCCCCCTTTCTATTTTGTACCTACCAAATTGTACTGATTTCTGGGAGTTCTTCATATATTCTGGAGATGAATTCCTTGTGTTGCAAATACCTTCTCCTAGTTTCTAACTTATCTTTTTCTTTCACTGGTGCCTTTTAAGCAACATAAACAATCAATTTATCTCATTTTAAGAATAACTATTTATAGCATATAATTTTTCAAAGATATCTTTATAAACCAGAAAAAATCACAAAATCATCCCACTTACTAATTTTGTAATTCTACTTTTACATTTATGTTTTTAATAAAGTAGAAATGACTTTTATGTGTGATGTGAAGGGTTCAATTTTATTTTTAAAATGTATGGATAATTCATTTTCTCCATACACAGATATCGAAAAAAAATGGTATCGCCCACAGGCATCTGCAAAGTCAGCTGTAGAAAAAAAAAGAAAGAAAGAAAGAGAAAGGATTTCTAGGCATGCTTTAAAAAAATCTTTTTTTCATTTCATTTTATTGTTGTTTTATAACATCCATCCCCTTTTTCCTTCCCTTTGTCCCCTTCCCCACCCACTCGCTCCCCCAAAAGTCAATCCCACTTGTTGTCCATGTCCAGAAAAAATCTTTATTGTATTTTTCCCCATTACCATTAGTCCTCTTTTACCCCTTCTCCCAACGATCACCATTCCCCCAGCAATCACCACACTGCTGCCCATGTCCATGAGTTTTTGTTCCTTTCTATGCATGCTTAAACTTGTTTCTGGGCTCCGCATTCTGCTGGACTAGTTTGTCTATATGTTTTCTCTCCAATACCACCCTACTTTAATTGCTTTAGTTCTGAAATAATTTAGTATCTGGAAGATAAGTTTTCCCATATGGTTCTTCCCGAGTGTCATCTGTTCTTGGTCCTTTGCTCTTTCGTATATATTTTAGAATCATTTTGCCAAGTTTCTCCAAAGCTCAGATGAGTTTTGATTGGAATCATATTGAATTCACAAAGTTGCAGGTCATCACATGTATGTGCATGTACACTTGGTCACATTTTGCAGGCCAATACATCGTTTGTACAGCCCCGCACTTCATTAGGCCATTGGTACTTATCAAAGTCAGAAAGCTGGTTTCGTGTTGAAGTACACAAAGCCGCTGTCCACCTCCCCCACTCTATCATTCAAGTATCTAATAACAACATGGAAGGAGAACTGGTGCTCAAATGACCATGACTAGAGTGTTTGCTTCAAGACCTGGTCCCTAAGTCAGAAGATGTCAGGCATTGCAATTGCTATGACACAAGTTCATCACCTATGTAATATTAAACCAATGAAGATTTTATTTCTGGGAATGCCTACCACAACACATATAATATAGCAATAAAAGAAAGCCTTTTATATCTATTCACGTCTTCCCAACTATGCACTATTAATAAGAATTTTAGATCAAGGACTTGGACCTAACTCAGATGAGAGTGTAAAATTATGCAATATGGCTACAGGATGAGAATAAAAAATAGAAGGAGGGTAGACTACTTAGCTCTTAAATTAAATGAATAATTATATTCTTGCCATCTAATTAGAACCTAGCTTTAAAAAAGCCACATGAAGCCTAGAGGAACTAGACATAAGAAACTTGTCAAGCCATGTTTTCCACCCCTGAGGCCTGAGCACAACCTCATTACTCTTAGTCAGGGAAGCTCAAGGGAGCCTTGCTCTGTGGCTTCACCTTTAAAAGTCTTATATGTTGATGTGTATCCCATGTCTGCTAAAGATAAAGTGCTGTTTCATTGGCATTACTCATCGTGTCAAAGGCTTTCTGGTAAATTCTTCAGGCGCTCACCTTGCGGGAAAAGACATCAGTTTGCCACTTCCTAAGAAATAGGCCATCCCTAATGTTGTTATGTAATTTGATTCTTGAGAGGCATTGATGGAAGACAATAATGGCCCAGAGGCAATGACAAATACACAGAGGCTGCCCCTTATGGGATACTCTGAAAGTTAAGACCTGTTTTCATTTGTCTATAATGTTGACTAATAACATCTCACTCTTAATTGTATCAGTATGATTCAGAAAAGGCATCACTTTGCAAATTGTGTAGGTGTGTAACCCAAGATGACAGAACCATGGCTAGTAGTTGTCTGGGGACATGGAGTGGCCAGGTAGGATCCTTGTGCTGAAGAAACTTACAATTAATAAAGAACACATTCATCGTTATAGCCATAGGAACCATTGGGAAAGTTTACTGACTTAACCTGCGATGTCCGTCGGATTTGGAGCAGGATCATGATGGCCAGTGGAAAGAAACAACCCCGACTGGCGATCAGTGATGACATTTGTTGAGCATCTGTTTACACCGGTGGCCTTGCAACTCTTTGGCCCGCTTCTCCTTAAGAAGTTTTAAAAGCTGCAGACCTCCTCCGGTTTGTGCCATCAGCGCAGGGCTAGCCAAGTAAACTGCGCAGCCACAGTCCGCTGTGTTAATTAGTGAAGACTGCCTCGAGTGGTTGATTAGAGTATAAGGAGACCCATTTGCTCCTTTAAATGCTGGGGCAATTAAATTCCAGTTAATGGTAAGCGCCTGCTGTGTGCCAGGCCTCATCCTAAGCACTTGATACGGTTTACCGCAACATTCAGCAAAACCCTGTAGAAGAGGGACCAGCATTATCCTCACCAAACAGGGAACAGCGGAGGAGCTTTCATCACAGAGAAGCAAACTGGGAACCCAGGCTTTGGAGCCAGAGTCCACAGGCCCAACCTCCACACTCTCCTGACCCTTTCAAAGGCAACGACTGTTTCTCCCAAACGTGGCCCTCAGACCAGCTTTTGCTGAAAGCTTAGAGGCATGTTCAGCCTCTGTTCCCCCATGCTTTGTGCATCTGGGGTGGGAAGAGTTGTCTACACCCACTGTGGGGCAGGGGCAGGGCCACAGCCACGGCCACGGCCACAGCCACGGCCGGTCAGTCTCAGCAGGCACGGCAAGTGTTTCTCCGTGGGGCTGAGTTTGTGGGAGCAGTGGAAGCCCCACCTCACTTTGCTGAACCCAAAGGGACACAGCGATGTCCTAAAGTCACCAGAGTGCCCTTTGACTGCACCCTCCCCAAGTTCACCCATCGAACCCCTTCACACTCATCGGCATCCCCAGAGGGGAATCTGATCTGGGAGAGAAAAAAAAAAAAAAAAAAAATGACAGGAGACACGGTAGTTCTCTGCCAGTTTCAAAATTTACGAAATCTGCCACTTTAGGCAAAATTAGGTTTCTCTTGAAGCAAAAACTGCATAGTCACAGCTATTATTGTGGGGGGTGGGGGGTAGGTTTAGAGCCCAAGATACTCTGATCCTGTAAGTTTTTGATAACAGTTCACTTTGGGCCACATTTTCTCATTAGGCGCTAATAAATGTTTTCCATCATGGGCAAGAAAGGTTTTATACAAATTCCATTTCCCAGAACTCTGTCAATGAAATGGAAACCCCCGTTTCTGGTTGTGGAAAAAAACAAAAACAAAGGAAACACGAACCTCCCCGCTCAGTGTCGCTGGAGGCCCCTGTAGCTTTGCTAGGTGGCGCCCCAAGCTAATGTATGGGCCCTTCTCCAGGAGCTGGGCCGGCAGTGGCTTCCGTCAGCTCTGCGCCCCCCAGAGGAGTCCAGGCCCCCGCTGACAAGAGCTGTGACCCACTGGCCCCGGCTCTGGCCTCCCTCACTTTAGAAATTGGTTCCTTTTTTCCCCTTTTCCCTTCCTCGTTGATCTAGTTGGCCACGAGGAGGATTTCAGGCCCTGGGTTTGGTCTATTCTTGAGGAAAATGCTGGGGATCTTACTGTGTCTCTGCCTGAGTCCCTCAGAGGTCATTCAGGAATCTGGGGAAGAAGGGCCCAAGGGCTGTTTGAAGAATGGAAGGAAGGGACTGGAATGGAAAGGTTGGCACCCCCTCCCGCCCAGTCTCCAGTGTCCTCTGAGAGCCCAGTGCATCTCAGCCTCCTACGGACTGGGGACAACCTTCCTCTGTCCCTTCAACCTCCACAGCTAGCCTGTGGCGCAGAAGTAGAGGGCCCTGCTGCGGTGTGCGCAGGGTCCTGAAGTCCCGTAGGGCCTGGAGGACACCACAGAAGTCCCTTTGTCTTAAGAGAATCCCAAAGCGCCAACCTACAAACCCATGGGTCGCTGGTTCGATTCCCAGCCAGGGCACATAACCAGGTTGCAAGCCAGGTCTCCAGCCAGGTCCGTAGCTGGAGGCAGGTGAAAGGCAACCATACATGGATGTTTTTCTCCCTCTCTGCCTCTCTCCCTTCCTCTCTCTCTGGAAATAATAAATAAAATCTTAAAAAAAAAAAAAAAAAAAAAAGAATCCCACTTACATCCCAGCCAGAGGCCTCGGACCCCCAGTGACTTACTCCTTTGCCTGAAGGCATTAAAACCCTCCCAAAATGACAAATATGATGGGAGGGTTTTCACTGGAAACGTTGGCGGCTGAATCCGTGGCACCGTGGCCCTGCTGAGAGACAACCACACTGGGGAGCCCGTCCCGGGTGGGTTGAGGCAGGTGGGTGCAGGAGGCCAGAGGAACGAGCCACATACTCCACATGTCTGTGGGGCCACCGCTTCCTCGTCAGACGCACGTCTGTGCGCCCTGAGGTCCCCGGGAGCTCCTGAGCTCCAAATACTGTCCCAGCCTCTCCATGAGCTCGCACATGTGTGTCCCAACATATTCCTTCTCTTCCTTCCTTCCCCTGCCCCCTGCTTCAGGGCACCTGACAGTGGCCACAGGTCCTTGCTAGTGACCGGCATGTTGAAGAGCGGCCTCTGCCAGGTCACCAGCATGTATGCCAGGAGCAGCCCAACCTGCCCAGCACGGGATACACGGGTAGCTTGCTGCTAGCAGACAACACGTTTCAGAAAATAGGTGGCAGGGACAACGTACAAAGTGAAAACAGAAACGAAAATAAAATTTGAAATATATATATACACATAGACATATATACATACATACATATGTATATATACATAATAAAATTTGAAATATATATATATATATATATATATATATATATATATTCTTTTGGCTGTAAACATCAGTGAGCTTGAGTGCCATGAGTCATATTTTCAATTTTAATTAAATCGCAGCCTAGCTAGACTTTGATTTATTTAGGCCCGAATCAGTTTAGACCCTGATCCGCATAAATTTACATAGTTTATTTAGCATGCTCATGATTGTGTAGATTACACAATTCCTTAAGTGACAGCATAGATGGTAAAATCGCTCTCATCTTATGAAGCAAAGAGTGGTAGAATATAATTTCTAGGGGTGGTGGGAGCTTTGTTCTGAAAAGTCACATCGTTAAGGAAATCTGTTGTATTCCTAAATAAAGACCTTTATGAGATCGTTTAAAGATATTTCATCCCATATGTTTTCACTCAGGGTTTGAATGATACGGCAAAGCCTCATTAAAAACTAGCGCTGCTCATTTTTATTTTATTTTTTCCTTCCCAGAATGGTTACAGATGGTTATAAATCCATATAGTAAATATCTAGCAAGACACTCCTTTGCCTCAATCAAATATAGTAAATACTGTTTTAAACTGGGAAACGTGAGTCATATGGATATCACTTGCCTACAATTCTAGTAAAAAAATTTTTTTAAAGTATCATGGCTAAATAATGTTCCCAAGAAAGGGTCACAGAGTACAGGAAATAAATCGGAAGGTGACAGGAAGGAAGGGTGGGGAACACAGCACGCTCTGGCTTGGGACTGCTGGTGAGATCTCTCCTCCTGCCCCCAGAAGGTGACCGCAGCCCCACACACTTGACCGGAAATGCGGGGGTGGGGGTGGAGGTGGGGGTGCAGGGAAGGCCCAAGGTGGGAGAATGAAAGGGGAAGCTGGCCAGGGGGAAGGAGCAGCAGTGAGCCCCGGGGCGCTGACCCATCCCGGCCCTGCTGTCAGGTTGTACCTGCGGGTTTACTGTCAGAGCACTTCCGGTGTCCGATAGGATGGAATGAGCACATCTGTCAGCCCAGCCCTGGTGACTCAGTTGGGTCTGTGGCCTGCACGCAGGGCATCGTGCAACCCTCAGAAGGAAACGTGAGTCACATGGATCTCCCAAAGACAACATGAAGTTCGCTTTGAGGGAGGAAAGCAGGATGCTTCCGTTGAGTGCCCCTCCAGCGGAGCCCATGTTTGCCCTCTGTGCTGCCCCCACCCCTGGGGCCTGGGGCTGGGGCAGAGGGGTCCCAAGCCGGTGCTCCAGCTGCTGTCCCATCTTTCCGGTCCCCTCTTCCCACCGTGGTACAGCCCCCAGGCCTCTGAGTGAATTGTCAGGCTGCAAGGTCCAGCGCAGGGTGGTTTTTCTGATGAATGGTTTGATGGACATGAACCCTTTACAAAAGTTGAAACATCAAAGCAAATCTCATTACATGCTTAATGTACTTATTCGTCAGAAAGAAATGAGGGTTCTTCCGGGAAATCTGGAAAGGGTGGGGTGGTTGTCATACTTTCAGTAATTCCTGAAAATCCTCCTGCATTATTCACTCTTAGGTTTCCAGCACGAGAAGCATCGCTGCCTTTGTCTCAAGGACAGAGACGGTTAAGAGTTGTTGTTTGTTTGGCTTCATCCCTTCACCTTTTTCACCCAGCCCTCCACACCTCCTTCCCTCTGTTCTCTGTATCTAAAGGATATCTTGGTTTTGTTTGTTTAGTTTCTCCATGAGATTCCACATATGAGTGAAATCATATGGTACTTGTCTGCCTCTGTCTGGCTTATTTAATTAGCACAGTGCTCTCCAGGATCACACATACTGTCACGAAAGGTAAGATTTCCTTCTTTTCTGCAGCTGAGTATTATTCCATTGTGTGAATGTACCACAGCCTTTTTTAAAATCCATTCATCTACAGGTGGGCACTTGGGCCACTTACAGATCCCAGCAATTGTGAATAGTGCTGCAGTGAACATAGGGGTGCTTATGTTCTTTTGAATCAGTGTTTCGGGATTCTTCAGCCACGTTCCCAGAAGTGGGATCAAAAGGCAGTTTCACTGTTCATCGTTTGAGGTGTCTCCATACTGCTTTCCACGGAGACTGCCCCAGCCTGCATTCCCAACTTCCGTGCACCAGGGCTCCCTTTCCTTCACACCCTCGCCAGCACTCGCTGCTTGTTGATTTATTGATAGTGGCCATTCTGACAGGCATGAGGTGATAGCTCACCGTGGTTTTGATGGACTTTTCTCTGATGATTAGTGACCTTGAGCATCTTTTCCTATGCGACTGCACTTTTCATGCAGTCCAGAGAGATGGCTACCATGCAGTCAGATAAAGTGTCAGGTTGGGACAACTCCTTAGAGGGAGGGGCAATTTGGGGTGACCCCCAGGAACCATGAAGCATGAGAAGAGCCCTCTTTCTGCTCTGCACCTGGCAGGGCCCTGGCAGTCCCCCCACGGATACAATGGAGAGAAAAGTTGGGTTTCAGTGAGAATCTAAGGACCATCTGCCAAACCATCAGGAAACACTGGAAAGTCCCATTCGCAAGTGATATTGTTTTTATTAAAATGACAGGTTTACCAAAAGGACATAGAAAGCCAAGAAAACCTGATAATGTTTACAGTGTATCAGTAGGGTCCAGACTTGTTTAAAATCCAGCTGTACAACCAACTAGCTGTTTGACCAAACATGTTGGTCTGTGGGTCTCAGTTCCCTGGCGGAGTGGGTTTCCAATCCTTACATGCCTGCCCCGCTCTGAACTAGCTTCAGAGTCTTCTACGTTTCTTCTATTGTGTTCTGGGTGTATTCTAACAAGGAAAGGACGACAAGTAATTGAATTTTCCCCAACCTCCCATTATTGTATAATATACAGGGTGGGGCAAGAGCAGGTTTACAGTCGTGAGTACTCAGAATGCAGTTTATTCTTATGGTATTTATTAGTTACTAGTATTTTCCATGCGAACAACCATAAACCCACTTTTCCCCACCCTACATGCACTCTTTGGACAGAGAAGGTACGGTACCAACATGCTTTCTGGTATCGTCTGTGTTTCCAATGATAGGAGCTTGGACCTGACCTCTTGGAAGGCCCATGAGATGTCAAAGGGTCCTTGGCCCGTGGAAGGACACGTCAGAGGGTAGAAAAAACCCTCACGGCACTGAGGCCGCTGGTGATCTAACAGAAAAGACCCTAATGTACACTTACTTTAAGCTGTACAGGGCAAGGGGGAGTTGTAGGACAAAGAAGTGGGGGGAGAGGTGAAGAGTGGCTGCTGTTAGGTCCGCCCTAAGCTGGGGGTGTGCTGGGTGGGCGCACAGCCCTTGTCGGCCGTATCCTGGGCGGCGGTGGGGAGATTGGGGAGGAAGGACCTTTCCTGGCTCGATTATTGTTCATACACATGCGCCCACAGCCCAGGAACCCACGAAACAGCAGCTGTGCTCTCTGTGCCAGGTGAAGGGACACGTTCTCTCTTTTGTATTTTTGAACACCAGGCGCTCTCATCTTTCTTGATGTCACGATGTCTGGAGCAGTTTTCACCTGAGGAATCTGTCAAGTCTTGGAGCCTTACAGGGCCTGGGACGTGGTGCTGACGTCAGGCAGCTGGCTTTCTTGCACCACCAAGCCTTTGTGCACACTGTGTGCGTGCACACATGTGCGTGTGTGTGTGTGTGTGTTGGGGTGAAGGGAGATTTATGAAGGATCCATAGAGATCCACAAGGGAGTTTCCTGGGCTTTGAAAGAGTGTGTCTGACGGCTAATTCTGTATGTCAACGGAGGATATTTTTAGATGGGATGGTATTTAAATCGGTGAACTTTGAGCGAGCAGGTTGCCCTCCATGGTGTGGTGGGCCTCAACCCGTCAGTAGAGGCTGAAGCAGAACAAAAACGCCAGTTTCCATGACCAAGAGGAACTCCACCTGCAGCATGGGCTCTCCTGGCCCACCTTAGAGAGTTGGGACTCAGCAGCCTCTGAATTCTGTGGGCCAAATCCTTATCATAAATCTCTGCATATTTATACACACATGCATGCACACGTACACCCCACCCACCCACATTGTATGTTCTATGTTTCTGGAGAACCCTGACTAATCGTGCCCCTCAGGACTTCCCTATTTCCTTCCTCCTCCTCCCTCTCTGTACTTCTTACGGTCTTTCCTGTTTATGCCGGCTCCCCTCTGTGAGTGCAGGTGGGGCGCCTGGGACCCCGAGTTTGGGGCACTGGCTGTGTATTAGGTAGCACACGTGGGGTTCACAGCTGTGAAAGGGAGGGAGCGTGGCCAGGGTGGGATGAAGGAGAAACGGAACTTTTAAATTCCCAGTGGTAATTCCAGGCCGGGGCTCTGGAGCTAAGAGGGCTTGCTGCAGTTGTCCCACACCGGGCGGGAAGGCCAGCCTCCGTGTCCCCACCCGGGCACTGAATGGGAGTCAACCTCAGGCCAGGCGGCTTCCTGCAGCTGAGGCTGTTGCTGGCGGCTGGAGCTGAGCGTTGCCCACTGGTGCCCCCACAGCCAGGGCAGCGAGGGGGCCTCTCTTGCACGGGGTGCATTTTCATGTCACCCCACCTGGGTCAGGGCTGCCGCCAGCAGGCATATCACCCTCATTTTACGTCCTGATTTTCACCTAGACACTTAATAAAGTGGCTTAGAATAAAGGCTCTCTGAGAACCAGCTATGACTTTTCACAGTGGGTCCTTAAGTGGAAGAGCATGTGCTGCTCTTCTCTGGCAGACAGATACAGTGACCGGGGACCCAGCAGCCACTTTGCACATGGCAGAACGGCAGAGGGGAGGAGCCTGCCTGTCTAACACTCATGGATTATTCACCAGCCTGTGGTACCCACCTCCAGGCTTTCTGAACATGAGAGACGTGATCTTCCTTCTTGCTTACGTCATTCTTATTTGGGGATTTTATCTTTCTTACAACTGAAGCTAATTCGGATTTATACCCTCATTCCCTGCTTCTGTCACCTTTTGCCACCACTCCCTAGAGTAATAATCAAATCCTACATCACTTGGTACTTTCTTATTTCGCATCTTCTAAACACTCTTCTCCTTGGCCTAATCTCTGCTGGTTAGGCGACAAAAAGGGTAAATTCTGGTCCGTAAGAGGACTGGCTTGGGGAGGGGGCAGGGTGCATATTCGGGTGAGCTTTAGCCAGTGGGAAAGAGCAGAGCGAAAGGGCTTTCACCCTGGCTTTCAGCTGATTCTTTCATTGCATGTCTAAAACGAAACCTCATTATAACAAAGATTAATTTTCTTCCCGTTAAAACCATTTGCTTAGCATGAAAATCCTGTACCCCCCATCACATGTATTTGCCACTATTTCAGGCAAACTAGTGCTGAGGGTTTTTGTGTTAAGGGGGGATTTAACATCTTTTTGCTCTGGGCTGCGTTGCCAAATTGTAGAACTTCGATTGACAATGAAGGGCCTCAGCCCAAACGCCTTTCCCTGCCTTTAGCGTAAAGGCTGGGTTGGAGGAAATCTTACTTCCCTTGTAACCTGGGCGAAGAAGACCGGGAGGTGGGGAGAGGAGGCGGGGACAGAGGGCACATTCAGAAGGAGCAGCAGGGCAGGTGCGTGCCCATCCCCCACGGGGCAGACACGCGCATGATCTTGGCCTCCTGCTTTCCCGGCCCTCATCCCAGTGTGCGCGGGGCCCCCGTGGCTGGCTTCTAACCAACAGGACAGCCAAGAGAATCAGCTTATGATTCCGTGTAAGTGATCACATCATGGACAGTTGTCATTCCCACCTTGGGCAGAGACCCCTCTTCCGCTGCCATTGTTGTGAGCCGTCTGTGCAGAACGTGGTGCGACAAGTCGCTCAGAGCAGGCTGGCCACAGGCCAACAGGAAACTGAAGTTCTCAGTCCTACCACGGCAAGGAACTGAGTGCTGCCGGCAACCTGAAGGAGCTCAGAAGCGGAGGCTTCCCCACCTGAGCCTCGCTGGGGCAGCAGCGCCAACCATCACTTTGATTACAGCCTATGTGACACTAGCCAGGAGACCCAGCTAACCCGTTCCCGGACCCCTGAAGTGTAGGAACTGTGAGATAATGAACGTGTGTTGTCTTAAGCTAGAAAAGTTGTGGTAATGTTGTTACACTGCAATAGATAATTCATATATCTATAGTTTGGCTTTAGAAAGGAAAAGGACGTGTAAATTCCTTTGAGGAAGGTTTTTCAAAGCAAGAAGCTTGTACCTTGGAAGACTAGGGATGGAAACACAGCCAGTGAAGACGAAGGTTATCTTTGTACTGTGCTGAGTGTTTTGAAGTGAAGGAAGCTACAAAGAAGGTTGGAAGTTCAGCAGTCCGGGTACAACATGGCTAGACCCAGAAAGGATGTTACCGGTAGGAATTAGAAAGAAAAATACCGTATGAAGAGTTATGACAACGGGGTAAATGTAATACAGCAACAATAAATTTTTAAAAAATAATAATAATGAATTTATAACAGAGAAAGGGGATTGATCTCTTTTAGGGTGGGGATTAAAGCAAAGGCAGGAAACGCTGTATTTTATAAAAATGTCCAGCATTGGGGTTTAGATCATGGTGCTGGAGAAGGCGAAGGTGGTGAAGGAGAGTTGGGGCCGCAGATCGTCTGGAAGGTGACGTCTGGAAGGTGAGAGAAGCATTTCTGATCATCTCTTCAGGCCTTGGTTTTCCCATTTGTAAAGTGGGGCTGCTTATAGGACTGGCCTCCTGGGATTATTGTGTTGGCTCAGTGAAGCAAGGGTCCAGCCTGGAACATAATAAAGGCCCAACCAATGGCCACTTTGAAAGAATAATGACTGAATGAGGAGCCATCAGATTTGGTCAGGTTTTCCAAAGTACTTGCAGTGATCAAAAGCAAATTGTACCACCTCTGTGAGCTGAGACGGCCTGTCAGGCTGTCATGATCACTCCAGCCAATGATTTTCTTCCTTGGCTGCATGTTCAGGTGGCCTGGCAGATTTAAAGCATATTGATGCTTGGGCTCCACTCCTAGAGATTCTGACTTAATTGCTTTGAGCATCAGGATTTTGAAGAACCCCCCTGAAGATGCTAATGTGTAGCCAAGATGAGAATCACTGCCCTGTCCCTCAGCCATTGCTTCATGGTAGCCCTTGATACTTCCGGGTGTGGTGGTTTTGTTTACCGGGCTAAATGGTAAGGCTCTGTGGACTCACCTTTATGTTATCTTTCATTGCCTGGCAAAGCAAGGGGCACAAAGGACTGGAAGTTGAAAGATGTGGTTTCTGGGTCTGGTTTTTCCTGATGAGTTTGAGGTTGTACGGTATCCAGACACTATTCCAAGCACTGGGCATGCAAGTAGTTCATTAATCTTATCAGCCTGCTGAGATGGGTTCTATTATTTGCCTCAAAACTAGTACCAGCACAGAGGAATTAGTAGGTGTCCCAAGGCCACACCACTGGGCATGTTGATCTGAACCCAGGAAGCTGAGAGCCCATCGTGAATTACGGAATTGACCTCAGGCCTGAATGGGCACAGCAGAATGAGGGGCCGGACGCAGGAAGTCATGATCTAGGAGGGTGGTTCTGCTCAAGAAGGTGACCAGGCTAAAAAGAAAAGCCACCTTCCATCCCCTTGTGCTTACAGCCTCTGTTTAGCCAAGTGACTATGTTTCAGTTACTAGAACTATTGTAGCCTAGGATGTAGAAAGGGTGTAAAAAAATTTACCAGGAATTTGAGGGAATAGAGCCTAAAAGTAAGAGGAAAAAATTTTAAAGTCTCTTGAGTGGACGTGACCCAAAAAGTCAAAAGTGATTCTATGTCACCGGCTGCTAGATTTGAGGATGGCCAAGTCTGGTGTTCGATTGTAAGTTGACACTTGCAATCCTGTGTAGGAATAGCCTTTTTAGCGCTTAACTAGCCATTAAATTTCACTCCGTCCTTTGTTAGTGGTGCGTTGAGGGCATGAAGGAATGGGGAGGTGTCGATCGTGCAGAAAAACAGTGAGGATGGTGGGTAACGGCTGCTGGAGACACTTCAGAGAGGAGAGCGAATCGGTTAGGGGAAGCAAGGGAGCTGTCGGTGGAAACTGAGGTTGCTCGGGGGTCCGCAGATGCATTGGGTGAACTCTGGGCTGAAAGAAATCTCATTCAGCAGAGGACTAGGTGGATTGGGAGATCTGAGAACCTGAGGGCTGGGACAACAGGAGGTTGACATGTGGTCACAAGGTAACACAAAAGGTGGAGATGGAAGAAGGTACCATGTGATTCCCCGCCGAAACACACAGTGTTAACATGGAGACTCCCTACTCTGCATGGGTTTTGAGGAGGAGGACAAGGAAGGCGGGGCAGAGTAAGTCCTCCATCCAGGCCGGAAGCCTGCGTCCTGCACACTGTCCTGGAAAGAGCCCTCAGTCAGCGGAGAGCAGGGTCCTGAGGTTGGCGGCGTCCTGCTGTCGGTTCCGCTGCAGAGAGAAAGGCTGGTGTAAATGGCCCCGGAGGGGACCTGGGCCCAGGACTGTTTAGAGCCCCTCCAGGGGTGAATGTGTGGCCACGGTTGGGGACCTCTGGAGCGCACACCTGGGAACAAGAGGGGCTCGACCGTCACACAGAAAGGGATTTGGTCGAAGCTTAAAGCTTGCGTGTTCCCACATCCCCCTTTGTTTTAACCGTACCTGTTGGTGGTCACACGGGATTAGGTTGTGTCCGGATGTTAATATTGGCTATTTTAAGTGGGAGTAGATGCTCGGAATAACGAATGTCGCTGTCCCTGCATGAAATCCTGGCAGGGAGTTGTGCAGAGAGAAAATCTGCAGACGTGGGATGCTAGTTGCTGGAAGGTGCCTTTGGGTCTCCCGACATGGAGACGAAGGGGCTGAACCCGAGGGGGGGGGGGGGCGGGGTTGGCTCAGGATGGCGATGCTCTAGCCCTCCTCACGTTCTCTCTCTGATGCAGGGACTTCACTGTTCAGACAAGGGTAAACGCTGGCATTATCCAGTGAAACTTCAGATGCTAACAGAATTCGTTGTTTTTTTTTTTAAATTAAGACTAAGAAGTGACGTGCCTGGCCCAGAAAACCAGCCCTTCTGTATAAAGCCAAAACTGTAGTCTAGTCTTTGCACAACCAGCCATTGCTTTTCTCCCTAAGTCTCCCTGCCCTTCAAATGCAAGGGTACATGTCTGGCTGCCCCTTAGCAGTGGCCGCCCAGCGTGAATTCACCCTCAAGTATACGCGCCTTGTAGAAAAGCATCTCCTTTCCAGTGGGTTACGCTGACTTGGTGAAACGCGCGAAATTTAGGAAGCTGGCCATGAAGAGGGAGAGGAAGGTATCCAGGCTGATGGGAAAAGTCAAAGACAGAAGACAGGGTTGGGGGAGGAGGGCAGGCAGTCAATTTCACAGACTAACCCTGGGTCTCCAGAGGCCTGGAAGAGGGAGAAGAGCCACTTGATGCTAAGTGCGTTTATTGGTGGACACATTTGAAACCAACAAGTTCCAAACCATCCACCCACCCACCCCGAGCTCAGAGGCGGCCTCAGCACCGGCCCCAAGTGACTTGGTCCATTGCTAAGCGTCGCTGGCATTAAAGCTATTTCTGCTCCATCCAAAGGGTTTTCGGTTACCTTCGGAGTCAACAGGAAATTAATTAGCGAGTGGAAAATGGGAAGAAGATCTGTATCTCGCTGCAGGAATCATTAAAATAAAAGCAGGTTTGGCAAAAGGGCAAGATGCTTTTATGAAAGTGTTTTATCTCTTTGTATACTCGTACTTAATATGCCGAAGATTCCAACGTTAAAAGCCAGAGGAACACAGGCTCCTTGGAGGACGGGGTACACATTGTCCCAGGACCTGCACCCCTCAGTGCAGCACACCAGCCTGGTCACCATCCAAAGAACTTTTCCTTTGCTGACTCCAAAAGCCCCTGGAAACCTGACCATGCGGCGACTCGGTCTATTTAAAACTTCCTGAACTCATCTCAGGCTGTATTTCTGTCCCGTATTGTTTGACCTGACTCTTGCCTCTCAGCTCCTGGGGGAAAGACGGTTCTTTTTCTCTTGTTTTGGAATGATTTATTTATTATTGTAAGCCTGGGTGGAGAACGTACTTCCTTGCTTATCGCACGGTTATGGAGAAATATTAAATAATAATAATACCTGGATGCAGGAGAGACCATAAAACCTGGCCTATCATATAACCTTTGCTCTGCCATGCCCAGTATCTGGGGAAGCAGCTTCTCTCTGTCTTCCTTGTTACGGAAACTAGAAACCCAGAGACCCAAAATTCGAGGACTGATCCATGGAAGGGTGGCAAGAAAAGTTTTCTCGTTCTCTTCCACTAGCTTCTGACCTATTGATCTTGAAAAATTCCCTTCCTCCTCCGCCTCAAAGCACTGCGAAGAGAGTGGATAAGGATAAATGCATTTCATGGGGGGTACTAGTTAAGATCCTTGGGGCTGCTGGTTGGAGTTGCAGGCAACTCCAGGTGGCATAAGCAAGTGGGAAGTTTATTGGTGAAGCACTGGGTTTGTTCACAGAACCCAGAGCCTTGCCAGGAAACTCTGTCTCTGCCCATCACCTTTGTTTCCCAAACCCCACTAGGGGACTTTGGCTGGCATGTTCCCGGCAGGCTCTCATGCTGGGAACAGTGCCTGGCACACGGCCGCTTGGTCAGCATTTGTTTCTGTGCACCTCTGGAGAACTGCTGT
Source organism: Noctilio leporinus (assembly GCA_004026585.1). Classification (NCBI taxonomy): domain Eukaryota; kingdom Metazoa; phylum Chordata; class Mammalia; order Chiroptera; family Noctilionidae; genus Noctilio; species Noctilio leporinus. Next base: position 65,012 of record PVIW01002840.1, read on the forward strand.
CGGTGTTCCTCGGCTGGACCGCCAGCAGGCAGTCACCCTGCGATACCCAGAGTTCTCTCCTGAAAGCTCGTGTGAATGCTCACGGTGTCTCCTCAGCCATCCTTGACGGATACAACAGTTTCCATCAGTGGTGACATCTTCTTTGAGGCACACATGCTACCTGCTGGGGGTAGGTGGTAAAAGAGCCCAGTGTATCAGCTGGTTATTCTCCATCAAGGAAGACCTGATCGGTAACCTGTAGCTGCTCCCAAGCTAATGGTACATTTGTTGTGATAGATTTGTTCACCCCTTTGTATCTTATCTCTTCAAGGCGCAACTCCCTCTCTCTCTCTTCATTCAATGCGTGTCGTTTAACAAACATGTAGAGAGCTTGTGAGGACTTGTGCTTGTGGTTGGAATGATAAAGGACAAGATTTCTACCTTCAAGGGATTCAAAGTGCACCAAGACTAGAGAGCTGCACAGACACATAACGCAACCTAAGATAAGAGCTGTGACACAGGCGCAGATCAGGACCATCGGCAGAGTAGGGGCGGCACCCTATGGGAGGTGGGAACAGGTTTGCAGGAAGGGGAGCTCTGGGAATGCTGCCTGGAAAAGGGGGTGCCTGAGATGAGCAGCGATCAGCCAGATGAAGAAGGGTAGGCGAGGTGGGCAGACCAGGCGGAGGTTTTGCATTTGCAAGGCCGGGAACGGGATACCATGAATTGCTCAGAGCACGGCCGATGCAGGGTTCATGATCGCCTAGGCCGTAAGGCAGATGAAGAGGGGCAGTTTGTATGGGCTATCCCAGTGAGCTGTTGCTACCTGACACGCCACCCCCCAAACCACTGATTTAGACAATACGCTGTTATTAATGCGCAGACGTCAATAGATTCGCTGGGAAGTTCGGCGGATCTGGCCCAGACCCATCTGGAATGGGCCGGGCTTGCTCACATGTCAGCGGTGGGGCGGCAGGCCGGGCTGGTCTCTGAGGGCCTCGCTCACAGGCTGGCGGTTCCCTGGCTGTTGGCTGGGTGTTGAGGTCGTGTGTTTCTTATCATGCATCAGGGTCGCTTGGGCTCGGTTATACGCTGTGGGCAGAAAGCAAGTGGAAACACACATGCCCACTTATGACCTGGGCTCGGAACGGGCGTGCAGTCACATCTGCCCCATTGTATGAGCCATGAGAAGTCACCAGTCCACTTCAGTCAAGGGACAGGGACACGTCTGGACGGGAGATGCTGCAGGGTCTCCGCAAAGGAGGTACACGAAGGAAAGAATCAGTAAGTAAAACCATTTTTGCCCTCAGGTCAGCCCAAGAAACTTAGAGGATTGGAATCTTTCTTGACAAAGACGGGAAAATGTCAAAAGGAGAGTTTATTATTACATTTGTATTTGAGTGATTAAAATTTATTATAAAATTACACTAAAATGTTTACAAATTTTAAAGTTATTTTTCCATTCAGGCAGGCAACCGTAAGCACATTTTCCCTTAAAAGAAAAGGATATCAGATAAGGCCAAGGTCTCCTGCCCCCCACACCCTTGCTGAGGAGGATGATGAGGGTGAGGTTTCCCTGGATACCACCTCCTGGTCCCCTCCAGGCGGTGCGGACCACTCCTCAGCATCTTTTGCCCCTGGTGGTTCAGCTAACTAGGAAGCCACATGAATCTCTTTGCCCCCAGACCACATTTTCTAGTTTCCCATAGGTACATATCTCATCAGAAACTTTGTCAACTGCCTTGGGACATCCAGACCCACTGTGTCTACAATATTCCTTATTGATTCTTGGTCAAGCAAGCCTGTCAGGGAAGAGAAGGACGTAGGTCCAGCCTTGGCTCTCTAAATCCCCTGTAATAACCTCTTCTAGAAGGTGGCTCAAATTCCATACTAAGGTGACTAGTCTACTTGAGGGGCATTCATATCGATGCATTTTTTGAAATTGGGGATTCAGTTTTCCTCTCGGGGCCAGACGTCCTTAACCACAACGAGTAGGGTTTCTGCCATCTCAGCCCTGGGTTTTCCCAGCTCCCTGAGATGAATTTACCGGGGCCCACCTGCTTGATCTCACTGAGACATGCCAGCCACGTGTGCCAGCTCCCCCTCGGATGGGTCTCCAGTTCTCTCAGGCCGGTGGGCTTCAGGCTTACAACGTAACCCAGGGGAAAGGAAAAAGAAAGACGGGAGGACTTGGGGAGAAGAGGAGAAAGTTTAAAGATGAGGAAAGGAGGCACAGATCAGTTATTCAACTTGTCTAAAGCCACACAGCTTCTAATCTCTGTGCCTGGATTTACCCATCTTACCCCGAACCATCTGACTTCAAAGGCAAGGTTTATCTACCATGTGATGGCAATGCATTCCATCTTTTAATGGATATTCTTCTCAAATTTGGGGTCACCAGAGTGCATCTGGGGCAGCCATTTAACCTGTTGGGACCACCCATCCCAGTACTGGGTCATCTGTGCCAGGTGGAATTAGAATTAGAAGGTTCTTGATGCCAGCCTGTGCCAGCCTGTGTTTTCCCTGAACTCCGAGGATCCACCCCACTGATGTTGAAAGTGCACGTGTGACTGCTGGTATCCCTCCCTGCTTTCCCAAAATTTAAGGTACAACTCAGTGTCCGTTTGTCCTTTTCTTCTTGATTTGCTGCAACTGTTCAAAATTCAGGGCAGAACAAAACCCACCTTATTACTTTTCCACCTCCCTGGAGATGAGGTGGTGAGGCCATGTAAGAACTAATTGTGTAGGTTGTTCTTAGCTGAGCTTCGCCCCGGCTTGCTACACAATAAAGTGCTCTGTGCCCTGCATTCTGCTGGTTACTTCGGGTTTTGTTTGTTTGTTCATTATCAACCACAAGTCAACTCGAAGTCTGGGAATAGTTTCCAAGTTTCTGGAACCAGTGAGTGGCTTCCCCTCTTTCTGTTGTTGCTATGGATCCAATTTTGAGGAGAAATTTAACCGCAAAACCTCTTTGATTCTTTCCCCTGTTCAATTAATGACTGTTCTCTCTTCAAAATATGTCCGACATCGTGTTTTCCTAACGAGTTCAGGCTTTTGAAACTTCTTCACTGGCAGCATGGCAGTGACTCCTGAATGGGCCAGCCGCTGTGTGGGTTTTTCTCACCCCCGCTCAGCCCACCCAGGATGGCTGACCTGACCCAGGTACACAGATCCCATTCCCCTTTCTGCCCAAAGAAGTGTGAGGACATGTCTACCATGCACCTTCTGGGAAAGCTTCTCTCGCTCCTATAAAACACAGAAGCCAGGTTCTTGGCCTCTTGCGGACGTGACAGCAGGTTTTTTTGTGTGCGAGGCACATGGATCTCACCCTTCCTAGGCACTTCTCGTTAGGTGTCATGTCAGCCGTCCGCACTTGAAAGGCAAAATTCTCAACAGATACACCAGCCTCTCTGCCTATAAACATCCCGCTTTCCATTTTATTCACATCAGGTTGCCACCCTAAAACATAAAACTCCTTTAATGGCTTCAGTCCTCTCTTCAAGTTACCTTTCGTGGAAGGAATTGAGAATCAGAGGTCAAGATCGGAAGAATCTGTACATTTCTATGACATGGTTATTTTCCATTGATAGGTTTCTTTTTTGTTTTTTTGTTTTATTTGTTTTTTTATTATCCCATGCTTGGTTATGTCCATTTATTCAACAGACATTTATTGAGAATCTGTCGTCAGGTACTATGCTATACCCCAGGGGTACAAAACATCATGATCAAGACTCAGTTTCTGCCGTCAGAAATGTATAGTCTAGTACCGGAGTGTGGCAGGCACTGACCTGCGCACTCAGTGGATCCCTGATCCTTGATCCTTTCTTCTTCGTCTTCTTTTAATTTTTAGAAAGATTGTATTTATTCTTTTCAGAGAGAGGGTAAGGGAAAGAGGCAGAGAAGGAGAGAGACATCAATGTACGGTTGCCTTTCACCTGCCTCCATCTACGGACCTGGCTGGAGACCTGGTTATGTGTCCTGGCTGGGAATTGAACAAGTGACCGTTGGGTTCACAGGCCAGCACCTTATCCACTGAGCCACCAGCCAGGGCCTTGGTCCTTTCTTCTTAATGGAACCCCAACTTTGTGCAGACAGTAATGTGCCTGGCCAGAAGGGGTGATTTGTAATTTGTCTAAGAGTGAGTGTGCGAATGGAATGTAAGGGGAGGTCTGCTGGGGACTCAGAGATGGATTTCCCTCCTGATAAAAGGCATGAGCCAACTACCTATGTCTCCTGGTCATGGGGGAAACCAGATCTCAGAGGGCAGGCTGGGGTGAAAGCCAACAAGAGCAGCTGAGGCCCTGGGCTTGCTGCTGGGAGGAAGGGGAGCCCAGGGGAGCCCCGGGGAGCCAAGAGGACCTGAAGCTGAAAGGCTGGGGTCTGGTCCTCAGGCGAAAGTCTCTCAGGCTCAAGACTTTCGCCAGCCCCAGGTGCTGCTATTCCCTGCGCTCTGATGGTTGGCAACGTGAAACTCGTCAGAAGCCCTTGAACGTGCTGCTGCTTTGGGCATGCTCTGTGCTTGGCCCAGGAGGCTCTGCGCCATGTTTGCTGAAGTGCAAGTTACTCCCTCAAACCTGACATGATGTCTTCTCTTCTGGAAAGCTCTCCTGATAGATACACCTCTACCTCCTCCAGTAGTTTCCCCTATTCTGTAGAAACTAATGTCCTGAAAATGAGCATTCGGATGACGTTTATTGAGTGCTTCAACATGCCCAAGATTGTTAAATGGTTTATATTCACTACTTCATTTCAGCCTCACAACAACCCTTTGGAATAGATACCCTTATTAACCTCATTCTACAGATGAGAAATGTCAGTAACTTGTTCAGCTGGTATGTGGCGTATATGAAATTTAAATCCAACTCTGACATCAAAGTGGCCTTATTTGCTACTTACTGTGTTGCCTTTTGCTAATTATTGGTTTACAGAATATAAGTGTTTTGAAGACAGTGACAAATTCTTGTTTTCCTTTCATTTCCAAAGCCTAGAAAAGGACCTGGTACACATAATGTACTCCAGCAATGACTGTTGAATGAATGAATAAATGAATGACTCAGACACTCATACTCCCATTGTCTATAGGGTGAAGCCTATCATTCAGGGCTTCTTACTAATCCATACCCTACATTCCCCTAAATGGACTCTGCTGTGCATAGAAATCACTGTCTGTACAATACACTTGGCATTATCAGACTTCTGGTCTCTTATTTATGCTATTCTTTTTGTTGTGAATGCACCTCTTCTCTCTCTGTCCTTCCTAGTTCAATCTCATTTAAATAAGTGATCTCTCACTCTCTTTTTGGTTGAATCGGAATACCCATGTCATTCAGAAATACTAATTTGGCATGCATATATTATCATGCATGATGTCCGTTTTGGGTAGGTGCTCAAATGTTATGTGTTCCAGATTGTCAACTTGCCTGTCATCTTTGAATCCTGGGCAGTGAAGATTTGCAAAAAGACTGGGTGAATGTCAGGTAGTTAGTAATCCTGTGAGTGCAGGGTTCTTGGGAAGGCCTGTTACCCTGACCTCTCTACCCAGGTGACTTAGGTTCAAAGTCTTACTATTAAGCCTTTATTCTTTTGGCGTCCTCTGAGTTTACCTTCTTATTCTCAGTTCTCATCATTCTCATTTATCCCATTCACCCCAAGATGATAGCCATGCTTTCCTCTTGGGTCTTTCAGAGTTAATGATAGAACCATGTACCCCCACCAGGGAAGACATCAAGGGCATCTCTCAGAGGCAGGTGGGCCCTAAAAATCATGTCCAGAATCAGCAGGCAGAGGACCAATTCATGAGTGAAAACACACTCAGCGTGTCTTTTGAGCCACCCTTACAGAGATGTCAGCTTTCATTGATGGTAGGATCAAAGGACAGATATCTAAAGCAATTCTCTTTTGACCTGCTTAGTGCCAGCCTAGCTAAAAGGTGTTCTAAACACAAACCACTATTAATGGCCTTGGGAGTAGAAGTGTCAGTTTTCCAGGCAATTTGGAAACTCCCTTTGGGCTTAAAGTGCTCTTACTGACCTAGCTTTTATCAGAAATCTCACCTTCAAAGGCCAGTCCTGTATGACAAAAATGCTGCCCGTGCCAGGCCCTGAGTCTGAAGCCACTGCCTCTGGGACACCTTTAATGCCTTTCAGACATCCAGGGGCCATACCAAATGCCAGTTTCCTATGAGATAAACACGCCTTCCTCGAATTGTTTTCTCTTTTGACTTAACTCACCAATTTTCAGTCACTCATCTTTCCTTTCGGGCGCCTGTGTTTTGTGGAAACCTTTTTCCCTTTGGAGACCCGGGGAAGAGCTTGCTCCTCATTTCCCTCAAGTTCGCCCCTGTCTCAGCCCAGCCGACCCTCACACTGAGTCCCCGCAGTCTCTGGGGGTCCTGGAGGAGGAGTCACGTAGATAGGGACCTGCAGAAGACTGTGTGCAGTGAGCTGGGGAATCCAGACACAGCTAAGACCCGTGTAAGATTGTCAACGTAAGAAACGTCCAAACCTGTAAGAATTGTTATGAGTTTATTTGAGCCAAACTGAGGATAATTGCTGGAAAGCAAAATCTCAACAGATTGAGAAATTGCTCGGCAATCCAAGGAGATGTGTAAGGGGGGTGGGCATGGGGGGTACAGGAAACTTATTGGTGATAAATTAGGGAGGCAGGTGAAAGCAAAATGGAAAAATCTCTGGGATTGGATGGGTTTAGGGTACTTAACAATGAACATGATAATAACGAGGGGATTTGTGGTCTCTGCTCTGGTGGGTGATTGTGCTTCGCGGGGGAGGGATTATTTTGATATTCCAAAGGTATCATAAGGCATGTTATGGTAGATTTTAAGAAATAAGACCCCAGACAGGCTCTGTTAAGGTAAAGACGGACCTTTGTGAAGGAAAAATACCAGCCTAGGGCATGACCTGCTTTTAGTTAGAAAGTTTTCAGTTCAGACCATCCTCGTGGTTACTTTCTGTCTCTGAGTTTCAGAGACAGTTTCAGGCCTCCCCTGAGCTGGTCCGGTTTAGTGTGCGCCCCCTGTTTTTATCCACAAGATCCATGTCAGAGGGAAATACGTATGATTATTGGCTGAGACTGGCTGAGGCCCCAGACCAGAAATACTCCCCCGCTGATTCTGCGCGGAGCCTCCCCTCCCCTATCCTATACCCTCACCAGCCTGACCTCTCCTTGCGTCTCTGAGGCTTGACCTTCACCACTCGCAGCCCCTGGGCTGTCACTCAGTCAGCCCCCGCGGTCTCAATCTCGGCCTTGTGGTCAGGGGAGCCGGCGAGCTGCTCCACAAACTGCTTTCCATCCAGCTTCACGTCTTATCAAACTTTCCAACAGGCCCCAAGGGGTTCGGCCACGCAGCCCATGAGTCAGTCGCTCAGCGGTGTTGTGAAATGTGGGGCCTCCAGGCTCCTCTCTGACCAGCAGCCCACAGGGGCCCCCTGCTGCTATAGATGGGCCGGCTGCAGAGAAATGGAATTAAACTATTAGCAAGTGGTTTCTGACTCTTGCAGAAAACACCAGTAACAACAGCCACTTTTACATAATGTTTAAAGAGGGCTGTTTGCTTTGGCGGCCTTCACACATGACACATTCCTGTCACTTAATTGTCCTTGCAAAGATAAACAGAGCCCTTCTGGAGCAGAGCTGCGGCTGTACAGCTCTGCCCGCCGAATGTCTGTGAGACGGGGAACAGGGGCGTGGGTGGCTTCGTATGGTCAGCAGTCCGCCGAAATGACACCATTTTCTCTACAGAGCCATCCGCTTCCTGAACTTCTGTATTCCTCCCCTCCTGCCTTCAATTTGGAAAGGGAGTTTAAAAATATGTTCTAATCCCTGATCTCATTATTATCAAACCGCTTCCTCTGACCTTCAGAGAGATTTGGCAAGTTCAAAGCTCGCACAAGGCACTGTGTCCAATTTTTTTTTTTTCTTGGACTTTAAATAGATCACATCATTTTAATGATGTTGATGAAGGCAGTGAAGAAATATCTTAGTAGGCGATGATGAAGGATCCCCATGAGCTAAGAACGGAGCAGAACATGCACTGAGGTATGAGTCTCTCTCTCATGAAAGACAAGAATAAAACACACACACACACACTCCAACACATAATTACAGCTTTTTATATGTATTTTCCCCTTCACTTTCTACGTGCAGTCTGTGGCTGGACAGCCAGGGCAGATAGATAGATACCAGCGAGATGGAGGGTCAGTTCCTGCTCATAGTGAGTTACCTCACTATGCCCAGGTCGACGGCGTGGTCAGGCCCTGATTAGGGGTGGCCAAGACCTTTCCATGGAGGCAGAGCCTTGTACAGTGGCTTCCCTGAGGCTTTGGGAACGCTGACAATTAAAAGGCAATTTCTGAAGGCCATGTTTAAGGGTCAAACGAGAGTAAGAGCAACATCCATGTTGGCCACACCTACTCCTGGAGACACGTCCTCACGTCCTCATTTGTTAGGTCCTGTGTGTTCTACCAAGAAACGCATGCACTGTGGAGAAACTGTGTTACAAAAACGGGCGTGGGAGACATGGAGACGGGAGGTAAGCTGCCCACCTCCAGCTGCAGCGACTGTCACACAGAGAAAGCAAGAGCACTGGGTAGGTTAAAATTATACTTTATCCTGTAAGTTATTAGTAACCACCTACGGAACGCTACCAAGCACTTGGTACAGAAGACCAGACGTTCCGCGGGTCTTACCAGCTGACTGAAGGGAAGAAGTGTGCCGTAACATGCACAGGACCTGAGAGGTGAATTAACTTTGCACACGCCGTGCCTTCTGCCTGGAGCCCCATTCTCGCCCTGGTTCGCCCTCACGTCCTGTGCAAACGTCTGATCAGATGTTACCTCCTTGAAGAGGCTTGGTCCTCACGAATCCGCGCCCCTCCTGTGCGACCCCACAGTCTCTCTCAGCCTCAGACTACTGACTTCAATGTACCTTGTTGGAAGTTGTCCTGCCCAGCACCGCCCAGTGTTGACCCAAGATTTTTCAGAATAAAACATTGTCCATACATGTTTCTCCCACCATGGGCCCTACATCTGCTATTTTTTAAGTAGAAGAATCAACTTATTTCTCTTCATGAAAAAAGGCACCAAGTTTTAACAGTGTAGCTGAGAGAAAGGGTATGTTGATTTCCTGTGGCTGCGGTAACAAATGACCACAAGTTAGGTAGCTTAAACCAACAAAAATGAATTTCCTCATAGTTCTGGGGGCTAGAGGTCCGAAGGGAGTTTCACTAAGTAGAAATCTAGGTGTGGGCGTGGTCATGCTTCTGAATCTGTTCTTTGCTTGTCCCAGCTTCTGGCGACTGCCAGCATTCCTTGTCTTGTGGCCACATCACTTTAGTCTTCAAGGCGAGCATTTCCACACCTCTCACTGCTGTGTCTCCACGTTGCTTCCTCCTCCTTGTGCGTGTCAATTCTGCCTCTGCTTCTCTCTGTAGGATACATGTGATTCCATTTAGCACCCACCCAGGTAGTCCAGGATAACCTTCCCCTCTGAAGATCCTTAACTCAATCACATTTGGCAAGACTTGGCTACATAAAATAATGTTCAATCATGTTTCAAAGATTTGGACATGAATAATTTTTTTTTGGGGGGGAGCATTTCTTCTAAGATTAGAAAGAAGTTTTTGATGATAATGTGTTATCCTCATAAAAGTAATTTGATAAAGAATAATATAACTGATTGAGCAAAATCTTTGAAAATGAGGATAAAAAAGAAATAAAAGAGAAGTTATTATTAAAAAGAAACCAAGATATTTAATTTGGCAATCAAAGAAGACACACTTAATAGCCCAATAAATTAAAAGTGCAGCTAGGACTGAACTGCCTGGTTAGAATCTGGTTCCACCACTTACTGGCTGTGTGACCTAGGCTAAGTTACTTAACTTCTCTGTGCTTTATAGTCCTGATTAATAAAATGGGACTAATTGTAGTCCTTCTTCATAGGGTTGTGGCAAATGATTATAAGACTGAATATATTTAGAGCATTTGGAAGTGTTTGCTATTATTATTCTATTATTTTAAGGGTACCAGAAATCTACAAAAAGAACTATAAATTTAGAACAAAGTAGAAAAGAGCAGTTGTATGAAAGATACTTGATAAGAAACAGAAACTTTAAAATGACTGACCAAGAAGAGAGGGTAAAACAAATGCTGCACAAATGATGTAAGATGAAAGATATTTTAAAAAGCAAATTAAAAACATTTGCAACCACAAATGTGAGAGGGAAATAGGGTAAACATGTTGCATATCAGAAGAAAGATGAAGACTATAATTGAGGACATCAGAAAAATTGCAGAAAAGGCAGAAAAGAATGTTCCAAGGCTAACAGCTCTTCTTGCCTTTATATGTGGTTTCCTTTACATGTGGTTGGCAGTGATTTTTTCAGATTTTCTATGTCTTTGCTGATTTTCCTGTCTAAGTTATTCCCTTAACTCCTGAGAGAAGATTGATAAAAAAAAAACCTCCATGGAATTGTCCATTTCTCCCTCCAGTTCTGTTTTTTTAACCTCATGTACCTATTTTGAATCTCTCTTACAACATATATATTTATGATTGTTATGCCTTCCTCATGAATGGACCCTTGTTATAATGAAACATCCCTCTTTATCTATGGTAATGCTTTTTGTTTTGTGTGTTAGTTTCCTAGGATTGCTGTAAAAAAGAGTATCACACAAACTTGGTGGTTTGAACCAAGAGAAATTGATTTCTCTTCGTTCTGGAGGCTAGCGGTCCAAAGTCAAGATGTCCAAAGTCAAGATGTTGGCAGGGCCATGCTCCCTCTTAGGACTCTAGGGGAGAACCCCTCCTTGCTTCTTCCTCGCTTCTGTGGGCCACCTGCAGCCCTGGGTGTTCTTTGCTTGTAGATGTATCAATCCAGTCTCTGCCTATGCCATCACATAGCCTCCTTCTCCCTATAGTATCATTGTGTCCAAATTTCCCTGGTCTCCTAAGGACAGTTACCATTAGATTAGGATTTATCCTAATCCTCAGTGGCCTCTTGATTACATCAGCAAAGGCCTTATTTCCATCTAAGGTCATGGTCACAGGGACTGTGTTCAGGGCTTCACCATGTCCATTTCCCCAGCTTTTACTTTTTTACTATTTTTGATGTTCTTCATGCTTTTCTGAATATCCAAATTTCCATCTAGAATCTTTTCTTTTCTTTTTTTTTTTTTTAAGTTTAAGAAACCTCCCTTAGTATTACTTATAGTCTGGATTGCCTGGAAATGAAGTCTCTTAGTTCTCTTTTAAATGGAATTGTTTTTATTTTGCTTTTATCTTTGAAGGATATTTTTTCTAGATAATTTTGTTTTTTCTTTCAAGGCTTTAACATTTTTTCACTCTTTTCTGGCTTCCATGATTTCTGATGAGAATTCATTTCTGTTCTTTTCTTTTTATTTTTTTAAAGATTTTATTTACTACTTCCAGAGAGAGAGGAAAGGAGAGAAGCAGAGAAGGAGAGAGACATCACTGTATGGTTGCCTTTCACCTGCCTCCAGCCACGGACCTGGCTGAAGACCTGGCTTGCAACCTGATTATGTGCCCTGGCTGGGGAATCCAACCAGTGACCTTTGAGTTCACAGGCCAGTGCCTTATCCACTCTGCTACCAGCCAGGGCCTCATTTCTTTTTTTCTTTTTTAAGATTTTCTTTTCTGTATTATTTTTAGAGAGAGGGGAAGGGAGGGAGGCAGAGAAGGAGAAAAACATCAATGTATGGTTGCCTTTTACCTGCCTCCAGCTATGGACCTGGCTGGAGACCTGGCTTGCAACCTGGTTATGTGCCCTGGCTGGCAATCCAACAGAATTCACTTCTTAATTCCATTCTGTTTCCCTATATGTATTGTGGTGTTTTCTTGTGCTGTTTTCAAGGATTTTTTGTTTATCTTTGGCTCCACAGTTTCATGTATTCTAATGTTAGTGTCTTCATGTTATTCTAATTGGTGTTGACAAAGCATCTTGAATCTATAAATTTGTTTTTCAATGAATTTGGAAAATTTTGCCCATTTTCACTTCAAACATTTTTTCTTCTCTATTCTTCCTCTTTTCTTGTGACCATGACTATACGTTGGATGATTTGATATTATCTGAGAGATCATTTTTTAAATGTTCATTTTTTAAAATCTTTATTCTTCCTGTTTATCTGGTTGATTTATTTTCAAGTTCATTGAATCTTTTTAACATCACCATTTATTAAGTTTATCCTGCATTTTAAAAATTTTAGATATTGTAGTTTTCAGATTTGGAATGTCTACTTTTTTGTTGTTTAAATCTCTGCTGAGTTTTTCCATGTTTTCATTCATTGAGTGAATATTTTGCTCCACGTTATTGAGGATAGTTAAAACAGCTGGTTTGACATGATCAGCTCATTTCAACATCTGGTTCATCTCAGGGTCAGATGTGGTTCAGTATCTTTTCTCTTGAAAATGTGCTCCATTTTCTTGATGCTTCATACGTCAAGTAACTTCGGAATAAATCACGTATACCGTAAATGCGAAGTTACGAAGATTCTGGGTTTTGTTATTTTTTTCTCTCATGTGCATTGTTTTCTTTGGGGCAGCCAGCAATGTTCCTGGTGAGGCTTGAATTGAAAACGATGTTTCTTTGGGCAGCACCTCTGGCCTTGATGCAAATCCTTTGCTTTAGCTCCACACGTCCGTGGTCATGGGCCAGCCTGAGAGGAGGGTGGACAGAATTTAGGGGTCCTTTCCCTGTCTCCGTGTTCTTACCTTGGAGGATTCCTCCACTCCAGCACAGCCGCCCAGCGTCACTTTCCCGAGTCTGCTCTCCGGAAACGCTGGCCTTCCCATCAGTGCCCTCACACCAGGCGCCACGATGCCAGGTGAACCACGTTGCTCCCAGACTGAAGGCCACAGAGAAGGGGCACGGGCGTCAAAGCCCCTCCTCCCAGCCTGGACCACGGGGGTCTCTCTGCTTCTGTTCCCTCTTCACTGACCTGAGGTCGTTGCTTTTGTACTACATCAGGTTCCTCTGGTAGGGACTTAATTCCATCCTGACTAGAGGCTGGGAGTCCGTCTGACCCGCAGAGCTGCTTCCACCAGCAAGGAGTTGGAAACAACTTGAATGCCCGTTAACGGGACCAATTACGGAGACCGCGGCGCATCGTTGGGTGGAACGCACGCAGCCATGAAAGAGAACACGATCGGTCGAACTACTAACAAGGAATGGTTCCCGGGACATTTCCGAGGTTCCCAAGCAGGTGTCAGAACGGTATATGTAGCCTGTAGAGTGGGCGCTGTGGCGTGGCCCCGGGTCCTCCCTTCCCATCACCGCACTCATCCTCCAGCAGCAGGGGCGTCAGGATCGCAGGGGGGACCGTCGGTGGGAACTGCCCTCCGCCCCTCCTCGGGGGCAGCGCTCAGTCAGTGACTGGGGATAATGGGAGGGTACAATTCCCTGGCCCCTTCATCTCCTTCTGGGTCACCTCTGAAGGCTTGTTCTTGTACTAGAGCGCCCCATTCACGTGGCCGAAATGTCAGCTGCATCGCAGTTCACCCCGTGCCACCCAACCCAGCTCCCCCACAAGTGTGTGCCAGCAACGCACCCCCGGCCCCGCGTCAAATCTCCTGCCTGCAGATCTCCGCCTTAGAGCCTGTTTCCTGGAGAACCCGACCTCAGACAGGCTCACACCTGCCAGGTAAAGACACAAGCAAACAACGCCTAGCCCTGCAAGTCCAGGTATGGGTGGCAGGGCAGCTCCGGGGAGTGTAAGTGGAGCGACAGTAGCAGTGCCCTTTCGCGGGAAGGGAGGCTGGGGGCGGCACGCAGGCGCCCGTTTGTGTGTGCTGTTTAGATTCGTTACAACGCCAATGTGTTTGTGTGCGCCGTGGAACTAAATACGATCCTGATCACCCAAAAAAGAACTCTACACCTGTACGTTCATTCGACATCCTTAGGCACCTGAGCTGGAGGACCACGTACTGACGGTGTGTCGTGTACCCCGGCTTGGGGTTGCCCGGGGGCCTCCTCTCTCGGGGCGCCTCAGAGCAAGTTCAGCCTCTCCTCCCTCCAGTTCCCTTTCCTGCATTTTCTCTCGGCATCACGCACGCACGCGCCTGATCGCACAAACAAGGAACATGGGAGTCGTTTTTGCTGTTTCTATCTTGCTGCTCCACTTCCCGTCTACGTTCTAGTCCTGCGGTTCCATCGCCTTCACTTTTCTCGGACCACGCCAGTTCTTCCCATCTCTTTCCACGAGCTTTTCCAGGTCACCGTCCACCTTGGCCTGAACGACTGTGTCTGATTCTGACTGTTCTCCTTGGCCCCAGCCTTGCTCCTCTGTGGCCCACTCTCCACCGCCCCACCAGGCCAATTTTCCTCAGACAGGGAGCTGTTCAAATGCGACGGGGGTTGCATAGAATCACCCACATTCTTCCATTGGAGGCCCAGTTCGTTTCATGACCATTTCCGCATTGTGCCTGGGAGGCAGCCTGTCGCCTGGGAAAACAGAACCAAATGCCCAGCCTTGGCCTGGGGGACACGGCGTCATTCTATCTGGTTATTTTCCACAGGAGCCTTTCTTGGGGATCCCGTGGCACCCTGTGGAGTACGCGGTGTGCAAGGGCTGACTGGAGGGAGTACAAAAAAAAACTAGGAATGATGCAAGAATGAAGGAAAAAATACACGGAGAGAAGTTGAAGTTAAAAGCTTCAAAGTTAAAGTTAAACTATAGTTTTGGCAGTCTGACAGTGAGCCAATGGAGGCTGAGAACTTTTTCTTCTCCTTTTTTTTTTTTTTTTTTTTAAGTAGAAAAGTAACCAAAGAGAAAACAGAGAGAGGATTAAAATAGAATTCTCAGTACACTGAGCGGGCTGTTGTCCTGGGGTTTGAGGTTCTTCATAAAGCGAATCTGTCACGTGCTGTCGGAAAAAGAAAACGATTTCTTCTCGAATGGCAGCACTCTTGATACCTCTTTCTAAAACATGTTTTCCGTTAAAATCATGTTGACATTCTTGATACGTTCATCATCATCATCATCATCGTACCAACAGTTGAAAAGTCTTTTAAGTGAGCCTGTCAACTCCTTCTTGACCTTAAGTTCGTGTCATAGAAAAATTGCTAACACAATAGCACAGAGAGTAGCGTTCCGATCCCTGGGCGGGCACCGCCTGGTGTGACAGGCCGGTTGGATTGTGTGCCTCCTGCTCCCCGACCAGTGCAGGTCGTTGCGTTCACGTCTCAGCTCCAGACCTTCCTCCTGGTTCTCTGGGGTGCTGGGGGCTCGTCAAACCTCACTTCTGTGTGGCCTGGTGGACTTGGCCGTGGGGGCAGGGGCAGGAAGGGGGTTCCTGTCGCACCACCCAACCCGAGCTGCCGCTTTACCCTGGCAGCGGCCGGTCCTTCCAGGGCCACGGTCGCATCTCGGGGACGCTTAGCCTGACACACCCTCCTCAAGGGAACAGGCAACCCGAGGGCCCTCAGGCGTTGTCCCAGGTGGTCTTCGGGGCCCGCAGAGCCTTTCAGTGACCTGTTTCAAGTCTGTTGCAATGAGTGGTGTGGTTTCTGGTGGGCAGGGTCATGACTGATGCACCCCTGCCCCCTTTCCTTTTGCCTGAGGGATTTTAAAAGCAGAGTCAGCCCTCCTGCCATTTTATCTGCAAGTGCCTCAGGCTGTAATCCTTAAGTTACAGGCGTGGAAACGTGCCTGTACTCACCACCCGTGCAAAACCAACAGCAGCATTAACCGGAATCCCTTAATGCCATTTAAAGGTCACGCTGTACACACCTTTCCTGGATCTTCGCATGACTTCTGAGAGCTTCCTAACATCAGCCTCAGGTGCCTTCGGGATGGAGGGAGGTGTCGGAGGGGACAGCTTGCTGTCTGTCCCGCCTGAGAATCCCAAGAGAAGCACACTTGCACCTGCCTGAGGGCTACACCCAGGCAGGAAGGAATCCCGGGGAAAGACCGGCCCGGCCCGGATGGGTCCTGTAGCTCCTTCCGTGACACGGGTGCAGCTCCCAGCTGTGGGCGCCACGGGCGGCGCCCCCTCTCGGACATAAATCCTCCTCGCGTTCCCAGGAGAAGCACCACCATTGCCAAACAAGGGTTTTCATAATGAGAGTTCTGGTGATTTATTTATCTTCCCAAGATTCTCCAAACACAAGAACCTTAATTGGACTTGTCTAAACACTGTCAGTCACCCGTAGCCTGGAAGACCTCCTTACTCCATGTTTAGAACATAACTAAAATTAATGACACAATAAAGATGCCAAAACCCTGGGCTCTGATAGAGGCGAATGGAAAAGCAGTGAAAAATGGTTGTGCGTATTTCACCGCGGAGCTGGGTTGTAATTCAGTGTCACGGGAGGGGGTGAGGGCGAGCCCACAGAGTGGAAAGTCAGGCCAACATGGAGCAGCTGCTGGTGAACACACGTGACCCCCTGGGCCTGCAGGCTGTCCGCACACCAGGCTGGGAAAATTCAGGTTACAAAGACACTGGGATCGTTTTCACGGACGTTTGGTAATATTCGGTGCCGACCCATGAATTATGACACTATATTTGCACAGGGTCATCTATTTTCTCAGGGAATCAAATGCACTGTCACTTTCACCACTTGATTAGAACAGCACCAGTGCTTCTCTTGACCTTGGAGTCCAGGCTACCCCGGAGTGTGTTTCTTGGTTATTTTCTGTGCCTTTGATAGGCTCAATAACTGCATAAACCCCAGTTTTGGAAGATCAAGCTTCATTCACCTCAATCCCAACCTCTATCATGCACCAAAAGACCAGGAGAGAGAAAACCAAGTGTCTCCTTCTGCTTTGCTGCTGTTCATGGTGTGAATGAACTTCTTAAGGAGAGCTCTCTAGGGTAGCAGTTTCCTCATCTATAAAGTGGAAACAATGTGAACACGTGCCTTGCTTTGCTTAGAGGATGGTGACAAGAATGCAATGAGATAGGGTCCCTTAAAAATGCAAACATCCCTGGCTGGTGGCGCAGTGGTTAAGGCACTGGCCTGCTCACCCAAAGGTCGCTGGTTTGATTCCCAGCCAGGGCACATAACCAGGTTGCAAGCCAGGTCTCTAGTCAGGTCTGTAGCTAGAGGCAGGTGAAAGGCAACCATACATTGATGTTTCTCTCCCTCTCTGCCTCTCTCCCTTCCCCTCTCCCTGAAAAATAATTAATAAAATCTTTGGGGAAAAAATGCTAACAACTATGTACTTAGGAGGTCTCCAGAATTATGTAGCTATTCATTTAAGTCTTAGGATTGCTTCTACTATGACCTTAATAAATTCTGCAACCTTGTTGTAATTTAGCTCAAGGTGGATGGAGATGGTCAATTCTCATTTTTAGTTCCTTCAGAAGAAAGTTTTGGAAGAAAAATACCTATCTGGACCTTCTTAGTTTCTTTTATGAATGTTCTTCCTTTGCTTTTTTTTTTTAAGAATTTTATTTTTAAAGAGAGAGGAAGGGAGGGAAAGAAACATTGATGTGAAAGGGAAACATCGATTGGTTGCCTCTCACAAGCACCCCAACTGGGAATTGAACCTGCAGCCTAGGACTGTGTCCTGACTGGGAATCGAACCAGCAACCTTTCACTTTGCGGGATGATGACTGATCAACTGAGCTGCTCGATCCTTAAATGATGATGTTCCTCTTGTTTGTTATGCCCCAGGCCCAGTTTTTTCCTTATCCCCTGTGTTTTTAAATAGATCATCTCATTTACATCCATGATTCCAATTACCATCTATTTGTTGTTAACTCCCAAGTCTATGTCTTCAATACAAATCTCTCTTTTAAGTTTCAGACCGTGCACCCAACTCCCTACTAAAATGGTGTCCCAAAGGCAAAATAAATTCAACATGTCTAATAATGAATCTATCCCATTATCTTTCAAAAATGTATCCTTTTCTATGGTTTTGAATCACCCAGGCAATGATCCAGTCAGAACCTTGATGTTTTAGCTTTTTACCTGGTGGCTGATACCAAAGAGTCAGGAGGTGGACCCTGCCAGGTTAGTTCAGGGCTATGTCTGTAATTGGTGCATCGATTACAATAAACTTGTAATAAACTATATTGCTCAAGCCAGTCACCGAGTTTACCCAGATTCAACGCAGTGGGGAAATCAACCACCTCAAGATAGGGGAGCGGCAAGTTCATGTTGCGAAAGAATGTGTGGCATGGGAGAGAGCATTGCGACTCTCGCTGGAAAATACAGTCTGCCGTCACGGCAAGATCACAAATCAAATTCGGACCCACCTAACTACGATCCCAAAGCACTTACCTGGGAAGTAATATTGTTCCACATGTTCAGAAGAACAGTCTTCATTTCTGGAAAGTAGATAAAGCGAGAGACTATTAATGTTTCTCAATCATGAGTTAATGCTCAGTCACTTACTCACCCAGTATCTTGAAGCACCCACAGTGAGCCCAGGCATTGTTTGAGTGTACCCAGCCGCAAGGAGAATCCACAAGTGATGGGGTTCAGGAGCCTGGAACCCCCTTTTCCCCTATTGCACAAGTAGTTTCATTCTGAACCCATGAAATCAGAATCGGTTGTTTTTAAGAGCAAGTTACGATCAATTTTTGATCCTAAGGAATGCTGGAACGAAGCCCTCCGGGGAAGTAGAGGTTTGCATAGAGTTTAATATTGAAGTTTGACCCAATCAAAGTTTATAGCATTGTAAAATATTTAGACTTCTTGGTGTGGCATGTATACAGGGGGCCATTGTACATTTTAAATATTTACAGCTGATAAATATTTTAAATTATATGACAGCACTTGATCCATAGCAGCTTGTAGGAAAAAGTGCTTGAATTTAGCATGCGAGTGAATTAATGTCACATCCTGTCCCAGGGTCAAACTGTGGTGTTGGCTAAATGGACAACGGTTGGCAGGCCCATTGTCCAAACAATCAATTGGATTGCTGTGCAATCCAATTACCTCATTAAGAAAACTGAAACAATAACAACCAAATCAGATTCACTCTATGAAAATCTAATCAATTGCTCCAAAATCAGATAAAACGGCTCCCCAATCCAATTAATTTAATTTTATTTGGTTTAGTTAAGTGACAGAGGCACAGCCGTCATGGTGCCTGTTCTGCCCTTGTACACATGTAGCCTGACATCAGGTTGGCATTGGAAGGGATCCAACAGACACCTGGTTCTGTGCCTCCCCCATAGGAGAACATGTGGACGGTACACAAAGTCATTAGGTAAATGCGGTATGTCTCTCTGGAGTGCTAAGTGTATGCTCACATTTGGAGGGAGATACGTTTACATATTTAAACAAGTATATCATGGAACATGTATTAGTCACAATAAATCAGATTATGTGTGGTAACAAAACTTTTCCAATTTCAGTGATTTAAACCAACAAAGCCTTTTTTTTTTCATTCATGCAACATGCCCATGAGGGTCAGCTGGGGCCTCTGTTCCATGCTGTTCTCATTCCCGGATCCAGTTTCCTGGAGCTGGCTCTTTACAACTTGTCCATGGTTAGTGCAGAGGAGGACAACCAGAGGAAACTGTGGGCTGGGTCTTAACACATTCATCCAAAAGTGGCAGATGTCATTTCCACACACACACTTCATGGGCCAAAAAATGCCATGTAGACCCATATACTTCAAAATATGGCAGGGAAATGCAATCCTACCATGTTCCCAGAAGAACTAGAAGTATTAACATCTACCACAGAATGGGGTGCAAAGTTTGTATAAACTTTAGGATGACACATGAGGCTTAGAAGTTTCTTGCAACCTGTGTGCATCCATTTAAATGTTGATTGAGCAGGAGAATCCTAGACATTGATGTATGCTTGCCTGAAATAGTTTATCCTATAATATACAGAACTATATGGATTATATGTAAGATATATAAATGTATTTTTATTGCCTTATCTTTTGATGTCAGCCTAAGGGGATTTCTATGAGAGTGAGTTTATTGATGGGAGTTTCTTATTGTCTAATCTACCTGAGTGCTTGGTCTATATGAGAATCTAAAGCACCAGCAAAACCATCCGAGTGGGAAGTACTTCAAGGTGTTTTATAATTCTGTAACTATCATCTCTTTCACACATCACTGGTGAGCAGTTTCCAAATGCAAGTGACTTGTGTTTGTTAAATATTTCCAAAGGTTTTCAACTCAGCTCTCCAGCATTTCCTATTTATTTTGGAAGATTTCCAACGTATGAGCAGAATCCACTCCTACGTATCTACCACCTAGTCTAGTTTTCACAGAAACAACAAAAGAAGCTCTACTTCTTTTTGTAACCTGTGTATTTCCATAATATTTAATTAAATTTCATGATAAGGACAAAGGTCACCATGTTTGGAAATGATGCAATTCAAGTGTTAGGAAGAGTCGTACAAGGGCAACTAGAGAGTATACGGGCCACGGACCCCCGCTGGTCCTGCACATCAGGCAGAACGTTGTAAATAACCGACTGAGAGCACCTGGTGCTAATCTGGTGACGTGATTGGTTAAAAGAACTTGTCCTCAGCTTTGGCAGAAACTTTCTGAGACACTGTCCTGCATCCTCATATTACCATGGATGAACCTCAAGCTCAAAGCCTGTGAACTGCTTAAACTCACCCATTCGTTCACTCATTAATTCATGTCCAACATTTTCATAGGCAGTACAGCATAGTGAATACGAATACGGTTTCTGGCACCAGGCTGCCTGGATTTGAATTCCCGTTAGGCTAAGTGGCCTATGGCAAGTTTCTTCACTTCTCTGTTTCTCAGTTTCTTTAACTGTAAAATGGAGAGAATAGGAGCTCCCTGATAGGGTTGTTGTGAAGACTAAGTGAGAGAATGGATGTAAATGCTCTTTAAATGTTAACTTACGATAAATGCGTTCTTTGGATGAGTATTTGCTGAGTGAATGCCACGTGGCATGTACTGAACTAACTGACGGAGAAAGGAAAGTGAACGGTAGCACACTTGCTTCTCTTGTGGAGTTTGTGGTCTAATGTGAGGAGATGGATATGACATAAATAGGGTTTGAAATAATTTGGTACAATTTAGTACATTCTGTGGGCAAGTACAGGATGATTAACAATGAGTTTTTCCTCTCGATAACCTGAGAGATGACACTAACTCCTCAATAAAATGTTTCTGGAATTAATGAATACCTAAATTTATGACTTAAGAATATCCATTTAGAGGCTGAGAAAATACTAAAGCTAAAGTCATCTAAGTTCTGGTTTCTCTAGTTCACTAAGATGACTTCTTTAAGTAGGTTTTCTGAACTTAGATGAGTAGATTCAGAATTCTGACTTGTATATGATGATATGAGCATATCTATGTTTCTAAGTTTAGGAAAAATGCAAATACATGCAACCCCCCCATAACACAGTTGTTTGGTTCCTCAAAAATGCCATGTAGCCCTGGCTGGTGGCACAGTGGATAAGGTGCTGGCCTGCAAACCCAAAGGTTGCTGGTTCAATTCCCAGCCAGGGCACATAACCAGGTTGCAAGCCAGGTCTCCAGCCAGCTCTGTAGCTGGGGGCAGGTGAAAGGCAACCATACATTGATGAAAGAAGAAAAAAAAAAACAAAAAACCATGTTATGTGAACCCATGTTATACAAAATAAAGAACTAATACAAAAAAGGGGATTAGGCTCCAAAACTTTTTAAAACATATATTTTTATGATTAAGATAAATATATTTATTAAATCAGTTTTCACCCAAAGTATAATATACTAATACATATTAAATAATGTTTTTTTCATCCTCACTACTAAGCACCATTAATTGAGGGTGCTTTCTTTTTGACAAGATATCTTCATCTTTTGACCTTTCTTCAGCATTATCTTGGCTTCTGTACTTTTTGCAAAAAGTCTATTACTACTTAATACTCTACAAACTGAATTTAAAATTCTAATCAATTTTAAATTCTGCAGGCAAATCTCATATGACATCCATGCTTGAAAAAAATTTTTTTTTTCAAATGGCATATCTTTGCTCTTAAAAGCTTCTTTTATGTCCCATGTTATTTGGGGATTTCCCTAATTTTGGATAAGATTTTTTTGCTCTTAAAAGGTCTTGTTTTATTCCATATTGTTCAGGGACTTCCCCAATTTCAAACGAGATATTACTTGCTCTGAAAAGGTCTTACTATGCTCCGTGTTGTTAGGGGATTTCTCTCATTCTCAGACCGTGTTAGAGGGAAACTGTGGTCTCGGATGTGTGTTGTAGGGCGTTTCCCCATTTCTCGAACTGAGTTAGAGCAAAGCTGTGTTATGGAAGTGCCATGTTACATGGGGGTTGCCTGTAAAATATCTTTATACATGAGAAGCACTGTTTTTATGTGCTTTAAAATAAATTTCTTCATCTGTAGAAGTTTAATTTTTTCAATGGTAGGGCTCTTTTGACTAGCAAGGGATGTTATGAAATAGTAAGTAAATACTGAAAAGTGAAATGTTACATGACCGCCTAACCAGGCAGGCCTATCATTAGCAGCTACATGAGGCCTTGGCTCACTCGAATGACAAATACCTACAGGAAAGTCAGGGCTCTGAAGAACTCAGGAGAAGGAGAAGGGGTGCACCGTTCTGGGAAGGTCAGGTCTCCCTGAAGATTTACCTCCTATAAACATCCAAGCAGAAATTGTAAGCAGTTCAGAGAGAACTTTTTTCAAGTCGCACTACAGGCTTTCCTTAGTTAGAATGTTCCGGAAACGCAGGATGCCCAGTTTTAACAGCGCCGATGACAGAATTCTCCCCAGTTGAAATTGTAAAGAAGAGAGCGGGCAACCGTGAACTGGTTCTGTTTGCTCCTATTTCCTCTCACCTGTAATAGCCTCTCACCTGTTGGACGTGACTGACAAGGACCATATATATAACCTGGAAATACAGAGGCCTGTCCAGAAAGTATCCAGCTGTGTGCTCTGAAAAGTGGAGACCTTTCTTGAAGAAGATGCCGATACAAGAAGCATCGTACGTAGGTCCAGGGCACCTCAGTCCTCTTCACAGTAGGCCCTTGGGGACCTCACGCGGTTCTCCCAGCATCTCTTCCACTGTTCAAAACACTCCGCGAAACCCTTTGTTGGAATTGCCATCAGCTGCCTCATCATATTTCTCTGAATCTCATCCCCGGTCTGAAATCTACTCTTTTTCAAAGGTGATTTTAGTTTTGGGAAACGCCGGAAGTTGCAGGGTGTCAAATCTGAGCTGTCGGGGGCAGAGTCACCTGGGTGATCTGATGTGTTACCGCAAAACTCTGCACCAGACGCGATGCACACGTAGGCAGGCCTGTTGTCGTGGGGAAGCTGCCAGTCACCAGTTGCCCACAGCTGCAGCCTCCTGAGTCATCCTGATAGTTTCTGTGGATCGTTGCTGTGCTTGCTCAGTCATTTTAAATGCGACAGCCACACAGTACACATGCTCACTCAGTAGCGTCTCCTGCCCCCACTGACTAGTACAGTAAAGTCCTTATTCCCGGTCCACTCCCCTTGGTTGCCAGGTTACATCCACGTTGTGCCAGCCATTCTCCTCATGTAACTGGTTATCTGTCCGTCTCTATCTCTCTACCTACCCACCTATCTGCGTAGCTATCATCTATCTATCTGCCCATCTGTCTCATTCTGTGCTAAGTATAAGTGAATTTATGGATGTGGCAGGGCAGAAACATTTCTATAAAAATTTTTAAAGACTTTTAAAATTTTATAAAATTTTTTTAGAGAGGGGGAAGAAAGAGAAACAGAGAGGGGGAGAGACATCCATGTATGGTTGCCTTTCACCTGCCTCCAGCTACGGACCTGGCTAGAGACCTGGTGTGCAACCTGGTTATGTACCCTGGCTGGGGTATCGAACCAGCGATCTTTCGGTTCGCAGGCCGGTGCCTTATCCACTGTGCTACCAGCCACGGCCTATAAATTTGTATTAAAGTATAATTAACATGCAATATTATATTAGGTTTATAACATAGTGATCCAACACTTACATACCTTACAATGTAATCACCATGATAAATCTAGTGACCATCTGTCACCAGGCAAAGTGATTATACTATTATAGAATGTATTCCCATGACTTGCCTACTTTGCAACTGGAAGTTTGTACCTCTTATTTCCCTTTACCTTTTCACCCATCCTCCGACCCCTGTCCCCTCCGGCAACCATCAGTTTGTTCTCTAGCAATCTGTGTCTGCTTCGGTTTAGATTCCACTTAGAAACGAAGTCATGCAGTATTTCTGTTTCTCTGACTTATTTCATTTAGCTTAGTACCCTCTAGGTTTATCCACATTGTCACAAATGACAAGATTTCGTTCTTTTTATTGCTTAGTAATTATTCCATTGTGTGTATATAATGAATTACACACACACACACACACACACTACATATTCTCGATTCATTCACCTGTCTGTGGACACTGAGGTTGTTTCCGTATCTGGACTATTGTAAATAATGCTGCAACAAACAGAGGAGTGCATATGCCTTTTCAACGTAGTGTTTTTGTATTCTTCAGGTATCTACCCAGAAGTGGAATTTCTGGGTTGCATGGTAATTTCTTGAAGACCCTTTATACTGTTTTCCGTAGTGGCACTACCAATTTATGATTCCCACCAACAGTGCACCAGGGTTCCGATTTTTCCACATCGCTTCCAAAACTTGTTATTTGTTGACCTTTTGGTAATAGCCATTCTGACAGGTGTGAGGTGATACCTCATTGTGGTTGTGATCTACCAGTACGTTTCCCTGGTGATTAGTGACATTAAATGTCTTTTCATATGTCTGTTGGCTATCTCATCTGTATGTCTTCTTTGGAGAAATGTCTATTCAGGTCCTCTATTCATTTCTCAATTGGATTGTTTGTTTTTGATTTTGACTTGTATGAGTTACGTATATATTTTGGATATTAAACCCTTATTGTATACAAACTTTGTAAATATCTTCTTCTATTCAGCAGGTTGTCTTTTCATTTTTTATGGTTCCCTTTACCATGCAGAGGAATCTTTACTATGATGTAGTCCTATTTGTTTATTTTCACCTTTTTTGCCCTTGCCTGCGGAGATGTATACAAAAGAGAAATATTGCTGAGACCAATGTCAAAGAGTTTACTGCTTGTGTGTTTTTCTAAGAGTTTCATGGTTTAAAGTCTTTATAGTTTGGTTTTTCTTTTTCTCATAATTGTTTTGGCTATTCCAGGTCTTTTATGATTTCATGAAAATTTTAGAATTATTTGTTTTAGCTGTGAAAAGGATGCCATTGATATTTTCATAGGGATTGCATTGAATCTGTAGGTTGCTTTGAGTAGTATGGACATTTTATTTTATTATTTAAAAAAGATTTTTATTCATTATTTTTAGAAAGAAGGGAAGGGAGGGAGGAAGAAAAGGAGAGAAGCATCAATGTATGGTTGCCTTTCACCTGCCTCCAGCTGGGGACCTGGCTGGAGACCTGGCTTGCAACCTGGTTATGTGCCCTGGCTGGGAATTGAACTAGAGACCCTTGGGATCATAGGCCCGTGCTCAGTCCACTGAGCCACACCAGCCAGGGCAGTATGGACATTTTAACAATGTTAATTCTTCCTATCCATGAGCATGGCATGTCCTTCCACTTATTTATGCCCCCCCTTTTTTTTTTCTTATTCAATGTCTTATTGCTTTTAGAGTATAAGTTTTTACCTCCTTGGTTAAATGTATTCCTAGGTATTTTATTCTTTTTAATTCAATTGTAAATGGGGTTGTTTTATTAAAATCTCTTACTGATAATTTGCTGTTAATATATAGAAATACACAGATTTTTTCACATTAATTTTGTATCCTGCAACTTTATTGAATTCATTTATTCTAATAGTTTTTAGGTAGAGTCTTGAGGGTTTTTTATATCTAGTGTTTTGACATCTTAAATAATGACACTTTTATAGTTTGGATGCCTGTTATTTTTTAATCTAGTCTGATAGCTGTTGACTTCCAATACTATGTTGAATAAAATGGTGAGAGTGGGCATCTTTATTGTGTTGCTAATCTCAGAGAACAAGCTTTCTGCTTTTCACCTTTGAATGTGATGTTGTTAGCTCTGAGTTTGTCTTAGATAGCCTTTATTATGCGGAGGTATGTTTCCTCTGTACCCACTTTGTTGCGAGTTTTTATCATATACACAAGGGTGTACCCAAAAAAGAACAGGATTATCTTCTGGAGGAGGGATGCCTGGTAGTGCAGGCTTCCCCTGCTAGGTGACTGTTTTAGGAACCCATCTGCATCAGTACACCAGCTGGTGGTGTTGTGAGAGGCCATGTTCAGCTTCAGTGAATTTTTTTAAGGTATTCTTTTTTGTTTTATTAGATTATTTATTTATTTTTAGAGCTAGGGGAAGGGAGGGAGAAAGAGAAGGAGAGAAACATCAGGGTGTGGTTGCCTCTGTGCACCCCCAACTGGAGATCCAGCCTGCAACCCAGGTGTGTGCCCTGTCTGGGCATCAAACCCGTGACCCTCGGGTTCACAAGCCAAAGCTCCATCCACTGAGCCACACCAGCCAGGGTTGGGGAATTTTTTGGAAGATGCTTTCAGTGCATTTGCCTGTTTCACGATGGGTGATTTACAAGCACATCTGCCCACACTGCGCTTCGTGTTCAGCAGTTTTTGACCAAAAGTAGCCTGACCCCCGTGCTGCAGATTCCCTACTCACCCAGTCTCACCCTGAGTGATGTTTTTTTATTTCCCTGGATGGAAACTGTCCTCAAAGGGAAATGTTTCACTGATGTGCCAGAGGCGAAACATAAAAACAGCAGAAGCACTAAAAGGCATCAGAATTGATGAGTTCAAAAACACCGTTTTGAGCAGTGGAAAAAAATGTCATAAAATATGTATGCCTGTCTTATTGATGAGGTGAACCCTGGCAGGGTCGCTCAGTTGGTTAGAATGTTGTCCTGATACTCTTTGGTTGTGGTTTGATCTCTAGTCAGGACACACGCAAGAAGCAACCACTACATAAATGGATGGAACAACAAATTGATCTCTCTTTCTCTTTCTCCTCTTGTCTCTAAACATTTTTACTTTTTTTTTTTTAAAAAAAGATTTTATTTCTTATTTTCAGAGAGAGAGAGAGAGGAAGGGAGAGAGGCAGAGAGGGAGAGAGACATCAATGTATGGTTGCCTTTCACCTGCCTCCAGCTACGGACCTGGCTGGAGACCTGGCTTGCAACCTGGTTATGTGCCCTGGCTGGGAATAGAACCAGCGACCTTTGGGTGAGCAGGCCAGTGCCTTATCCACTGAGCCACCAACCAGGCCAAAATTTTTACTTTTTAATTTGGAAGGCTTCACCTGTGGACTTTATTTTCTGGGAGTTTTAAGAATTAGTGCTTCAATGATTCATTTGTAGCAATTGGTCTGTTCACATTTTCTGCTTCTTCCTGGTTTAGACTTTGAATGCTGTGTATTTATAGAATTATATCCATTTTTAGGTTGTCCAATTTGTTGGCATGCAGTTGTGCTATTTTTAATAATCCTTTGTATTTCTCTTGTGTTAGTTGTAACTTCTCTTTCATTTCTGATTTCATTTCTTTAGCTCTCTCTCAGTTTTACTTGACGAGTCTGACTAAAGGTATATTAATTCTGTTTAACTGTTCAAAGAACCAGCATTAGTTTCATTTCTCTTTTTTATTGTTTTTAATGTGTATTTTGTTTATTTCCACTTTAATTTTTATTATTTTTTCCTTGTACTTACTTTGGGTTTTATTTGTTTTTCTTTTTGTTTCTTTAGGTGTAAAGTTAGACTGTTTATTTGGAATTTTTCTTGTTACTTGAGGTTGGTCAGTATCACTATAAATTTCTTTCTTAGAAATGCTTTTGCTATATCCATTGGTAGTCTGGTAGAATGTTGTTTGGTCTCCTCATGGTTGTGTTTTTACAGTTTTCTTCTCATGATTGATTTCTAGTTTTCTACTGTTATGGCTGGGAAAGATTCCTGATATGATTTCACTCTTTTGAATTTGTTGAGGCTTGCTTTGTGCCTTAATGGGTAACATATCCTTTCCTCTGAGGGATGACGTCTGACCAATTGAGCCACACTGGTCAGGGCTATTTTTGGTGTTTTTTAAAAAATGTTTTATTTATTATTTCCAGAGAGAGAGGAAAGGAGAGAGACAGAGAGGGAGAGAAACATCAATGTATGGTTGCCTTTCACCTGCCTCCAGCTACAGACCTGGCTGGAGACCTGGCTTGCAACCTGGTTATGTGCCCTGATTAGGAATTGAACCAGCGACCTTCGGGTTTGCAGGCCGGGACCTTATCCACTGTGCTACCAGCCAGGGCTATTTTTTGTTTTTGACATAATATTTTAGATCTTTTTGTTTTGTGTATAACTTATTGTAGTTATAGTTGATTTTGCTACTTTCGTCTTTTAATCTTTATACTAACTTTTAAAATGGCAAGTTCACTGTGTTCCTTATATATTTGCCCTTCCCAATGAGATTTTCTCCTGTTATATATATATTTTCTGGTTATGGCATTTTCTACTTAAAGAAGACCTTGTATCATTTCTCATAAAGCCAGTTTAGTGGTGACTAACTCGTAGTTTGTGCTTGTCTGGGGAGTTCTTTATCTCTCCTTCAGATTGTAGATTCCTTTCTTTCAGCACGTTAACTATATGCCACTCCCTTCTGGCCTATAAGGTTTCTGCTCAGAAATCAGCCTAGAGCCTTATGGGGGTTTCCCTTGTATGTGACTTATTGTTTTTCTGGTGCCCTCAAGATAGTCTCTTTAACTTTTGTCACTTTAATTAAAATATGTGTGGTGTCTTTGGGTTCACCTTGCTTGGACAGCTCTGTGCTTCTTCAACCTGGATGTCTGTCTCCTTCCAGGTTAAGAGTTATTTCTTAGCCATTATTTCTTCAAATAAGCTTTTGGCTTTTTTCTCTTCCTTCGGGGATTCCTATAATGTCAATGTTAGTGTACTTGATGTTGTATCAGAGGTCCTTTAAACTAACTTCATTTCTTTTTCCTTTTTCTGTTCTGATTGCGTGATGTTCACTATTTGGTCTTTCAGGTCACTACGTTGTTCTTCTATGTAATCTAATAGCCAGCTATTGATTCACTCAAGTGTGCTTTTCATTTAATTTATTACGCCCAGTTCTGATTTGTTCTTTATCTTATTTTCTAATCCTTTGTTGAAGTTCTCACTGGCTTCCCTTATTTTATTCTCAAGTTTGGAGAGTGTCCTTATGAGTAATACTTTGAATTCTTTATCAACCTAATTAATTATTTCATTAGTTTTTTTTCCAGTTCCTTTTTCTTTTTCTTTTTTTTTTTAAATATGGAATGCTTCACCAATTTGTGTGTCATCCTTGTGCAGGGGCCATGCTAATCTTCTCTGTATCATTCCAATTTTAGTATACATGCTGCCGAAGTGAGCACTGGTGTATTTTTCTTATTTCTTCATGTGGAACAGATTCCTCTGTCTTCTCATTTTAATTCTCTGTGTTTGTTTCTATGAATTAGACAACATAACTATCTCTCCTGATCTTGAGGAGTGGCTTTCTATATGAGTAACAGCTGTGTAGACTATGTTGCTGGGTGGTTTTGGCAGGTCACTGGAGTCTGAGAGGGTGAGCGTAGTGCTGAGAGCACCCCAGGGAACTGGCTGGCCAGGTTGGAGCAGGCTTGGGGCAGAGCAGCCCAGGGCGTGGTGACGCTCTGAAGGTTTGGCTGTCTGGGGCTGAGTGGGCTCAGGCTGGGGTGACCTAGGGCACACTGAGGCATCCTTGCTGGTTATCCAGAGCATTTGGACAGAGCTCCCCCATGCAATGCAGGTAAGAGAGGGAACATAAACAGTGGCACTTACAGGAACCACTAGTCTTTTTTTTTTTTTTAATTTTATTGTTGTTGTATTACATCCATTCCCTTTTTGCTCCCCTCTGTCCCCCTCCCCACCCACCCATTCCCCCCAAAGTCAATACCACCTGTTGTCCATGTCCATGGTTCCTTTATACTAGGTTCTTGTCTAAACTGCTCCCCTTCCTTGCCTCTGCCTCCCCCCTCCCCTGACCACTGAAGGCCTATTCACTGTATTCATATATTTGGTTCTGTTTTGCTTGTTGTTAGTTTTGTTCATTATTGTCCCGTCATGGGTGAGATCATACGGTATTTGTCCTTCACTGACTGGCTTATTTCACTAAGCATAATACTCTCCAGTTCCATCCATGTTGTTGCAAAGGGTACAAGTTCCTTCTTTCTTTCTGCTGTGTAGTATTCCATTGTGTAAATGTACCAAAGTTTTTTGATCCAATCATCCACTGATGGGCACTTAGGCTGTTTCCCGCACTTGGCTATTATAAATAATGCTGCTATGAACATAGGTAGAACCGCTAGTCTTATACAGTTCCTGCATGTCTTGAGATCCTGAGAGTTCTTGTGGCTCCACAAAATTCTCTGCCACATCTCTCTTTCTCTCTGTGTGTGGTGCCGAAGCCGTTCAAACAGCCCTCAGCTGTATGTCAGGAGGAATTGCTCTCTGTGTGGGTGTATATTCGGCGTGTTCATGTGAGTTCAGGGTCTTCCTATACCACCACCTTGGATAACTCAAAATATTTAACACTTGCAGAGTTTGGTGTCTACTTCTCTGCAGACATTCACTGAGGTGGATATTTGGCAGTATTTAATGAATTAGTTATTGTAGAAAATGATCAGAGTAAGAAAACCTTTAGGAGTCAATTTTGCTTGTCTTATGGCCTCCTCTCTTGTCCTTTTGAAAGTCTGAACCACATCTGCTCACTCCTTCCTGGATTTATTCTCTATATTTTCCTTCCTTTTTTTCCTCTCTCTTTCCTCCTTATTTCCTCACTATTTCCCTCTCTTTCTCCCACCATGCTCTTTTTTTCTGTTTCTTCTTCCCCCTTTCTCTTCTTCTTGTCTCTGTCAACTCTTTCTTCTTCTTTTCTCCTTCCTCCTTCTTCCTTAAGCTTTCTCTCCCTTTGAAAAATATTACTTCTCCATCAGCAGAAACCTCATACGTATCTTGTAATCTTTACAGTTACCCTGTAGTTTAAGTCATAGGGTTTCCCTGAGGTGTGTCTCCCAAGCCTGCCAACTATTTAGGACTTCAGATCTAGAGATACAGTGACGCATATTTAAAGACAAACTGATAAGAACAATCAAATACAAGCTGCCTGTCAACACATGACAACTTGCAGAAGCGTACTCCTACAGAGAATGGAAATAATGCTGTACAGAAGCCAGAAGAGGTTATAAAATTTCAAACCAGCATCCTGAAGGTCAGGGCCAACAATAGGAGAAGCTTGATTTAAACAAAGCAAAGTGAAAACACAACATTAGATCTGGGAAGAGTTAATGGTAGCTAAACTAAGAATTAGAAAGTGGGTTTGAAACTTCCTGTGGGAGCCCTAAGTTGGCCTGATTTCCCAGTCCATTGACTCTGTGCCAGCAAAGACATCTCCTTTTCATTTGTCAGCAATCATCTTCTTGTTAGAGACTGGGATTCCCGGCAGTGGGAGAGCCGGCCCTGCTTAAAATGCAGGACCTGCATGTCTGCAATGATCTCTGCACACTTGCATCTGGAGGCTTTGGAGATGCTGGTGGTGGTCCCCGCCACGTGGGCGGTAGCTGGGTGTTTCAGGGGCTGGTAGCACCTGGGGACAAACCCTCACCTTTCTCCAGGGGGCCGTTTCCTCATACTGCATAATTACCCCTCCCAATATTTTTGTCTCGGATCGTTTCTTTTTCTCCTGGGCTTACCTAGGCTACCGCCTTTTTCACCTGGCCACACAGTTAAGCCTCAGAATTCTGCTTGTTTTTAAAACGGTACTTTTTTCCATTACCATTTGGCCCCCTTACAGCCCGATCGCCATGCCGCTGTCCATGTCCATGAGGCCTTTCATCCTGTTCCTTTCTCAGGCGAAGGATGCTGGGAGGTGGCCTGGGGGAAGACACGAGGGAGCGTCCTGGGGTGCTGGAAATACTCTCCCCCTGGTCTGAGCGGTGGTGGCTGCATGAGGGGTGTGCATGTCCTATTCCTCAAGCTGTGCAGTGAGGGTTGAGCACGTCACTGTGTATGGTTGTACCTCAGAAAGGGAGGGAGGAAACCTAGGATCAGCAGATCTGAGTTTGCAGCCACTTAGGGTTATGCGACCTCTGCTCTCGCCAAGACAACATTTATTCCTAGAAACAGGTGTAACTCTATCACCTGCCACAGAGCAGATCTGTGGGTATAATCGAAAAGCACCCAGAAGTGTGTGAAGTGTTTGGTACAGGTTTAGCCCCAATAATAGATTGCAAGAATCACCGTTATCGTTTGAGAAAATGTTTTTATTTAAAATCTTTCTCTGAACAGTGGAGCAGCATCTTTCAAGGCCTTGACTCAAAGGTGTGACTGAATGCAGAGATTCACCATTGCAGAATCATTGGGCAAGAGCCTGTGGATGGTCCTTAAATGATACTGGTTAGGAAGCCCCGCTGCCTGGCCAGGCTGTGCAGTCGGGCCTCACCTGCGTACCACATCCACCACAGGCAACTTTCTTGAGTCCTGGAGACAAATTTTTGATGAGTTCATTTTGGCGGATAAACTCCACTCGCATTCAAAATGCAAACCCTCGATACATGTGCTTTAGCACCAATGCTGAGAAACGCAGCTCTGACTAATGACATTATTTCAGCTCAGTGGTAGAAAATCAAGGCCTTCCTTATTTTCTTTCTTCCATCATTAAAATCTGTGTTTTTAAATGTTTTATTCATTTTTATTTTTAGAGAGAGGGGAAAGGAGAGAGAAAGATGGAGAGGAATGTCAGTGTGTGGTTGCCTTTCTCATGCCCCCAACTGGGGACCTGGCCTGCAACTCAGGCCTGTGCCCTGACTGGGAACCGAACCAGTGACCCTTTGGTTTGCAGGCCAGTGCTCAATTCACTGAGCCATACCATTCAGGGTTAAAATCTGTTTTCACTATGCCCAGGAAATGGATAAGACCTCTGGTATTTATTGTTGACCTCTACTTTGCTCATAACTACTTGGAAATCCACAGAACTATAGGATTTCAGAGCTCCATGGGTTCCGCAAGATTAGTTAAGTGAAAACCCCTCCCTTTATAAATGAAGTGGGAGGAGAAGTAACTTGCACAAGGTTCATTCATCTTGAACAAGCATTAAGTGATTGCCAGGATCTGTGGTAGACCTGGGGTTACATAACATGGCATGGAAAACGTCTTCAAACTCTCCTGTCGACTTCTTCCAAGCCAGACTAAAATTGAATCGGTTCTGCCTGATATGCATTGGTGTCTTCAATAAAATATTAATCTAGGCTGTGGGTGATGGCTTGCGTGCTGAGTTCAATGATCAGGGCAGAAGCAAGGGCCCTGCCAGCCAGCACATAGCAGTGTAGGCTGGTACACAGGGAAGACCCTAAGCTCCCGAGCCCTGCTCTGAGGCAGGTGTGTGTGTGTGTGTGTGTGTGTGTGTGTGTGTAATGCAGGCTTCCCCTCTGTCCTCCCTACATGCCTCTGAGACCCTCCTCTGCTGCATGCAGCTCTTTGGGCATCCCTTTTGCTTCCTGACTTCCTGATTCGTAGGCTACTTCGGAGGGTCATGCCTTTCTGACGTCAACCAGCTGCCTGTACTGGGAAGAGCAAAGGAATACACAACGCGACTGGCCCCAGCCTCCAAGACCCCTAAACCCTGGGCCTTGGCCGCCTTTGTTATGGGGCATGGAACACACCCCCTTTAGGCAGGTAACCTGACCTAGTGAAGTGGGTCCGGTGCAAGGCCCCCAAGAGCACCAGGGCTGTGGCAAGTTGGAGGGGGCACATGCTCCGCACAGGGACCATCACTATTGGGCTCTCAGGTTTCTCCATGGGCATCACAGACCCAGCATTGCAACATCTTCAGATGTGTTTTCAGATAAGCCAGAAATGTTCATTTTTTAAGATGCTACTTCCCAGTTCTGTTTTTTTTTAAAAAATCATTCTGTGGGTCAAATGAAAAATGTTTGTGGGTCTTGAGGGTTTTGTTTTTTTTTTAACTGTTTCCCTAAAGGATCATTCAGAGATATTCTTTCTTTCTTTCTTTTTTAAAAGATTTTATTTTATTATTTTTAGAAAGAGGGGAAGAGAGAGAGGCAGAGAGGGAGAGAGACGTCAATGTATGGTTGCTTTTCACCTGCCTCCAGCCATAGACCTGACTGGAGACCTGGTTTGCAACCTGGTTATGATGCCCTGGCTGGGGAATCGAACTTGTGACCTTTGGGTTCACAGGCTGGCGCCTTATCCACTGTGCTACCAGCCAGGGCTTGAGATATTCTTTCTAACTCAAGGCTAGCAGGGGATAGAGAATGAAGACGCCCAGAAAGGCGTTTGGGTGTTAGAGTTGGTTACTTCTCGGACCCAGCGAGGCGGTGCTGATGTGGTGAGAGGGAGCGGAGATGCCTGGGAAGATCAGTTCCAGCCACACGGCACGTCTCTCCCTCTGGCGAAATTACAAAGTCAACCAGAGCCTCCTTTTCTCCCCTGGTAATATGGGTGCCTGCCATCTTCTCAGGGATTAGTCATTCAGTCACGGCACTGCATGTTATTGAGGTTCTGCTCACTCACTCACTCAAACGGATATTAAGGAGCCATTGCGCAGAAGCCATTGCGCAGGGAACGCGGTACTGAATGGTTGCCGTCAGGAACGAATACGCACAGTCCCGGGCCTCGGAGAGCACACACTCCAGCGGGGAGGGCTTCCCTGCCTGGGCACCTTGGTCCTTGCTGGTCACTCGCCCGGAATGATCTTCCCCCGGTGTTTGCAGAGCTGCTCCTTTCTTTCATTCACACCTCCCTCGCAGTGTCCTCCATCTGCGCTCTCTGAAAGAGCAGTTCCGTGTGCTTCTCTATTGCTCGGGGCTCTGCTTCATTATCATTGTTGTTATTTATTATTGTTTTGGCGCGTGACAGCCTAGTACAGACTTGCTGTCAAATCTGCAGCTTCGTGGAGCCTGGACTTCAGACGGTTGCATTCAGGGCGGTCTCCCCAGTACTTGGAACACAGCCGAGACACTGCTTGTTATTCTTCAAATGTTTGCTGAGTGGGTGAGGGGAAAGCATGGGGACCTCCTTTGGTTCAGGGAGCGCCTTCTGGCAGAGGTGATGCCTAAGCCAATAAGTTGGTCGGATAGAGGAGTGTTCAGGGAGAGATGGGGAATGCGCAGGTATTTGGGGCAGGAGTCCTGGAGGTGAGTGAGGGCCCGTGACTGCAGTGAAGGAAGCTGAGCGTGGCGGAGCGGTCCAGCGCGGGCACAAGAGAGAGCTGCGGATGCAGAGACGGGTGGAGGCAGGCGTGGAGCGCCCTGGGGGCCTGCAGGGGACCTTGGACTGGATCCTACCACGCAGGGACGCAAAATGGCACAACGGCTTTGGGAAACAGCATGGTGGTTACCTATAAAGTTAAATATACCCTTCCCATGCAACCCAGAAGTACCACTCCAGGTGTTGACGCACAAAAAACTATGAGTTTTCAGAGCCGCTTCATTCTTTATCATCAAAAAGAACGGTTCTATATTTTGAACTCTGTGCTGGTTACATAGCTGAGCGTGTTGATGAAAATCTGCATAATCGTGCACTCAAAAGAGCGATTTTTTTTTTTTTTTTCTGCATGGGAATGACTGTGAAAAGAACTGTGGGAAATTGTTAGAAGGTTTGCAACGGAGGCAGATGTGTCCTCCCAAAGGCCAGCCGCAGCAGGGGGACAGCAGCAATGTGGGGACAGCGGGGAACAGCCCCTAGTGGACCAGGTGAGAGGCGACTGACTGCAGCTCAGGCTGTGGTGACGGCGGGGATGGAAAAAGGTAGAGGATTTGAGATGTATTTATTTTTTTAATTTTATTGTTGTTGTATTACATCCATCCCCTTTTTGCTCCCCTCTGTCCCCCTCCCCACCCACCCATTCCCCCCAAAGTCAATCCCCCCTGTTGTCCATGTCCATGGTTCCTTTATACTAGGTTCTTGTCTAAGCTGCTCCCCTTTCTTGCCTCTGCCTCCCCCCTCCTCCCAATGAGATGTATTTAGAAAGCAGAATCGGTAGTGCTTGGTAATTAACTGGATACGAAAAATGAGAGAGAAGAGTCAAGAATGACGCCAAGGGACTTGGCTGAGGGCCACCAGGTGGTCAGTGGTGCTGTTGTCACGTACACACAGGATGTGCAGGAGGACGGACAGGCCTGGGAGAGACATGGCGTGAGGAGAACATGCGATGCATGGGCTGACA
This sequence comes from Noctilio leporinus, assembly GCA_004026585.1. Taxonomy (NCBI): domain Eukaryota; kingdom Metazoa; phylum Chordata; class Mammalia; order Chiroptera; family Noctilionidae; genus Noctilio; species Noctilio leporinus. Next base: position 101,158 of record PVIW01002840.1, read on the forward strand.
CGCATGGCGAGTGTCTGCCATGTTTCCATCAGTCCAATCGATGTGCTGTTTTATTTCAGCTAGATAGCACTCATCTGAGCACTCGCTCCTGGGGGCCTCTTTGCAGCCATGGCCCAAGCCCACGGTCTCAGTTGCAGTCGGGACTGCCTGTCCTGCGGCATCTTCCGCGTTGGGGCGCCGCCACTGGGCTGCCTACACCACTGTGTGCGCTCCGGTTAGCGGTGGTGGCTGGAGCATGAAGATAGTCGTTGAAGGCCGATGGTGGACCACTTTGTGTGCCAACTACCATTTTCGAGGCCCTTCAGAGACATCAATAAAAAGCAAAACAGATTTCAAAGGAAAGTTCGTACCAACGCCCAAGAAAATAGAGCTGTTCACCTCCCCACCCAGGAGCACTGCAGGGGGATGTGACTTGGGTGGGTCTGAGATGCAGGGAACCTGAGTACCCACCCTCTCCTCTGCGATGTCTGCCCCCCTCATCCCCTGACCCGACGGAGCCCGCGGGAGTCCTGGGCCAGGCTGCCTTCTCCTGTTTCCACGGGGCCCCGGTCCCATGTGGCCTGGCAAGGAGACACTCAAATGGAGTATGTGTGGGTCACCACCTGGAAATCATCGATTTCTTTCGGCGTAATCAAAATTCCCAGGCAATGACATGTTACTGACTCCAAAACTATTCTGGTGAAGCGCATTGGAAACGCTTCCCTATATTTATGAATAGGAGACATTCATTCTACTCCAATCAGCCTAGATTCTAAAAAAAGGATAATGGCAGAGTATTGTCTCCTTAATTTTGCCTTAAACATCCCCTCCTTGCCTCAGCAGCATGTTGCAACTTTATGGACTTGGTAAATGTCAATTCCATCAAATTGCTTTCTGATGGTTGCCTCTTAGTGGGTGGAATTGCACGATGATTTCGGTGTTCTTCATGCGGGCTGTGTTTTTTGGTTTTCCTATAATAGCATGCGTTACCTTTGTAATTGCAAAGATAATGAAAGAAACCACTAAAACAGTATGCACCACATGAAACCATTTTTAACAGTGTACATGTGACATTACACATCCAAATGTCAATAGCAGTTATCATGGGACCATGGGTGGTGGTGGTTTTTCTTCCTAGTGCTTTCTGCATCTTTTCAATTTTTTGACAAATAGAAATTACTTGCATAATCAAAAAACAATAAACCAGTTTTTAAATACTGCTCTACAGCCTTTCTCCTCAGTTAAGGTCTGTGAGTGTGAGAAGACCCAGCTGTCAGTACTGACTCTGAAAGTGACTAGCTTTGTGACTCGAGGCAAGTGGTACCCAGTGGAACAACCATTGTCACGACTTTACAGAGGGCTCAGGGTATCCGTGCAATCACCCCCATTGGTGTCAGGCCCCGGTGAGCTAACACATGGAAGAGCACTTGGGAGGAAGGACCTGAGCTGGGTACCACAGCTGGAACTGCTGTTTCATAATATTCTGTTCAATAGGATCACAGGACCATGTCATTTGAAGACACATTATTTTTGGGGGGGGAGGGAACTATGCCACAGATATTAAACCAATTTCCTGGACTTTGGCAGTTCTTGTACCAACTGATGTCATGTGAGAGCAGCAACGGGGAAGGTTTGTCCCCACATACCTGGGTGTCCTGCCACCTTCCAGGCTCAGGCAGAGAGATCAGGTTCTGGGAGAGGGGAGAGCCTGGGGATGAGGGGTGGGAGTTCAGGGCACTGCCAGCCCTGGGAAAGGGCTGCCTCCATGGCCAGGCAGAGCCCACTCTGCACAGGGGATTCTGGGAAGCTGCGGTGGGCTGCCCCTGAGTCTTGTCCATTGCTGTGACTAAAACTCCCACGAAGACCGACAGTCAAACCTTCTGAGCAGCAAAGCCCAACTCTTGGCCGCACATTGACAGAAAAATCTACGGCGGGGTAGGATGACTCCATCAGGGAACTAAAGTCATTGTTCTCTTCCAGTTAAAAGTCGTGTTATTGTCAGTGTTCAGTCGTATAGTTTTATGGCTGTAATGATTCACACAGATGCTTGGAAAGCAGGGAGGGGAATGGCACGGAAAGAATGGCTTAGAGAGCAACCTATTCAAATAGAGAAGATTTTATATATAAAATCAGAGAGAGAGGTTTCTGTTTCTCTGAACCTGAAGTTCTGCTAAGCACTTAAAAGTGTATCCTCTTGCTACTTCCCTCCGTCTGTCTCCCTAGGCCTGGAAATGGAAATTAGTCAGGAAATTCAGCCTAGTTTAAGTTTCTTTGGTGGCTAAACACTAATGGAAGAGGGGAGGACTGCTTTCAAAAGCTCGTATTCTGATCGCACTTCTGTTAAGATTTCTTTATGTTAAATGATTGGTAGGTGGGTTTCCTTTATTGTTAAGTGATTGGCATATTAGCCTATTGGTATATTTCTACAGCTGTAGGCCTATGGGTCCTTGAACTGCTTTTCTGTATGATACCCGGCTTATTTTTCCATATACTTAAAATTTTTTAAAGTGTTCTCCCACTTTTTTTTTTTTTTTTTTAAGATTTTGTTTATTTTTAGAGAGAGGGGAGGGGAGGGAGAAAGAGAGGAAGAGAAACCTCAATATGCGGTTGCCTCTCACACACCCCCACCTGGGGACTTGGCCCACAACCCAAGTATGTATCCTGACCGGGACTTGAACCAGCGACCCCTCAGTTTGCAGACCAGGGCTCCACCCACAGAACCACACCAGCCAGGGCATTCTCCTTACTTTTGAAGCAATTTTAGGAATTGTCCTGTGGTTAGAAAAAAAACAGCAAACAAAGCTTACGTTTATGAATATGAGAACTGAATGTTGAAGACATCTTGATGTAATTTGATGATGGCCAGTGTGACCACATTTAAGCCAGCCCAGACTGGTGGCCAGAACTCTCCAGAGGAGATAAGATGGTCCTCAGCTGAGGACTGTCAGCAGATGGCTCTCATGAGGTTGGGGCCAGTTTGGCTGCCTGCAGTGCCTCTACACGTAGAAAAGGTAATAGCAATGCTGAAAGGTTAGTGAAAGGATTTCTCTGAACCCAGAATATCTCCTCTCTCTCTTCCTCCTTCTCAAATGAACCATGTGTGAAGGGAGGTGAGACAGGGTAGGGGCATGGGGGTATTGGCCAGGAGAGGAGAATACATCCTGTCCATTCACCCCCAAACTAGCAACTGGCATAACTGCAGAAGCCCCAGGCTACTGTGGACTCAGAGACAGTGCTTAGGAAAGTTTAACAACTGTCCTACAGAGTTGGGAAGGTGTAAAAACAGTGTAAAAACGGGGAAAGGTGGATGGAATTGTCCCCAATAATAGGGCTGAAATGATAGCAAATAGCACGTCCTTCGTGGTGGCAAGGGTGGGTGTCATCCTGTCACCTATTGGTCAAGGGACATCTCAGATGAAAACCAGGCTCTCGTTGCCTTGAAAGGACCCTGCCCCAGGGGTCTGCTCACAGGGACTGGACCCCCCAGCATAGAGTCCGGTGGGTCATCTGCGGCTCAGGAGCTAAGGGTATCTTGATGGCCAGCCAGGAGACACGACTTTCCTCAGGCAGAGGTCCCCAGCAAGGAGATCACTTGCCAAAGAGCCACAAAAGGGGGGTGAACGAAAGGACAAGCCAAGCTTTGCTGGGCAGAGGACACCACGACCGGCCGAACTGCTGCAGGCTGGGCCAGTGAGGCTTCCCGCCCCTGCCCCTCCCTCCCGCCGTGGCCCAGTTTCTGCGGGAGTTCCGAGCAGCAGAGCAAGTCATGGGGAGGCTACCATACGGTGAAGAAGGAGACGATCAACACCCTCCTCCCTTCCTTAATGCAAGGATTTGAGTCCAGATCAGGACTGTACCGGGGGAGGACAGCAGCTTAGAAATGCATGAGTTATGGGCAAGTGGTGTTCCACCCCACCCAGGATTCTCCTCAGGAAGGTGTGGAACATGCCTCAGAATCCACTCTGTAAGGGGCACAGGAGCTGGGGTATTTATCCTCCAACCGCAGGCCTCCCTGGTGAAGAATTTCTTCTGGGGCATCAACTGCTGGAACTTTTGATCTACCACAGTGCCCGTGGGCTAAGCTCACTCCTGCTGCTAGGAAAGAAGGAAGGACAGGACAGGAAGCTGTGGATGCACCTGGGAACTGGCAAGGGCAGTTCTGGAGCAGGCGTCTGACAGTGTCTGCAGCCATGATGAACACATCTAGGTGCTCACCATACAAGACCATGTTCTAAGCACGTTACACATGCTACCTCACACGGCTCTGAGATACGTACTCATCGCTATCCCAGTTTTCAAAGGAGAAACTTAAGGCACAGAGAGGTTAGGCAGTTTCCTCAAGGTCATATAATTAAAAAGAGACAGAGCCAGGCTCTGGGTTTGATATCTTGATCACTCTGCTCTTGGTTACCAAATACCAGGGGTTTCATTCAAGTCAAACCTGCCTTTCAGAGAAAGGCTCTCCAGGCATGCTTTACACATCCTGTGCCTTACAGTTCTGTGTTTGCTCACCTCTGCATGCCCAGAGCCAAGTGTAGAGCTCTGTCAAAGTCTCTGCTGCCTTGCCATCGGAAGTTAATCAGAATCTAGCTTGCTGCACGCAACCTCAGATAATGAGAAAGCGGCATCAAGCTAACTCTATAGAGCACGTACACGAGTCCAACAATGGTCTGGAGTTGTTCCAGACCTGCCCTGGCCAATGCGAGCGCCACTTGCCCTGGGCGGCTACTGAGCATATGAAATATACATATACAAGGGCTGTCCCCAAAGTATCCAGCCATGTGCTGTGAAAAATGGAAACGTTTATGGAAGAAGATACCAGACATAAGGGACACTGTACATAGGACTATGGTACCTCAGTCCCCTTCAAAGTAGGCACCTTGGGACCTCACAATTCCAATGTCATCAGCTACTCCATCAGATTTTCCTGATTCTCTTCAATGGTTTAAAATCTCTTCCCTGTCAAAAGTGATTTCAGTTTGGGGAAAAACCAGAAGTCATAAAATGTCAAATCTGGGCTATACGGGGCCTGAGTCACCTGTGATTTGATGTTTTGCCACAAAACTTTGCATGACACGTGATGTACGAGTAGGAAATTATTGTGATGAAGCTGCCAATCGTCAGTTGCCCATGGCTGTGGCCTTCTGCATCAAATATGTTCCTTGGAGGGATGTTCAAGCTTAAAGCAAAATTGGATGCAGATTCATTGTTCTACTCACTTAGGCATTTTGAATTCAATGACCATGAAGTACACCTGCTCACTCAATGGTGTCTACCGTCCCCACTGACCAGTACAGTGAAGTCGTCATTGTTCACGCATGTGCATTCCAGTCCACTCTCCTTGGCTGCCCGGATATGTTGATGTCTCACAAACTGCTCTCCTTATGTTACCAATGGCTCACTTTTTTCTGGACAGACCTCGTATCCTGAAAATAGGCTCTGCATTTTTCTGGTCTTGGCACAACGTGTGTAACTTTCCTGAGCTTCAGTTTCCACCTCTATAGAATGGTGATGATGTTACTTGACCATGAACTTCATAGAATTGCTATGAGGAGCCAGTCAGAGTAGAAGGTTAGATTTATGTGGACCAGACTCTGAGGTGAGTTCCTGAAAGTAGCCTAGTTCGGGGAGCTGTAGGAGCTTTGATGCTGAGCAACTGAAGAATGGCAGAGACCATCCAGGGGTGGATGAACTCTTCTTCTTCCCTTTGTATAGACTATCTCAATATAAAATCCTTTTGAGAATATAGACCTAAGTATATATTATCACCTAATTCACTTAACTAAGTGTGACATATTGGTTAGCATGATCCTTTTCCCTACGGGTTTCTTTGTTTTTATAGCTCCACACACATTTTCATTCTTGAGAACCCCAAGGAACAAAATGTTATTGGCATCCTCTCCAGAAACAAAGAACAGCTGCGTTTGTCTGGGATAGGTCCCAGGCTGCTTCTTCCTCCATGTGTGAAGGATGCTGTTATCTGTCAACTTGGTATCGAAGAGGGAAACTTGACTCTCACCATCCCTTCACCAGCACCCAGGCTGTTGCGAGGTGTGCCACGGGGAGACTACTGTACCTCACACCCTGTAGGCGATGGCCTTAGCCAAGGGGCACACGACCTGCATTGGCCTTTCCCCTGAAGTACCCAGGCATGAACAGAGCCCCATTGGAGGAAAGTTCTGGAATGTCCCTGCTTCCACAGCACTGATTTCATTCTGACCATTGCTGCTGTGTATGGAGGGGTCAGACCATTAAGCCTGGATGAGTCTTAAGCAGTGGTTCTCAAGTCTGGATGCCCGTCAGACTCCCCTGGGGAAACTTGATCCTGAGAGTCTGAGTTAATGGAATTAGCACAGGGTCCTGGAATTGGGTAATTTATACAGTTTCTCAAGGGTCAGGAACTACTGGCCTAAATCAGGGAACCACTGTCTCTCCGGTCCTCACCCAGATACTTGGAGAGAACATGGACTTCAGATTCTGATACCTTCGGATTTTGTTTCATGTACTCATTAATTGAGAACTTGAATAAACTATTGAAATTCTCAAAGTCCTTGCTTGTAAAATGGGAGAAGTAACACAGAGCATTTGGAGGAAAATTAACTCTGTTTTCTCTACTCATTGTAAGCAACTTGAGGATAGCAACAATCTGGTAATAAAAGCAACCAGATCTTTCTGACTTCAGAGATAATTATCTTTTCTTTCTTTCTTTCTTTTTTTTAATTTAAGATTTTATTCATTACTTTCAGAGAGAAGGGCAGGGAAGGAGGAAGAAAGGGAGTGAAGCATCAGTATATGGTTGCCTTTCGCCTGCCTCCAGTTGGGGACCTGGCTGGAGACCTGGCTTGCAACCTGGTTACGTGCCCTGGCTGGGGAATCGAACCAGAGACCTTTGGGTTGGCAGGCCAACACTTATCCACTGTGCCACCAGCCAGGGCTCAGAGATGATTATCTTAATCAGTGCACTGCAGGAGACAGGTACCAGTCGGGGGCCTGTTAGGAATGGGGCCGCACGGCAGGGGCTGGTGAGCAAGAGAAACTTTCTTTACATTACCTGCCTCAGCTCCGCCTCCTGTCTTCCCATCCCGGCCACACCAACCATGGAAAAATTGTCTTCCACAAAACCAGTCCCTACTGCCAAAAAGGTTGGGGACTACTGCTGCTCCCTCACCTGTGCGAACTGCTGTGTCCCTATCCCCTGGCACAATGTGGCAGGTAGTCCTAAGTATTCAGTGAATAGACACAAATGAAAAAATGTAAGTGAATGAACAGATGAAGTATCTAGACAGTTAATGTTCATTCCCTTTACTGTTGATCAGGCCTCTCTACTAATCCTCTCAGTTAAAAAGTGTTTATTTTCAATAAAGGCACCATTCAATAAACAAAATTACGTTGTGCCTTGTTGTATTGCTGTTGCAAAATGAGAAACTAGACCGACAGCACATCAGTCCCATTCTGTCATACTATTATGACAAATACGACTTTAACTTGGAGTATGTTGATAGCCCCAGATCAGAAAAGCAAATTTCAATTCATGTCTCAGGCTCCTGTTAATACTTCCAATTATTATCTGGACACTAGCTGTCAGCATATTTTATGTGTTTCCTGTGTGTCTTACGAACACAGCTGTGCTAAAGCTCTGAGGACGTGTTTTAACACATTGGAGCAGCTTGGAATGGTCCGAAATGCACAGTGTGGAGTCAGCAAGTATGAGTTCAGGTTTTGGACTTGCACCTACCAGCTGTGAAGATTTAAGGCCAAGCATCTCAGATGAAGTATTCATGCCCTGGAAGTTTGGGACATTACGCTGAAAGGTCTCCGAGATGCAAGATAAACACAATGCATTCATTCATTCATTCATTCATTCATTCAATATTTATTGAATGCCTGGCATTGTATTACAAGTGACATGAACAAGACAAATAAGGTCCCTATTCTCATGGAAACTTAGATTCTCTGAAGAGATATAGAAATAAAATAATTTCAGATACAGATTATTGCTCTTTAGAAAGGTGACAGGCAATTATTTTTAAAAGGCAGGTAATAAGTTCATGCAAAAAGGCCTGGTAATGGATTATTATTAGTTACCTACCGAGAACACACTGTTTTCTTTCTAAGGGTATATGCTGTTTTCAATGGGATGTCTACTATTGCCACATACCGCCCATGGGGTGGGCACTGATTGGCTTAGGTTAAACATATCCCACTCCCCATTGGTTCAGGGTGGTGGTGTAACCTAAATAGTCCAATCAGGGTAAACCTTGGGACTCTGGCATGCAATCCTGGTATCAAAGCACTTTTTTCTGCTATTCCTTTCAGAACCAGAGACAGAAATTATTGGAGCCATTTTTACTCTATGTCAACTACCACAATAATGTAATTCATCAATAAATGCGTAAACTCACAGATAAATTATGATGAGAAGCCGGATATTTAATCTCAAAGTTATCTCTTCAAACATTCCTTTTTCATTACAAAGGAGGAAAGAGCTACATTATAACAGAGAAACATGGCAGGCACCACCTTAATTTAGTGATTAAAATTTTCATCACTGTAACGGTCCAACTCATCATTACACCTCTAGTCATGGTGCCCTCAGATGGTTACAGCATTGCTTTGTGGTATTTGTGGCAAAAACATTGAACCTGATTTTACAACATGTGCAAACATCAGACAAATCCAAACTGAGGGCCATTCTACAAGGAACTGACCAACAGTTTCTAAAATGTTGAAGTCATGAAGGACAAAGGCAAACAATTCCAGATTAAAGGGAACTGAGGAGACGTAACAACCAAATGCAAAGTATGATTCTGGATTAGGTTTTGAACCAGAAGTAGGACATGAGCGGGAGAATAGGTAATATTTGAATAAAGTCTATAGAATATCTAACAGCATTAAATCAGGAAAAAAAAAAAGTCTGCTTTTGATTATTTTATAGAGGTTGTATTAGATGTTAACACATTTAGAGAATCTGGGTGAATAGTGAACACAAAGCCTTGTACTGTATTTGTAACATATTTGGAAGTGACGTCATTTCAATAGGAAATGTTTGAAATATTTGAAAGTGTGAAAAATAAAATTCTCAGACTTTAAAATGTTCCCATGGTCACCACTTCCTTAAAAACTTTCCTGGGCCCTTAACTATTATAATTCCACCCTTATTTCACCTCTATATCAAATGGTTTCTATTATGACTCAGGGGTCCATATTCTGGAAGCCTGGTTAACTTATTCTTCAATCCTTTTAAAATTTGGCTGCTGCAAAAGTTCTCCCCACCCCACCCTGAAAATGTGATTGTCACTGGCCCCTACTACCCCTTATTGTCTCACATATTAGGTCAGCTTTATCCATCCATGTCAATTACCAGCTCTTTTTGAATAGTTTGACCATTTTTACACAAGTCTTGAAATCTTATCTTAAAAATCAAGCAAAATATTTTCTTTTCATAGACAACAACTTCAGACTCTTAAGATAATCACATCCCCGGATTCATAGGGTCTGATTTAATGTTCACTTGACTTTTATTACATCATGAAAAATAAGTGCTATTTCATTTTTGACTCAGAAATAGCCATTAGTCACAAAAGTTCCTAGCATTGCTCTTTGGAGTGTAATATCAGTTGAGATCAATGGCAAAATATATGAAAAGGAGGAAGTTCAGGGAGATTTATTACTCGCTTCTCAGAAACCCGATGGGTTCTTGGTTTAAGGATTACATCAACCCTTCCGAGTCTTCCCCCACCGCACAATCCAGTCACTTGGAAAGTTTTTAAACTCCGGGTGCCTGGTCGCCATTTCCAGGAGGGTCTGGGTATTCATGGATGCTTTAGGGTCCCCAGGTGAGGCTAATGTGCACGTAGGTTTGAGAATCACTGGTCATCCCTGGTGACATTTGAGGTGAATGGGCACCCATTGTCCCAGGGAAAGGCTGTAGCAGGAGCTTCAGCAACGTCACAGAGGGTACCGCTCCCAGTACCCCTTGGGATGTAGGCTGGATTCTCATTCAGGGCTTCTATTGGACATCACGCTAATTCCTCGTCAACCACTTCATAGGAGGGCCTGTGTCTTTCTGCTATTCAAAGCTTTATTTCGGAATCTCTTGTCCCAAACTCTTCACTCCTCCCACCATTTTGCCTCTTCTTAAGCCCACAAGCTTCCAAGTTTCTTGCTCAGGCTCCAGTTTTCATCTTGAACGTTCCCATTAGACTTGACTTCCGGCATTTTCTTCCCCCTGGTTCCTTCTGGACCACAGTGTGGTCTCCTCCTGTGAATCTGCTTTCGTTGGAATTGGGAAACTGTCCACACACCTGGGCCCACTCTTCCCAGAGGTTTCTCTACCTCAGAGTCACCTCCCCTCCGCCCTCTGTTACGTGTTGTTAGCGTGGATGGCTGGGACAGCTTGGGGCCTGTTTCCACTTGATCTCTCATCCTCCGATTGGCCAAACTCGGCTCCTTACATGGAGGCAGAAAGACTCTCCAGAAGCAGCAAGAGAGGGCAAGCCCTAATGAATGGGGCTCTCTTCAGGCCTCTGCTGCTTTCCATTTGCTGATGTCCCACTGGCCAAAGTAAGCCACATGGCTAAGCCCAAAGTCAGCGTGGGAAGTGGCTGCCGGAATGTGTGAACCACTGGTGGCCAACACCACAAAGGTCAACACAGCCTTTCCCTCAGTTCCAATGATTAATGCCCCTCTGATAATGCAAAATACGTTCCCTCCCTCAAGGACCCCCACAAGTCTCATTCAACTAGGGCATGAGGTTCAGAGCCCCAGGTCTTGTGGTCTCTATCAACTTCAGGAGGGGTGAGGCAGGTCCTTGGCTGTGGGTCTTGTGGATCCAAAACCTGGAAATGAGACAAGCTGTAAGCTCTGTACACATTCAGCAGACCATGGGAGACGGGGATGGGACAATCATAGTAAACGCGTCCGTTCACAGAGGAGATTAAAGGAAGATCACAGCAGGCCTGGAACCTGCCAGCCCCCGTGCTGAGAGTGGGGTGCACTTCCGCAGGACCACAGTCCATTGTCCCAGCTGCTGTCAGCACCCCTGTCCTGCCTGTTTTGGCTCTTGGCTTGGCCTTCAGAGACAACCAGCCTTTTTTTTTTTACATGTGCACGTTCCTAAAACGGACCCCTCTGAGGCACACCCTGGGTGCCGGGGGAGTTCCCATCTTCCATCTCCCCCTTCGCAGTGGCCTCCATGGTACTTGTCAATGGGGAGGGCTGCCTCTCCTGATGGGGACAACTGCCCAGAGGTTGTCCAGGTGCCCCGTCCAGGGTCACCTTGACATTCTGATATCTGTGTTTCAGGTCCCTATTTTGCATTGATTTCAGGGAGGAGAAGGTGAAAGATTAAGATTATAGTTTCAAATGAAATTACATGAATAGTTTCTTAAACATCTACTCAAACTCATGGGGAAACAATTTCCTTCAGCTTTATGGCAAAAGATTGTCGTTAATTATAAGTCTATATTTGTTTCTTAAGTGTGGGTAGCAGTCTCCTGCTTGTGTCAGCTTTTCTGCACCTGTAGTGCTGGTAGTCCCACAAAATATTGTCTGATTCCATCAATAAGCAGTATTCACCCATGAGGCATCTTTAAAAAAGCTAGTTCCCTTTTTTATGTGTAATGATTATTTAAACATTTTTATAATGACTTTATTTTACCCAATTATATACTAATATAAATTGTAATGATGAATCAGTCTAGAATTTTGCTGCTGAGAATTACGAAATGGTGTTCAACAAAAAAACAGTTTTAGTTTAAAAGTCTATCATGCTAAGGTAAACTTCTGTAGGTAACATGGAAGGGAATATGAGCACCAAGAGGAATAATAAATGATGGAGAATTTCTGGCTGTTACAGAGCTTGTTCATGATAAAGAGATGTTTGAATCCACGAAAGTGGGTATTCAGTGCATTTAATCAAGTGATCTAATCATCTTAAAAGTCAGTGTGTCGGAAGTTACATATTGATCAATGACGTAAACTTAGAATAGAAATTGCATATGTTAACTTAAAAACCGACGAGGAGGATGCTTGGTTTTCCCACAGATGTTAGAGCCCAGAGTGAAGCCTTTTGTAGGTCTGTTCTAGGTAGTGGGAGGGGAGCGCAGAACAGAAGCGGGGGTGGGGGGCGGTGATGAGGGGGGCGAGGGCGTGTCAGCCCCTCAGCAAGTTTGCGGGGGTGGCTTGGCCCATGGTCATTTCTGGGCCGTCTCTGCCTTCTTGTCGGGATGTCTTGACTGGCTTTCCAAGAGAACAGGAAGCAGAGAGACCCTGAGTGGGAGCACACTTCTTCCCCCAGAGTGTGCTAGGTGTGCCTGGCATCATGATGGACGGACTACATTCGTGCGTCCTGACTGCAGGGTGCCCTGCCACTCATCCTGTGGTGGCCACAACTCTACTGGAGAAGCAGGTGGTGGAGGGGGACATGGCCATGAGGCAGCTCATCAGACCCCTAGCATGCTAGCACCGTGGTCTTAAAAGTGCATGATGGACTATGTAGGAGACATAGGTTATCTTCCTAGCCTTCGGGGCCCAGCACCCTAGGAAAGCCGGACAGCAGCCATCAGGCGCCTCTGTGCCCGGGAGCCCAGGCAGTGGAGGGGCTGTCAGTCCCCTGTGGGTGGTGATTGATGGTTGGCCACTCTCTGTGCCCTCACCTCGCATCTGTCCGTGCTGCCCACTGGGTCCATGTCATTCTCCCCGCTGCACAGCACTCCAGACTGTCGCCCTTGCTTGAGAGGGCTGCCAGCAAAGGCTGCGTGGGCAGAAGGCACGCCAGGTCCTCTGGGTGTAGGTAAAAGCCAGTCGCTTCCCGGCGGCTCTGGAGGTTCTTCCGTGTGGTTTGCCTGGTTCTCACAAGGACAGGCTGTGTCCCGGAGTGTTGACTCTGCCTGGGCAGGGCCTGGCGGGAACAGGCAGGTGGGAGGGACTCTCTGAAGCCTGTTGAGACACCCTGTTGGCAAGTGGAAAAGAAGGGAATTGTCGGACAGCCACCGCCTGTGGTCCCCGCAGCTCTGAAGGTCAACGGGGAAGCAGGAGAGTGTGTGAAGTGGGTCTGTCCAGCTGCAAGTTAAAGTAATACCCTTTTCAGTTGGCTGCTTCCTTTATGATGGGAGGGCATCACTGTGAGGTCTGTGAGGTTAAAACTATTTCCACAATGACATTAAGACTTTTTTTTTTTCCTAAGTGGTTATTCTCTAAGAGGGTGTAGGAGGAAAATGTTTCCATCAGCCCTCTTGGGTGAGGGTTGCTGGCTGGTTCTGCACACTAAACTCACAAAGACAGATTAACGGGAGGAAAGCCTACCTGGGATACTGAATTTTCCCCTGTGCTTGGGAGCCTTCCCATGAGAATAAAGCCCCAAGAAGTGACCAGGGCAGGAAGCTTTTATACCCTTTAGACAAAGAAACACCAGGTTTGGGAAGACTTGACAAGACAAAGAAGTCTGGGCTTAGGTAGGAATGCGGAAGAAGTGCCTAGAAAGAAAAGGGTTCATTGAAGGCAGTTTGTTCAGACTCCGCCAGAGTCTTCCCTGGGCCCAGCCCCAGGAGTTTCTAACCTTCTTTCGGGTGGAACAGGGGGCGCTGCTTCTGTGTTCTGTTTCTTAATTGCCTTCAGCTCAACATAAGTTTTAGGCCAAAGAGGCACACTTGGGGTGACATATTCTGGTTTCCTTCGGGTGTAGTGTGGAATTTTCCAGGGGCTCCAGGACATGCTGACATCTTGGCTCCAATGACCAGGAGAATGAGTGCTTTTGATTCATACATTTCTAAGATTTCCCGGGTTTCATGTTTTATTATGGTAAACATCAATAGCCGTAACCAGAAAGATACAAGGATAGCTCTTTAAGAGTGTCAGTAATTTTAAAGAACGCTAATGAGTCCTGAGACCAAGCTGCTTGCAAATTGCCGCCTTAGGCCTTATAGTCCAGTGCCCGTTTCGTAGATGTGGAGAAAGAGGTCCTGAAGGTAGGGGACCAGCAGCGGCAGAGCGCACAGAGCTTGAGGCAGGGACTGAACGAAAACTGTCCACACCGCACTGGTCACAGCGCTGAAACCCATACAAGGGCTTCCTTCCTTCCAGTTCTTTGTGGGAGGGGGTTCCTGCCCCCTTGGCCTCCTGCCTCCCTCTTCACCACCCAAGGGCAGAGAGGTCTTTTACTATGGCAAGGCAGCAGAACCACGCTACAGGAGGGAAAGTGGCCCGGTAGGGTTTGCTGTGCTCCTCTCTGAATGCTGGTAGGGTTCCCCGCAGGGCAGAACAGCGAGGCTGGGGCCGCGGGCAAGGCAGACGGGTCAGTAGCAGACTCGGGCTGGACTGAAAGGGGACCATGACATGGAAATAGTCATGGGTCTGTTTGACTCATTTCTTGGGTTCCAGTGGTGACCCTAGTCAAGCCACTCACTTCAAACTCAGGTTTGTCATCTCCAGTTCTACTTATACGTAGATTAAGATCTGTAAATCTAGCAAACTTAAAAAATTATTTTGGAAGACCTTAGATTGAGATGTTGTATCACTTAAAAATTCAGTTAAACTACTTTAAACACTTAGAACTGCATATGCCAATTTAATACATTTGATTACCTTTTTTAAAGTAATTCAGTTGCCTGACTTAAATAAAAAATCCCGAGTACGCAAATAACCTCTTAAAAATGAACAAATCGCAATCTTATGAGCGTAATGAAGCTTAATTTTCTTAGATGCTCCAGTAGTATATAAAGCAATGAGGTTCCTACTTGAAATCAAAAGTCTAAACGATCGTTACTCATTTTAAGTTGAAATGTCAATATCTACCTGTTTATAACTCAAACCATCGTATCCTATGTGCGCACATCTAAAATATCCAGGTGCATAGATTCCTAAGACAAAATATTTTGGACTTTATTTTTGTTCAGTTGTCCCAACTTCTCCCCTGTTGCTCTCCCCTGTCCCACCCACCCCCCACCCTGCTTGAGTGTGATGTTTGTATGTATAAGTTAACTTTACCTTCCTGGGTAGTAGGTAGGTGCAGCTGAAGTCTGCTAATCCGGGATCCGCATCCCAGAGATGGTCGTGTCCCCAAAGCTTTCTCCCGAGTTCCGCTGGCTGGTCCAGCCCTCAGAGAGCTGTTCTGTCCAGAAGGAACGTGTAGGCAAGGTGCCTACTGGAGGTTGGAGGAAGGAGCAGGGCCGACAGCCGTGGGTGGGGGGACCAGTCGCGTGCCTGCTTCTTAGTAACCTTGGTACCTATAGAGTTTAATCTAAGACTTTCTGTCATGGTAACAGGCACCCTCGACCTCCAGAAACCCAGACAATTGTCACCTACCCCTAAGCTGACAGCAGCATGCCACGGCCCCGTGTCCCGTCGGTGGCAGGTGGCCAGGCCAGTGCTTGTCCCCAGGCCTCGGGCTCCCTGGCTAGCACGCCACGCTGCCTGCTTCTAAGTGGAGCACAGTGAGCAGGTGTCAGCACGGACAGGGGTCTCAGTCCGACGGCAGAGCTGAGAGCAGCCCTGTCTTCAGAGCAAAGGTTCCTTCGAGGCAGGAAAGGAGGGGGTGATGGGCTGCCTCTCCAGGTGGATTTCCAGGTGAAGGGAGGAAAGCAGGATCTGCCAGATGGAGTCCATGTCTTCGATGAAGTAGGCGTCAAGGGCTCGGCTTGAGAGAAAGGGGTGAGGTTGGAAGAGGACTGAAGTTCAGTGATGATGGGGACAAAGTTCCTTTTGTTTCTCCCTTTTACGGGGTTTTGTAAAGTGGGGCTGGACCAGGAGTGTGGAGCTTCTCTGAAGGAAAGCGGGAGAGGGCGTGGGGGGTCCTCGGGTCAAAGCAGAACATTTGGCCTGATTCCTCAACGTCACAATCGTCCAAGGGGAGGCCTGGGGACCTGGCCTGCAATGCCAGCCTGAGCCACGGGTCAGGCAGGGGTACCCGCTCAGCAGGACCCAGCCTGTCTGGAAGGAGAAGGTAACAAGGCCCTTTGCCATCCCTTCCCAGGGCGTCGGGAGAGGTCAGGAAGCCAGCAGGGAATTTCAAGGTTTCCTGAGGTCAAAGACTAGGACAGTGGGTCCTGGGGAAGATGAAATGACTGCCCTTTGTTTCCCTGCGAGAGCTGAGGAATAATTCAAGGCAACGGTTAGTAAGCAGGCTCTGGACGACAGGCCACCTGGAGCAGGGACATCCTGGTCAGTTATCATGGGACCGAGTTCTGTTCCAACTTGTATCCCCTTCGGTGTCCCTGGCACTCATGGCGCCAGGCTGCCCTGGAGCCGAGCTGCTTTTCAGACAAGGGGACGAATGTCTGCCACAGAAAGGCCCTGGAGGGACTTCAAAACTCAGACAGAGACAAGCTGGCGAGAAGGGGCCCACTGACTCCCTCTCTGGCATTTGCATTGACCCTAGAAGACAAATGAGGGGGGACTGTCACAGGAAAGTGGGCGGGCTGGCGTGAGAATTCTGTGGACCTGTGGGACCTCGCTCTGCCTGCCCTGGCATGGCCGTGGGCTCCCTTCCCAGCTCACAGGAGACAGTGTCCTCCCTACAGACAAAGCCCACTTTCACAGCAGCCTCCGGTGGGCTCCCCTTTGCTCTAGATGCTCTTTGGGAGGGAGCTGGTGCCCACTTCTAGCTGGAGCCGAATTTACACACAGCCACCTGAGTCAGAGGGATGCTAATCAAAGTGTCTGGGCTCGGTCTCCCCACTCATTGCCAGCACATTATCAGTGTATCCCATAACACTAACAAAATACCCTTGAGGCACTTGGCATGCACAGAACATCACAGGGCCTCTCTTGTAAGCGAGGAGGGGCTGGCGCCCGCTTTGGGAGACTCTCTACTTTCCTCCCCATTGAGAGAATCATCTTAGGCAGCCACACATGCAGCTGAAGATCTGTTCCATATCGTTGAACTTCGGCGTATACAGTTTTCCTATGGTTTTCAGTAAACAGTATTCAGCTTTCTCAGGGCATGTTGCAGCAACTCAGCCCGAGAGTTAATTGGAGAAACATTGGCAGCCACATCTAGGTCTTGCATGACAAGGGGGTGTATGTTGGTGTCAGTAAAGCCTTCATTAATCTTTCGTGATAGTCCCCAAAATGCAGGGTAAGGAACAGCTGCATGGCTGCAAGCCCTACTCAGCTGGTCGCTTCTGGGAGTCCATGTGGCCTAATCATGTTTTGGTCACTCTGGGAAAATTAAGCATCTTATTGAAACACATGTCCTCACTTCTTTTGTAAAGTGATACTCCCTGTCTTATTTTCCCAGAAATATGTACATGGGGGATAGGGGTAGGAGAGTTGATATGAAGGAAACTCTGAGAGACAGTGTTGTACACATGTTTCTGTTGGGGAGTTGGGGAAGGACCCCAGAAGGAAGAGTTACTATTTATGAAGATAGAGCATTAGGATTTCACTCATTCATTTAGCAAACCAAGATTGAGCACCCACCAAGCTACTAAGATTTAGGGGTGACATACATTGAGATAATAATAATGATAACAGAGTACTTTCTAGACTAAACACCACTCCAAGCTGCTATAGTTTGTATGTTTATGCCCCCCCCCCAAATTCAAATGTTGAAACTTAGCCCCTAACATAATGGTATTAGGGAATGGAGTTATTGGAAGATGATTAGGTTATGAGGGCTGAACCCCCATTAATGAAATTAGGGCCTTCATCAAAGAGATCCCAGAGAGATCCCTTGTCCCTTCCTCCATGTAAGGGCACAGTGAGAAGACAGCCGTAGGCAGGGGAGCTGGCTTTTATTGGACACTGAACCAACCAGCATCATGATCTTGGGCTCCCCTTCCTCCAGGAATGTGAGAAACATGTTTCTATTATTTATAAGCCACCTAGTTTCCAGCCTGAAATGCCTGCACTGATTTCTGGGCCCTGCACTGGCCCCTGAGAAATAGAGGTGTCTTGAATGGCAATTAACCACTCCTGTAGAGAAAGAGTACTATAGAGAAAGTCACAATACTTTGGTCACAGTCACATTCTCTGCATCCATTTCTTAGCCTCCCGCAGGTTGGCCTCTGCTCCATCACACGATGCACTACTATTGATATCCAAAATCCCTATCCTTGCAGAGACTCACCTTCGTGATAGTTCTTCCCTTCCTTAACACCATTTCCTTCTGCCCCTGCTCGTTCCTCACTGCTCTCTGTCTTTCTTCCTCTGAATTCTCTTTGCTTCCACCCCTATCAAACTGCATAAGCCCTTGGTCCCTTCCACTCCTATTTTTGCACTCTTTCCTTTAGGAAAACGTACTTATTCTTTCTTCTGTTGTTTCCTTCTTATCAAGTATGTGAATGGCCAATGTAAAGATGGGTGGCCAGACTCATATTCTAGGAATTGACTGTTTGGTAAGAGAGGTAAGTCAGGTATATGAGGTCTGTCCCCAAAAGTCCACCTATTGTTAATGTAACAGGAACAGTTTGTGTGACGTTGATGTAACCTGGCAGCCAAGGCCAGTGGACTGGAATATGCCTGCAAGAACAATGGCGACTTCACTGTACTCGTCAGAGGGGGTGGTAGACACTGTTGAGTGAGCATGTGTCCTGTGTGGCCATTGCATTCAAAATGACCAAATGAGTAGAGCAGCGAATCTGCCTCAGATTTTGTGAGGCTTGAACAGTCCTCTGCGAAAACGATTCGTGTGATTCAGAAGGTCACAGCTACGAGCAACTGGTGCTTGGCAGCTTCATCATGCCAACACACCCACTCATGAATCACATCTCGTGCAGAGTTTTTGACAAAAGATCAAATCACCCAGGTGACTCAGCCCCACTACAGCCCAGATTTGGTGCCCTGTAACTTGTGGCTTTTCCCAAAACTAAAATCACTTTTGAAAGGGAAGAGATTTCAGACCATTGATGAGATTCAGGAAAATATGATGGGCAGCTGATGGCGACTGGGAGAACTGTGTGAGGTCCCACAGTGCCTACTTTGAACAGGACTGAGGCATCGTTGTCCTATGTACAATGTTTCATGTATCTTGTATCTTCTTCAATAAATGCCTCTATTTTTCGTATGACATGGCTGGCTGGATACTTTCTGAACAGACCTCATATAAAGAGCACATTCCAGAATAATGAGTACTAGAGGAAAGATATCAAAAAGGGCTTTGAAGTTAAGGATAGAAAATCAAGGAGGTTTTCATGAAGAAGGCAGCCTGGCAACTTGAAAGGTGAAAATGATCTCACAGGAAGGAGAGCATTTTAATAAGAGGAAATGACATGAGAAAAATTGAGAAGTGATAAAGTACAAATTATGCAGGGAAATTTTATACTTAGATCCATAAAACAATTTAATAATTAGAGTGTAAGTTCCATGAGGTCAGGAACCTTGTTCACCAGCTTGTATGAATTCTGCATTGTGCCTGGTACATAGTAGACTTGCAATAAATGTAAGGAGGGCAAAAGTAGGTTTACAGCTGTGACTTTGCAAAAACAGCTCTTACTCTTGTATTATTACTTATTAATTATTGTAGTATTTTCCATACAAACACCTCCGAACCTACTTTTACCTCACTCTGAATTTGGTGAATGAGCATCTAGAAGGACAAGTATTCTGTCCCACCGGGCCAGGGGATGAGTTTAGTCAAGGACCCTGAAGCACTCTTTACCTGCCTCCTGCAGCTAGGCCACCGAGAGTCCCCCAGAACAGCAGGCCCCTGAATTAAGCACTCCCAATGTCCACACTTTCCATAGACCCCAGACAAAGGGCTTCCTCCTTACTTGACCTTCTAGTCTTCTGTACTTAACCAACCCACAGGGATGAAGGTGCTACCAACCACGAGCTAATCTTGATGGTTCTCCTTGGAAGATAAATCCAGCAGGTGCTTCCTGCCACCTCTGCTGCCACTACCCAAGCCATTGCCCACTTTCCACTCTCGACCCTCAACAAACACAGCAGCCAGAAAAATCTTTTCAAGAATATAAATCAGAGCGCATCACACCCGCGCTCTCCTCGTTGCCTATGTTCCAAAAGGCCTGCAGGACCTGGTCCCTGCTAACATCAGGAGGAGCCAGGCACTCGGTAGAAGAACAATGACAGCCCCCCCACTTCGGTCAATGCCATGCCAGCTAGTTCCTTTCTTGTACATGGTGAGACATGCACTTGATCTTTCTCCCACTGTCTTCCAACTGTTGCCTATTATGCTGAAACATGTTTTGTGGTTTTTGGGTTTTTTTCCCTCTCTTGGTCTCATTTGTGAGCCAAAAGACAAGCTGTAGTTAAGTCTAATAAACCTATAAATAGTATTCTGATTTAGCTCCCCTTGTCTCAGGCATGAAATTAGATTAAACTAGGAACCACCGTTGGCATCTTCTGGTTGGCCTGGGACCTTGTGTCAGAGTCCTCTTTGCATTCCTGCAGCTGTCCCCACCACATCGTCCTCCTCCTGGAGGAACCTACTCTTCTACCAGTTCCAGGCTCCATCAAATTACAGAACATTTCCAAAAGAATGTCTTCCTCAGGATTATTGTTCACCTGTTTCATTCAAGTCATATTTTTTAAAAGAGGTTTTCATATTTATTTCCTCTGCGTAAACATTTTTCATGCATTTATTAATAAATTAATATTTATAATGTATTAATATTAATAAATATGGTTTATTAGCCAGTTGTGATACTACCCTTCGGATATAATCAGCAATGATTACGTTGTTTTGGTGGAAAAACCCATTAATTTTTGATGCAAGGAAGGAAGGAGCAAAGAAAAATTATTGCATAAAAAAATAGAAATCATTTCCAAAAATATTCATTAACTGCATTTTTTCTTCCTTTTTTCCCCCTGAGTCATTGTTGGAGGAATGGCAGAGAGAAGCCCTGGCCCCCAAAGTCAATCAAGTCACAATACCAAAGAGGTAACAGAGAAACTAAGCACACACACATATGCACACATGCACACATGCGCACACACGCACACACACACACACAATGAGGCAGCCACAAATTTCAAACATCGGTGGGGCAAAAGCTGTCCATTTGAATTAAGATAAATGGCGATGCCCAGGAAAAGCCCTTGCCTGCCCGGCCAGCAGCCCTCCATTCTCAGAAGCTGAGGGGGGACGGGCTTCCAAGCACTAAGCGTGACCCCTGCAGCACAGGAAATGCTCTCAGGGCGAGGGCGCTCACCGTTTCACCTCTCAGCACACCTCCTGTGCGGGGGTCGGGGGCCCCTCCAACCTCCAACACGGAGAGAGACAGGACATGTATTTTGAGTTTCTGAGACCTCCGCAGAGGATCTAGCCAGGCTAGGTAAGTGGAAATAAAGCAAGGGATGGGCTGGGGCCAGGATCTTAGAACTCGAAAAACATTTTGCTGCCTGAGAGAGGATCTGTAAGCTGACTGTGATGACAGTTGGCTGCGGGCCTCAGCAGATGCATTTCCCAAGCATTTTCAGGCTTAATGAGTCCAGAGAGCATCCCAGGGGGCTGGGCAGACATGGTATTACCAGATGCCGGTAAGGAAATAGGGAAATCTAAGGGTGTGAGTGATGGGGACATCAGGAGCAAGCATCCCATCTGTGCCGCTCATAAACACGTTGGCTTCCAGGAGAGGCAGGGAGAAAGGGTGGCTTCCAGTGTGAGTGTGACTTCAGGGAACAGGGAGGTGGTTTTCCAAGTGTACATTTAATCCTTCGGCCCTCTGTCCACACGTACCCCCATGGACGCTGTTGGGGCCTGTGAAAACCAGTGTACACCCATCATGCCATATGGCTGCCCAGCACTTCCCAGAACCCTGCCTCTGTTTGAAAGTTTTCAGATTTATGATCCTGTTTCCCCAGGAAGGAGCCAGAAATGCATTTTTCCAAACTCCTTTGCAACCCGAGAGAGGCTCAGGCCTGGCCTCCTCAGATGCACCCATGCAAGAGTTTGGTTAGGAGCAGAGTTTGCAGAGTCAAGGGTGCTGAGTGGGAGACTTCCAATGAGAAGGAGAGAGACACTGGGTCTACAGAGATCATCGCGGTCCCAGTGGCCATCCATGGCAGCCCTGTGACCACCCTGTGTCCCTTGGAGCAGTAGTTAGAGAGTTGGTCCTACTGAGCAGTCTCTGGGGCTATTTATCTAGCCCTCCCAGGTATTCTGTGTCCTGGCCAGGCTAGTTCAGTGAATACAGCTGAGGTAGCTACAGTGCCTAACCAAGAACTCTCACTAATACTTCTTGCACTTACAGGGGATGCCAAAACAAAAGTCAGTGGTCAAAATGAATATTTTAATAAGCGTTTAGTTATTCCAACCTTGCAAAATGTATGCATGTGTTTAATTTTAAAGTTAGGAACAAAGTCTCAAAGGTGCCTTGTAATGTACTCAAGCGTTTTATGACACCCAGATGAAAGCTAGAACCAGGCTTTCTGACTTCTGGTTCTGTGCTTTCTTCACAAAAAGCTGCCTCATTATTGAAGGAGCCTTGGGTCACATTCTTGATTCCACTCAACTAGAAATTCTCAAAAACATTTTAAAACTCTTTTACGAAGTGGCTGTTGGCTTCAGGTCCTCCCACAACTGTGAGCAGGGCTGGGAGGAAGGGGAGGAAGTCATAAAATTTAAAGGGTGTCAAAATATGCAGGGGTCAATATCATACTTTATGCAAATACTTTGAAAATTGGCATTAATGAAAACAATTCTTGATGAACAAAATACCAAATTTTAAATGAAAACAGGCTTGGGTACGACTGATTTTCCCCCCTCTATCTCAAACTGCAACGTGGCTCCTGATTCTGTCTTTAGGGCACTTATACGCATTATTTTGTAATCAATTAAGAGCCCAGATTGAGCTACCCAGTTTCCTCCTCCAATATTCCAAGTTTGAAGCTTTTTCCTCCTGGCATATGCATTGTCTCCACCAGAGAGCATGGACAGCATCTCTCGGTGAGCATTCTTGAGCTCATAAATTTGGATTAGATTAGAGTATCTGTGTCCAGACCTGCCTAGGTCTTGCAGAAATATTAGCTCTGGCTGGATATCCAAAATAACAGGGTAACGGAGACCAAAGGAAACACAAGGAGACATGAGATTAAATTTTAATGACTCTCTGGGCTGTGGGCTGTCCAGCACCTCTAAATAGATACCTTGCTAAATCATTGCCATGATAATGGCGAACATTGATTGGACACCGCGTGCCAGAGGCTGACTTAGACACTTTAAACAGCTGATGCTTCTCCTCACGATGCCTGTAAGGCAGGAGTTTACGGAAGTGAGGTCCCAGGTCAGTGAGTGGTAGGATCACAGCACACGCCCGGATCTGACACACTCCAAAGCTGAGGCCTGCGTGCTACTCTGTCCCTTGTCAAGAACGTGGGTGTGTCCTCCCTGGAAATCAAGAAGCCGAGTATTACGTAAGGAGCATCGGGCCAGGACCCCGTAGCAGGCCCTTGCCTGACGGCCCCACCTTCTCCTGGATGAGTGGTGGGGGTGTCAACCTTGAAACCCGCAACGTCTGTCCAGGGACGGGTGCCACTTAATTTTCCCCACCATGCTTTGAAGTTTGTTCAGTCCCGAAGGCCAGCCTCGTGTGCTGTTATCATCCTTACACAAGCCTGGATGTTCTGGTAGGAGAAGAACCTCTACAGAAGGCCTTCTGAAACGGATGGGTAAACTGAGACCCAGGTAACTAACACCATTTCTGTAGTAGAGCCGGGCCTGGAGCCCACTCTAGCCTCCAAGTGGAATTCCTTTCACTGCGCCATACTGGCACTCCGGGCAAGTGCCCCGTTCCGTGGGAAGGCCATGCTACTTCAGGGTGCCTGAGACATTGTCCATATGTAACAGACTTAATCGGCAAACCACCAGTCAAAAGCTGGCATTTTTATGAGCCGGAATCTAATTTGCAGATGTGTGTGTTTTTCCCCTGGTCTGTAAACTGCTTTTGAAAAATTTGAACGAGTTGATAACATTGAAAAATCAGATGTTTTCACCCAGATTTCTGGCTGCTTTTGAAAAACCCCAAGAGGAGGGTGCCGTGCAGCCTTTTAACACATGCCAGCTACTGGCCGGATCGGGTGGGCTGGGGCCGGCCCAGACTGCCTCACGGAGCCAACTGTGAAGCATTCAGGAGTATTGTGAGCCGATGGTTGAAGAGCTGATAGTCTAAAAGCAGCCGTGCTGAGGTTATTTACACCAAGGGTATTGGCCAAACCACGGATCTACCAGTCAGAGCTGTTATTTCCCCTTCCTTTCCCTGCCCAGCCTTTCTGTTTTTCTTTCCCTCCCTCCCTTCCTTCCTTCCTCCCTTCCCTCCTTCCTTTCCTCCTTCCTTCCTTCTCCTGTCCTTTCTCCCTCTCCTGCTCCCTTACTAGCTTTTTTCTTTGGAAGTAGGTTTGCCACCCCATCACTGGCTGGAACTAAAAAGAGCTCACTCTGTTTAGAAAACACACATTCCTACCGGGCCGCCTTCGCTTATGCATGTTACCTGCTGGCTCAGGAGCTGGGGTTGCAACCGTGATAGGAGACTAAGGAAGTGAACGGTCCTGTCTTTAAAGCCAGCTTGGACATTGCTGCGGAGCGAGGAAAAGAGGGTCAGCCATCACTCTCTCCTGATTTTACACTCTTTCAAAGCAGGTTTCAAAATTCAGGTTTAACCCAAATGGGCAAAACCTAACAGACCAGCTCAAGGGGTTCTCATAAAGTGAGCACCTCTTAACACTGTCCAGTTCAAGAAAGAGAATATTAATAATGTCTCCCAGGGACTGCGCCTTCCTCCTTCCCCCTTCCCAGTAGAAACCCCTGTCCTAACTTCTTAACAGGATCACTTTTGCCTGCTTTTGAACTTTATATCAACAGTATCTAGAGTATATATTCTTTCATGCCTCGCCTCTTTGATTTGACATGATATTCGTGAGAGCCACCTATTTTTTGGGAATGGATGAGTTCAGCAGTTCTTTCTATAAATATTCCACAGTTTATTTATTCATTCTATTATTGAGTGGTTTCCAAACTGAGCCACTTTAGCCTAGGTTTCCCCCAAAGGAAAGCCCAAGACAGAAGTGTGCCTGCTGACACTTTATTTGTAAATATTTCTCCTGGGCGCAGGTGTGCCGGGCAGGGGGCGTGTCATTGGAGATGCAAGGAGGGCAACCTACGGATGTGCTCTAACCACTGCTATAGGTACCTGGTGTTCAGTCCTACCAGCGTCTTCTAAGGAGATGGACCAGGGGAACAGAGAGTAGAAACATTTTTCCATTGTCCATTGGCTCCTACTTCCCATTGGCCAAGGATCGTCCCACCGGCATTCTCTTGTGAACATTCTCCGGTTCTTCCAGGTGGCCCATGCGTAAGTTTTCCAGGAAAATCCCAAGTCACAGAGGCTGCATTGCAGGAAGTCCAATGTGTGTGGTGCCGGCCCTTGGCTAGACTCAATTCGTTGTTCCTGCTGGAAGCCAGAACCTGCAGGAAATCAGTAGTGACAGCAAAGGTGGGGCCAAGTGGATTTTGAAGTTGTGCAAAGGAAGTGTCCACCGATTGGCTTTTGAATAGTGTGGCTGAGGTCATTCTGGTACATGTGCTGTGACACGCATGTGCATGTAGTTCCGTCAGGCCTGATCACAGGTGTGGAGCTGCTGGAGCATAATGTATTTACGTGGTCAGCCTTTGGAGGTGTTGCCAGTTTTTCTAAAATGGTCATCTATTTATCCCAAAGTTGCTTCAATGTTCTGTGTTGTCATCCCGCTTTTTACAATGTCACTTTAAGAAGTACAAATCACATTCTAATGGCCAGATGTTGTTGCCAGGTTGTGTCTCCTCAATGGTCTGGTTCACTGAGCACCACATTTTCATCTGGTTAGCTGTGTCCTGGGCCGCAGATGTGCTCATCGATTCTGGGCTGGTGGGGTGAGATCAACAGCTTCGAACTTGACCTCAGCGGCAATCCAAAGTACACAGAGAGAAAGGAACAAGACATGTAACATCCCCAAAAGAAGTTATCACAATTGACTACATTTCATTTATCAGGAGAGCGTTCCAAGACTTTGACTAATTTGAGACTCCCTGTTGTGGGAGAGAATCTCTTCCTCGATGGGGTGTTCTGTTTCTTGCCAGTAATAGCCAGGCGCCTTGCCTGCCTTTCTCTGCTCAGAGTCTAGGCTGCCTGGCGCATGCAGTTCTTGTCAGAAAAGCAGGAAGGCAGGAAAGACCACGGTTCCAGGTCTGACGCCCACCCTTAGCGCCCACCCAAGGGGGACCCCGCCTGACTCGTCCATCTTGCCACGGAGCATCCAGGGCTATCATTCTGTGGTGCTCTTGCTTCCAGTGGTCAGAACAAAATTTCCTCCCTGCCGTCACGTTGGCCTGAGCTTCAGAGTCACCCCTAGGAGATGCATCACACCTGGGGAAATCACCCGTATGTCTCTCTAGCTTCCTAACATCCCTTTCGGAGACAGGGAAGGGAGGTAAAGGGAAGGAGCTTCTACTCAAGGAGCTTCCGGAAGCTCTGCAATGCTGCCTCTGCCCTTCGTGCTGGCTCTGCCCACCTGGCCTCCCACACAGACCCTTCCCGGTACCCGGCCGGCCTGCCCTGCTCTGCCAGGCCATGCGCCGTGCCCGGTGTGGGGGCCCGAGGAGGGATGTTCCTTAGAAAGATGGTCCAACCACTCAGGGCAGAGGATTCCCTCTTTCCCAACTTCTTGCCCTGGTAAGAATCCAGGTGATGCCCTCAAGTAACTCAACTCCCTCTCGTTTTGTGAGAAAGAACGTGGGAGGTTTCAGCCTTTTCCTTTCACTGCTATTCGCTCAGCTCGGGGACAAAGCTGACTTGCTCGGAAGGAGTTCTGCATTTCGTAGCGCTGAACATGCTGGTTCGCTGTACCTGCGGGGCGGGGGAGGCCCCAGGTGGGCATGGGGAGCCGCACTCTAGAGCTTCATCCTACAACAGCCAGTATTTATTGCTGCTCTCACTGTGTACACTCACGCAGCACTTGCCATGCACCTCATTTAATTCTCCCCATCCCTGAGGCTGCTCCTAGAACGAGCCGGGTTTACAGCGGGGGGGGGGGGGGGGGGGGGGGGGGGGGGGGGGGGGGGGGGGGGGGGGGGGGGGGGGGGGGGGGCTGTGCCGTTGGGCTGTGATGCAAACCCAGGCAGGTGGTCTCCAGGGCCCCCGCCCTAAGTAGCTGGACTGTACTGGGATGTTTTTTGCCCAAATCACCCAAAAGCAGACCCTCATCTACAGTGACCTGCTTTGGTCTCCTTTACATGTGGCCCCAGCCCCCTAGAACCATCTTGGACATGACGCCAGGTAATTTGCTTATCACCTTAGCCGGGAAGTGCTGGCTGCCTCTTCTCAGCTCCTCCTCACACTGAGTTTTATTAAGGGGCTGCCGGCAACATGAGGAGAGCCACCAGCTGAGACTGGCACCTGCCCTTTCAAGCTTCCTGCAGCGATACATTTTCACAGGGCAGAAAAGAGGGGAATTCATTTGAATAATCTACTGTCGTTAGCCCACTATTCAAAACATCATCAGATCAACACATATTCAACGTAAAAACGATTCATGAGATAACTTTCAGTTTTTAAGATCTGTACTAAACCTTTGAAATCTGGTAGGTGGTTTACACTTCCGGCCTATCGTCACGCGTACGGGCCGCATGTCAAGTGCCCAGTCGCTGCGCCTGGCTACTGGCTACCATGGTAGACAGGATATCTGAGCCTCAGTCCCTGTGACCCCGGCATCCTTGGACATGGCCTGGTGGCCGTCTGCATTCTAACACTGTGAACCTGTGGCCTAGTGCCTAGCATGCAGGAGGAGGGCGATGTGTGCACTACCCTGCCCCATTTCAGCTTTCACTCAATCCTCCGACCGACGTCTTCTTTTCCTCTTACCTTGCTGTACCTGCTCACCCTTCTCCAGGTGCTCGGAAGGGTTGTTTGTTGGGTGCCATCTCCAAGGCCAGAGGAGCTCATCTTCCCAGAACTAAAACTAGATCCCTGCTCTGTAGACCCTTCACCCAACCCTCTTGCAGTTTATCCAGAGTGATGGTCAACTAGGGAGACCCACGGGCAGTAGAAAACCCTTCCTGATGTCCAGAAGCTGTACAGCACAGCTTATCAAAAGAATATGAGAAAGCTATCTATGAGCGCTGGTTCCTCATCCCAGACTGATTATATTGTTAAGGGCACGCTTTCTTATCTCTTGTGTGTATATAGGATTGAGGTTAAATCTCATACTTATACTAAGCAATGGTTGTTATTCAGGCAGCTTATTAGAATTACACCTTAAAGGAGATGCCTCAGAACATGTTTTTGCACCCAGAGCCCAGCATAAATTAAAACCCCAGAACTGGGGATGTGTCTATATTGATTTTTGCCACTTGCCCCTTTCCGGACCCTGATACCACATAGCTGAGAGTCAAACATCCCTGCCTGTCCCCTTCCCAAGGTGGCCCCACAGCGGTGCAGCTGCCATCTGCCTCGCTGGAGCTCCGGCCATAAATTTGCTTTTAAAAGACATTCTCTTACAATCCTGTCGATGGCCGGTGCATTAAAAATGAGAAAAATATGGAAACAGGCATTAAAATATTCGGAAATAAATGGCTCCTCTATTCCATAAAAGCTCTCATGTGTCTCCAAGGTACTGAGAATAGAATAATTTATTGTAAATGAGATTATTATTGCTGGGAAAAGGTCTATTTTAACGCCAGTTTTCTTGGAGATTAAACCGAACCCTAACAGTTCACTGGGGGCGGGAGGGGGGTGTCCACCAACGTGTAAGTCAAATACTTAAAAGCTTTCAGTGGTGAAATATCTGCCGATACAGCAATCTGGGGGGGCGGGGACACATGCTGTTTGTTCTTATCCCCGGTGGGAGGGGCGAGGGGTCAGCTCCAGGGTCCAGAAGGAAAATAAACGAAGATAATAACTTCTCTGGAACTGTTGTGCTCTGGGAGGGTGCATAGCAGCACTGGAGCCTCAGTCCCTGGGCCTCCAGGGTTGCCGGCAGCTGGGTGGCGTCCAGTGTCAGGGAGACACTGAGCCAAACAAATATTGTCTTGAGAAAATGTTATCCTGTTGTTCTTTTGGGTGCGTGTTGCGCAAGAAGATAAATGGGGACTCGAAAGGAAAAGTGCAGATCTGGCGTTAAGAATGGGAGTGAACTGCTTTTTCTAATGCGGACAGAAAATAGGGTGTTTTGAGTCATGTGCACAAGATGTACGGCCGAGTTTCAGAGGCTCGGATCCCATGTCGTTCTCATGAACATCCCATGGACTCTTACTTGACTTTCCGCATTGACTCAGGGCCCACTCCCACTTAATGATCATGATACTGTCACCACACTGAGAGTCGGGGATCAGAATTCCACTTCCTCCAGCTCTCGCTCGACGTGGTTTTAATGGTCCTGAGGGGAAGAAAACAAACTTTTGCACGAACCCAGGCTGTCTGATGACTCATGCAGGTAGGAGGAAAGGGATTCTGCCACCTGGGTGACTTCCACAGAGGACTGCAAAATCCAGCACTGTGACAGCAGATGAGAGGAACCCTATTCTGAGCTCCCCTGTTGTTCCCATTTTCGGTGCCTCCCGAGCTCCCATTGTCCCCCGTCCTTGTGCAACTTTGTTCTGTGCCCTGCCATTCTGGGAAGATCCGTGGAACTGAGCACGAAAATGGTCATGACTGACTTTTGGTTAGAGGGATGGAGAGGTGGGCAGGGGTCGGCCAGCCAGGGTCCAGGGCTGGAAGGGAGGAGCTGGCAGGTAGGACGTGTGCCCTGAGGACAGGCCTCCCAGGATGGACACCTTTGCAGTTTATTCAAGTCCTTGGACGTCTGCACTGGGGTTATAACAAGAGCCAACATTTACTCAGCACTTTGTGTGTGCAGGACCTGTGACATTATCCCCCTCTATTCCCCCTAATCCTTATACAACCCCAAGAAGTAGGCATTGTTTTCTCTTCTAAAGATGAGGGCTAACGAAGGCTTATTAGCAAGGTGAGGTAACGTGCCAAGTCCACATATCAGCTAGGTGGCTGGTCCATGTCGTCTTATCTCAGAACCTGAACTCAGACCACTCTGCCCACCCACCACCCCTCACCCCTGGCCCTCTATTAGACATAGCTTCCTTCCTTACCTCTATCTTCTTTTCCTTTCTCCTTTTTAAGAGAACGAAGGCTTTGGAAAATGTGTTTAAATCATCTCTAGTCTTTGCCAACCCTTGAAGAGCAACATGGTAGTTTCTAGGCCAAGACTCACAGGATGCCAATTCTCACCTCTGTGTAGCCACCAACCAGCTCACTGGATCATAATGACACTGGGCCACTGAGCCTCAGTTTTCCCATCTGTAAAATGAGGGAGTTCGATTAGATGGTCTCTGAGGATGATTTGACCTCTGACTTCTGGTGACTGTGCAGGGTCCAAGAGGGGCTGCAGGACATGACTTACCTGGATGGTCCCCCCTGGGCTCTGAGTGCCAGAAGGACAACACTCCTGATTGCAAAAACTGGATTTCCAAGATCTCAATCAGAACACCCATGGCCTGCACCATTCGGTGACCATAAATGCAGTAACAGTCACCTTAAATCTGTTCCAGAAGTCCAATACTGTGGAAACTACAGTGAATGAACCTGGAACTACCCTCTTGTACCCTCTCTCTCTTTCAGTGCCTAGGTCCTGAACGCTACACTGCCCTGAGCTCCAACAAGCAAACCAGAGCTGAGGGCAGGGCCTCCGTCCATTGTCAAAGCATGCCTAGGACTTTGGGTGGGTTATAGCTGATCGGCCTACAAGTCGCCAGCGTTTTCATGTTGCTTTCTGTTAAGTGTTTCCAAGGCTGATTTGTAAACCAAGGACTTGCAGTGAATCAGTGCAGATCAGGCTACTGCGCTCCCATTTGGAGCAGACACGCCCCGAGGAAGTGTGTTTTTAAAGCAGGCCCTCGCAAACGTGCCCACTGGAGGGGAGAGAAAACACAATTAAGCAGATTTGCCATGGCAAGAAGCCTGGCCTTCCTCTCCTTTGATGGGGATGCAGGACTCGGGAGAGAAGTGCCAAGTAGTATGGGATTTCTAGAATCTTGTGTTGAATAATTAATCCTGGTTTTCCTTCCTTTCTTCCCCTGCCCCTCAACTCCTTCCCCCTATCAAACACAGAGCTTTGATATCCTCTCAGCAATTAGAGTATCTTGAGTTGTTTACATAACCAGCGAGTAAGCCTACTCTTAAGAGAACATTGAGCAAAGGAAGAAATCATCATGATGGGAAAAGCAGACATGTTGTGTGCCTTGGTGCTCAGGTCCAGAACTAGCAGCCCCCGAGGGGCTGGGGCTGGGGCGCTGGTGGAGTGTTTCTTGCCAAACTGCATTAAGTGAAAGCAGATGGCAAGTGACACCTGGCCTCCTCTCTGAAAGGAATCTGCTGTGCTTGTGAGATAAGATAAAACTCTTAACACAAATAATATTGATTTAGTTTCTCCTGTTTGGCGTTTGCTTGCTCAGCTGGATTCTTATTTTTGTTCGCTTGATGCTGGTGCAGTTTGAGACTTTCTAGGTGGAATGCTGTTACATCTTTTGGGCCTGGGATGATTGTAGCCCAGCCCTCAGCTTCTGCTTCTCCCGCTTTACCCTGCACCTTCCCAGATGAGCCATGGGACTCTCAGGCGTGATGAGCTGTTACCTCAACCAGACATTATCCGAAGTGGGTTGGAATGATGGGTGCACCCAGTGAGCCTTGAATTGCTGACTGTGGAGGAGCAGATGGGCGTGTGCAGGGGAGGAAGACTATGCAGCTAGGTGGATTCGGGCCACTTCCTGGGGGCGGCGAAGGACTGGTCAGAGGCAGGGGCTCACAACCATCTCGGGCAGAGAATAAGTTGGGCTGCTGGTGACGAGGCAGATTCCTGGGTCTTGGATCGGGAAATTCTGACTCAGCCCACATGGGCAGAGTCTCAGGTAGTCCTGGCACAGGCAGGCTAGGATCCGAAACACCGGGAAGGGCGATGGGCTGCCTCCCAAGGGGGAAAGATCCAAGATGAGGAAAAGGAGCAAAGCAGGGCACGTAATAGAAGCACAACGTCTTTGGAGTCAAATTCAGGATCCAAACTCAGCACTATTTCCAAGCTTTACGATCATCCGTCCTTCGTGCGTAAAGTGGGGGGAAATCGCGGCGATGGTAGATGATATGCAGCGAGTTCTTACTTAGAACAGAGCTGCGTGTTTTTGTGGATCACCTCGTTTGAACCTCACAAAGAACACATGTGACGAGACCATGGACAGGCTGATTATGTAACTTGCCTAAAAGGCCACAGTGCTGACAAGTGTTGGAGCTGGAAGTCTGAGTTGGGGGAGTTCAGGGAGAAAGTGCAGAGGAAATTTTCTAGCCCCTGCCTGAGAGGCAGGGGAGGGGGAAAGGGGGGAGCCTCTCTGAAATTTAAGTGAGAGCCACTTTTCCGGGAGTCAACCCGGACCTGAGAAAGGAACAGGGCCAAAGCCACCGTTTCTAGACTAGACAGTCAAAGCCAAGCAGGGAAACGACTAGATTGAGTTCCTCTCTTTCAGGTCTCCTCATCCTGGTTCTTGAAATATCCCAGGTCCGCAAAAGAGAATTAATGATAATGGCCCGTCATGAGAGTTTGCAAATAAAATCCGTGGCACATCAGCACCCACCCACCCCCAACCCCCCTTCAAGGTAGACCTGTAATTTCCTCCTGGAAGAAAGAGGACAATTTTCTCCTGGGAAAGGTAGGTAGTAGCCTTGGGGAGAGCCCAGTTTTTAAAAAGGAAAGAAAAACTCCAACTTTCTGGCAGGAAGTAGAACTCACCTATTTAAAATCTGTCTCATGAGGTAAGACCCTTAGTCAGGTCTTCTCTAAGTTTGAATTCACTTTAGGATTTCCATTTCTTTCCTTCCCATTCAATTCTACCCCCTTCCGTACAATCTGCTAACCACTAGGGAACTGTTGTAGGATGGGGACCTGTTAGGTGCTGGGAGACAGAAATGGAAGACATACCCTTGTTCTTCTCTGTTCTTCAACACTAGCCTGGAAATGGGCCTCACTGAGCCAAGGTGTGCTTTTATTATTTTATTTTATTTTTTTGGACAGAGTAGGATCAGAGAAGACAAAAAGGCCATAAACAACCAGGACGCAAACAATGGATGTGGACTTTGATGGTTAGGAAGAAGGGACTGTAAAGTAAGGGGACGCAGAAGATTGACCTCGAAGCAGACCATCTGGATGCAACTTCACGGGGATTGCTTTCCACTGAGATAATAGAACGTGAGAGTTTATCATGTACTTTCACAGTACGTTACAACCCATGTGATCGCCTTGATTTTGCAGGTGAAGGCACAGAAGCTCAGTCATTGACTTGACCAACATGGCCAACATGGAACATTGAACTCACATCTTCTCCCTCCAAATGTATCATTTTTTCTGCCCCATCACAATCTCTAGGAACACCTTGCATTCACAGAATATCTTGCCCCATTAAAAGTACTAAAGTACTTTATGTTATGTTGTCCTGTATTATCCTAACTTTACACAGACTTCATTTATATTTTGCTTGAACCCTCTACCAAGGGCAATGTGGCCTTTGGAAACTGGTTTTTATGGTCGTTTTGTTACTTAACAAAGCCTTCGTTGCCTCACCTTTAAAGTCGGGTCTGGACTAGGTAACGTCTGGCATTGTTTAAGTTTCAGCATTCTGTGATTCTGAAATCTGTTATTACATCAGTTCGCACTCCATTTTTCTTGAGTCTTCCAAAAATCACATTTTGAGAAATGGTGCTCATGCCAAATTCATTAGAGTTAGAAAACAGAGCTATATTTCAGCCCTTTGGAGGCCAAAAATGAACTTTGATATTTTTGTGAATGTGAGAGTTCTTTCAGCCAGGCCAAATTAACTTAAAACATCTGAATGGTGTGCCTCCAGGTATCATAAAATGTTCTCGTTTAGGCTTGGAATCCTATTTTAAAGAAATTCTATTCTCATAGATGTTGTAGTAAGACACTGAAATGTTGCAGGGAACTCTAGTGGAATGCTTTGTGCCGGACGGGCTGAGAGCCAACTATTGTTCTTGCTGATTCTCCATAGAGAAGGGAGAAGTATTTACTAATTATCCCTGGAACCTCTGTCAATGAACTTGGAATCTGAGGGGTTTTCCTGATGTGTTCCATGGAGGTCATATAATCCGGAGAGGCCCAGGTGACCACTCTTAACCCTGCACTGGCAGGTGGGCTGGCTCAGAAGACCAGCTTAGGGTAGAAATCCCATGTCATTTTGATCAGCCAGCTGACTGGCTCAGCTGCGTGATACCACGCAGGACGCAGATGCAATTGAGGAGCCGGTCTGCACAGAGAAGCTTGCAGTTCTCCAGCCTAGGCTCCTAGGCCCAGCCTCAACCAACTCTGTTGGTTACGTCTTATAACTTCTATGAGTGGGGGCCGGAATCTATGTCCAAGGGATCGTTAACCACGCTGTAGATTGACAGCCACTGCCCTACGGGTTTCTAAAGGAAACACAATTTATAGGCACACAGAAGACAGTTATCACAGCGATGGGTATAGTGAGGCAGCAGCTGGGTGACTGGCTCCTGTGGAGGTCATGCTTGCTGGGGAGGTGAGGGTCCCCCTCCCCAGCAAGAGCCATGAGACCAGATGCACCAGAGGGGCCAGCCATGAGGCACACAGGCGCGAGGAGGACGGGTGGGTACCAGTGTGTGGTGGGGGGGAATCACGTAGGTGTGATAGGACCAGAGTTTGGCCTCCAGAGAGGGAGAGAGTGTGGATAGCTAGCATGGGTTTGGAGAAGTATTCCACTTAAAAATTAAAACACAGTTTAAAGTGGGTTGTTGTTTATTTTTTCATACTTCATAGGCCATGGCAGATACATTATTAATAAGGCATTCTGTTACATAGCTGCCTTCGGAGACCTTACATAGCAGTTGCTGGAGCGGGGAGGTGGGAGAGAGCAAAGCGTTAGGAAGCAAACCATCCTCCCCCACGGTAAGATGGAAGCAACGAAGGAGACAACCAGACATGCCGAGAGGGGTCTACAAAGTCTCACACAGGAGCCGGGTCCCTCATGTGCAAAGTGAAGGAGAACCCAAGGGGCCCAAGGGTGGTGCGAGAGGGGAAGGCTGGTGGGGACACTCAGCTGGGCTTTGGGGCTAGAAGGAGGTTAGGGGGCAGACTGGAGTGAGAGGCCTCCCTCTTGGGGGGTCACGGTTGGGAGGGGGTGGAGGCTTCAGAAAGGGCATGCAATTCTCTTCTCAGTTTGGCTGTGGGTAGAATTCTGAGTTTCCACTGTCTTCTGCACCCAACACTATCGTCCCACGCTGTAGCTCCTTCCTTTGGGGTCTGGTGGCCAAAGTGGTGCTGAGATCTCTGGAGAGACAAGCCTTCCGTGTAGGCCGAAAGGTGTGATGGACCCCAGGCTGTGTGTGCACAGATCCAGCGTGTGGGCGGGCGGCTGTGATACCCAGCAGCCCCTGGCCTGCTCACAAGCTTCTCCTCCTGAGCCCCAGTGGTCACGTAGGACATTTATCTCTGGCTCCTCATTTGCAAAAGGGAGCAAGAATGTCGATTAACACCAAAGGTTAAGCAGTTGCTTGACCTCCCGGTTGGGCAGAGGAGGCGGGGCAGGGGCTGGGAGGAGGGGGAAGGCTGGTGGTCTCTGTGGGCCTTTGCTCCCAGGAAGGGCCTTCCACCCGCTGGGTCCAGCCTCCCGGGGACAGCCCAGGGCTGGTGGTGAGAGCCAGCACACCGCGCCTTTGTTGGGGCTTGTGGGGCGCTTCTGGTGAGTGGTTTTTCTTTTTTTTTGCTTTCAACCCCCCTATAAAAATATTTGGGGATTCATTGATGCTGACTCCACATTCCTCACCTCCAGCCACACTTTCCCTCCCTCGAATACGTGTGTGGTTTCTCCGCGGCCCCTGCCTCCGAGCAGGGCGCTCCTGCGGACTTGACACAGACCAGATGCGTCCACACAAGTCACCGCCCCGGCACCAGCCTCGGCTTCCCCCCGATCGTGAACTGGAGTTGGGGAATGTCGGTTCCTGGCAGCTCACAAGGATTCCTCTAAGTCGGCGGGACATGTTTATTTATTATTTAAGGTTTTTTTCTTGCTGAAAATGGGGCACTGTTCACCTTCGGGGACGGCGCTAACGCTTGCATGTCCGCAGAGTTGCGTGGGGTGCCCGGCGCTCCGCCAACGCCAGGCTCTCCCAGAGCGCTCATGGATGGCCTAGTGAGGGACCCCTGAGCCGTGACCCCCCAACTCGGGGTGGTCAGGGGCTACGGCCTTCAGGCTCCTGTTTTCAGGAGTAAAAGAGATAGGTATTTGAAGTCTGAAGTCCCTTATGTAGATTTAGCCAAGGCTCAGCTCTGGCTGGCATCAACGCTGGTCTTTGTCACCAAGTTCAGGGGACAGCTTGAGGGAAGTGCTGCCCTCAGAGGGTCACACGACCTCCCTCCTGACCACCCAACAGTGTTTCCGATGTGTGTCCCCAAAGCCCAGGCCCTTGGCCCAACGCATCCCCAGGGACACTTGACTGGCCTGGCTGGGGAAGAACCACCCTGTGGAGTCACGCAGTGCTCTTGATGGATTTAATAAACAATCCACTGCTCAGTTTGCTCTCAGATCCAGCCCCGTCCCCCACAGATCAGGAGACCAGCGTCCAGAGAGGACACTCGGCTTGCCTAGTCACTCGGTTCATACGCCCCGGTCACCCGACCTTCTGAATGGTCCTTTTCCCTCTCCAGACTGGAGACCTAGCCTCCTGGACCTGGGAAGATTGGTCGGGGACGCGGGTTGTCCGGCTTCGTGCTAATTCTGGACCCAGCCCTGGGGGCTCTCATGGGTCGCGGGGCCCCTCTGGAAGTGAGAGTTCTGTTGGTCCCTGCAGGACCAGTGACTCCTCACAGAAGGAGAAGGGTTCTGGACCTCCCTACCCACATCTAGCCCTGCTGCTCACGGGCACTAAGTGACCCACTATACTCTCAGGATCTATTGGCAAAACAGGCACAAATTCCAAAGGCACCCCACGTGGCTGCAAAGTTCTGAAACTACCAGATGCCCTGAGTCCTTCGGTCAAATTGTTCAAAAACAGGGATGGTGCGAACACACCTGTTTTGAAAGTGGTGGCGTAAGAGCCTATATCATTAATGAAATGCTGGAGCCAAATTGCTGATGAGAATGACTGCTAATGTCGCTGTTATTATGAGCTAAGTACTTCCATTGCCCCCGCTTTACAAATGAGGAACTTAGGGCTCAGGGATGTTGGACCGCTTGCCCATGATGATACAACCAGAACATGGCGGAGAAAGCGTCCAGCGCAGACTGATGCCCCAGCCAGGACCCTTGCTCTCCGTGCAGTAAACGGGCCATGTGACATCTTCAGGGAACATATGGCGAGGAGGCCTGAGACCTTTCCCATCAGTGCAGACGGAAATGTGCAAGGCGGAGGCATGTTAAGGAGCAGGAACAGGCGAAGAAAGCCCATTTAGGATCGAAATGGAGAGGAAACACATTGGAAGAGCAAACATAAAAAAGCCAGGCAACAAGGGACCATAAAGCCGAAGGTGCGTGACAGGAAGAGCACAGGACAAATGTCCCCCTCTGCCACCCACCTCATCAAAGAGCTCAGGAACCATTGTCCATCTTCACAGATCTTTGCAGGCTGCAGCCAACTGTTTGCCTAGTGTGGAGATTGGAATATTTTATTGCTTTATGGATGCCATAAAATAAATGTGATTAAAGGCGGCAGTAGCACTTGAGTTCTGGTGAAGGAGGCTGTCATGCCACAGCCAGGGCTTTATCTGTGCAAGGTTTTTAATCAGAGGATTCCGTTTCCTATTCTTGAGTTGGGAAGACAACAGAAGAATGGATAGAGAATAAAAAGTTTGTATTGTTTTGTTTTGTTTTATTCATTACTTTTAGAGAGAAGGGCAGGGAAGGAGAAAGAAAGGGAAAGAAAGGTCAATGTATGGTTGCCTTTCACCTGCCTCCAGCTACAGACCTGGCTGGAGACCTGGCTTTCAACCAGGGTATGTGCCCTGGCTGGGGAATCGAACCAGCGACCTTTGGGTTTGCAGGTCGGCACTAATACACTGAGCCACCCGCTAAGGCTCAAGGATAAGAAGTTTTAAAAAAAGAAAGTCTGTTAGGGTACAAACCCCTTGTCTTCTCAGATCACTGACCATCTGGATAAAGTGCCCATAAAGATTTTTAAAAAGAAGTTTTAGAGTCAAGATCTAAAAATGAGATGATGGAGGTATTTCATTGGGGCTGGGAGGCAGAGATGGAGAGGCATAAATGGCTCAATACATGAGGAGTGTTTTTTTTAAAGATTTTATTTATTATTTTTAGAGAGAAGGGAAGGGAGAGAGACATCAATGTATGGTTGCTTTTCACCTGCCTCCAGCTACGGACCTGGCTTGCAACCTGGTTATGTGCCTTGGCTGGGACTTGAACCAGCGACTTTTGGGTTCGCAGGCTGATGAGGGCTCTTAAAAGAAACACATATAGGGTCCCCACCAAAGTGGGGAATAAGATGAAAGAAATCTTGAGCGTAATAAAATGATAATCTTTCCGAAAGGAATTAGGATAGAATGTTACTTCCTGAAGTTCTAGCAGAGGGAAATGTGAAGAACTGGGGGATTCAGGAATGAGATCAGGCCAAGGGTCCACTGTAGGAAGAAAGGGAGAAGCAAGAGATTTAGAGAACTGGCGTTCACAAATGGAGGGAATGGCGAGCCCCAGTCACCCTGAGCTATGGCAGAGCTGTTTTCACGGAGAAAATGCACGTTGGATCCACAGATGTTGGTAGTCAAGGACGGTGCTGGGAGCTGGGAGCTAGAGGAGGGAGTGAGCAGGGATCAGGCTACAAAAAGGAGTCAGAAAAATACCTGCCATCTTCATAAGAAGTCTGTACCCTAGTGAGGTGGCGGTATCAACATCTCACTCTATAACATGATACAGAACGACATCAATATAAAATGTAGTCACCAGAGTGAGAGTTTGGACCTTAAGTGGAGGGGAAATTGGGCTCATAGCATGCTGGGGACATGGAGATAGTCAAAGTTTTCCCAAAGGAGGTGGCGTTTCAGATGGACCTGGAAGGCTGAGGATCGTGTGAAAGAAACGAATACAAGTCTTCATAATGTGCTTCTCGGCATAGGTGTGAACGTAGAACTGGTTTAGGTTCGAGAGTGGAAATCTGGAATGGCCGGGCCCAGGGCTGTTTGGACGTTTGAAGGAAACCACATCATGTGGCACTTTGGAACTATGTTGAAGAATCTGGATTTTATTCTATAGGCCAGTGTTTCTCGGCCAGTTTTCTTCCCCGACACAGTTTATAAATGCAACATCAATTCCTGGCTTCCAATAGGCCCCGGGCCTCTGAGGGATTGTGTCCGAACCAGAAGGAGGAAGCCATGGTAGGATCTGAGCCAGGAGATGAAATGACCAGGGTGGAGACTTGTCAGAGATACGCTTGTCCAAGTAGAGTTGGTGAGGGCTGGCACCCACCTGGCGTGTATCGGGTAGACGTGACCAGGCTTCACCCATTTTTGCCTTCCCTGAACACCCGCCACAGGCCAGGCTCCATGTCTGTTGTTGGGGATCCAAATGTTAAACCCCACAACCTACCACACCTTGCTTACAGTCGATGAGGCAAGGAAGCTAACAGCAAACCAGGGAGGGACCGAGGCGGAAGCAGCAGAGGGACCTTTAGGGGCACAGAGAAGAGGTGTTTACTTGCGTGTCATCTCCAGAAAGGCTTCCTGAAGTAAGTAGCTTGAGCGGAGGCTGGAGTCAGTAAGCGATACCAGCTGGGAAAGGGGCAGACGGGCCCAGGGGCAGTGGGGGAACGGAAGAGTGTGTATAAACACACAGCGGCATCTGACGTGGGAGGAAGAGCAGATGTCTACACCATAACTTGAAAGTAGCTGCCACCCGTTGAGCTAGGAAGTGAGCACGTGTGACTGCATGTGAGCCATAGGGTACATGTGTCGTGGACTAGAGGAGAGTGGCCAAAGGTTGAATGAGGGCTGTCATATCAAGGAGTTTGGACATGAAATGGAAGCGTGGTGTAGATCAGATTTGCGTTTTAGATGATTCCGGCAGCAGCGTGAAGGATGGATGGAAGGGGCACAATTCGGGAAGCAGGCAAGGAGCTAAGCAACGGTGAGGCCGTGGGAACAGCGAAGGCGACAGGTGTGAGAAAGCACGAAAGGGAGCCTTCAGCGCGAGTGGTGGTGGATCGATCGATCACCTGGCAGAGGAGGAAGGAACCCAGAAGGGTCCAGGTTTCTGGTCTGATGGTGGTGGTTGATAGGGTTATAATTCACAGAGCAAGAAAATGAAGACAGGTCTGGGGTAGGGGGATAGCAGGCTGGAAGTAAGAGGTAATGGGTCCTGTTCCAAACCTACTGAGGAATAATTGTCTGGGAGTGATTTCTAGTAAACAGTTGGATGCACAATTCCAGAGCCAACAAGAGAAGCCTTGGCTGAAGCCTGGAACCGGGAGTCATCCTCCTATGTCAGTGGCCAGAGCCAAGTGGGTGGATGAGACCACTCAGCCTCATGTGAGGAGGTGAGAACCAAGGATAAGTGCTCGGGCAGCAACCACATTTCTGGGATGGGCAGAGGAAGAGGCAATGCTGAAAGAGACCAAGAAAGAGTACTCTGAGGGATGAGGGTAAACCAGCAGCGATGCCTAGAACAGGAAGGACTTTTCAGTAAGGAGGAAGTGGCCAACATGGCCTGGTTAGTCGAGAACCTGGAGACAGAGAAGGGAAGGCCCAGCCAAGCCCTTCAGTGCGTGGCACTTTCAACATGAGCAGCGAACGAATGAGGCGTATTCCTACATGGTGAATACGGCATGAGGAAGAAACTAAAAATGATAAAGGAAGGTGTGATATTGCGATTTAGAGTAAGAAACACATTTTTGGTCTTTATCCCATTTCTGGTGCGGAGTTCCTAAAACCCTTGGAATTTCCTGATAAGAGCAACAAAGGTGTCAATATTCATACAAACCCCAGTCACACCCGAGTTTACATAATCAGGTGACTTTTGGAAAGGCCCTAAGGATGGGGCCTGGTTGCCAGGGAAACCAACCCTGGGATTGAGGGTTGGTGCTTTCTGTCCTCACCCCAGGCCTGTGTGGTGAGGGTGGGAGAAGATGGACTGGAGGTTGAAGCATCACCAATGGCCAGTGATGTAGAGTCCTCCATGCAAACCCAAAGTGCCAGGTTTGGGGAGATTCCAGGTTGGTGAACTGAAGGCTGCCATGTGCCATTGTACTGGGCCCCAGCTCCTCAGAAGAGAGGCTCCTGTGTTCAGATCTCACCCTGTGTATCTCTTCACCCCGCTGCTGATTTTTCCCTTTCCTGTTCTTTGTAATAAATTGGTGATCTAGTGAGTAAGTGAGTTTCCCAAGTGCTGAGAGCCACTCCAGCAAATCAAAGTGTGGGTCTTGGAGCCTCTGACTTAGAGTCAGCCCATAGGAAAGGACAGGTGACAACCTAGACGTGCAGTTGGCATCTGAAGTGGGGGCAGGGACCATCTCTTGGGACTGAGCTCTTCACCTGTGGGATCTGAAACTACCAGATATTGTCAGGATTAAGTTGAACTGTGGGACCCCAGCTGGTGTCAGAAAATTTTGGGGTGATGTGAGGGGAAAACCCACACACTGGAATTAGTGGTCATAACCTTCGAAGGTGAGTTGAATGGCTTAGGGACTATGGGACAGGCAGAGAAAAATGCAGTAAAAACAAGACAGCATTCTAAAAGAATTGTTACAAACTCAATTGTACCATCATGGGATTCCTACCCCCCTCCTAGGAGAAGTAGGGTGCACAGAAGTAGAGGAAGGAAGAGTAACCATGTCATTGCAGAAGAAATGACACACTAGTGTGATTGATGGAATTTTGGAAGCTGATGCTTAAAAGAAAGAATGTTACATAACTAATGGAAATGAAAATGGGCTAAGACCACAATAAAACGTACAGGTGTTTTCATGAATATTTTTAAATGGGTATAGTATCATCCATCCTCCTCCTGAGAACTCAGGTGTAAAGAGTTTTTAAGAGTAAATGATGGCTGCTAACAGCTCCAAAAGAGAGACTGTACACACCACCATCTGTAAAATATTCACAACTAAAAAGTCAAACCTGAATGTCGATACCACTAGCGCCAACCTTCAGTTTGCATGAAATAAGGGGGCAGAGGAGCACCTCATACAAAATGTGGAACTAAATCAGCAAAATCTAGACAATGGGAAGTTTGGAAGAATAACCTGGTGCCTTCAACAAATAAATTGCAAAAACAAAAGAAAAAAGAGAAGACACGTCAACCAAAAGCAAACGGGTGGACCTTTCTGGATCCTGATTTCAATAAAGCAATTATGCAAACAATGTGGTTTTAAAAATTGAAGGAAACTGGAACACTAATTCACGCTAAGGAATTACTTCAAATGCTTTTACATCTAAGTTTTTAAGAATCCTTATCGTTTAAAAATATATACGTCTAAACAATATTGATTGATGAAATGACCAAATATTTGGGATTTGCTCCACAACAACCCAGTGGAAATGTTGAAACGGGTTTGATCCTGCAATGTGCTGAAACTGTGCTTTGGAGTTTTCCATTTTTAATATTTAGGGGCTATATTTTGGGTCCACAAGGAGTCAGTATACCATTCTCTTTATTTTTTTGTATGCTTGAGAATGACCATAATGAAGGGTTAAAAAATCAAATAATAAATGCGAACACACCCATGACTTTCTTTTCGAACTACGAGAGGAATAAGCAGAGCATGCTATTCCTTCAGAATTGACATTATTTCCTTTTGATGTTGAATCTCTTCTGGTTTTAAATCTTCCTAATTAAAGCGCTTCCACCAATTCTTAAAAGTTAAATTGCTTCTGGCCATCATCACACAGTGAAATGTGTGAGGGATGTGTGTGTGGGTATGTGTGTGTGTGTGTGTGTGTGTGTGATGTGTAATTATGGCAAAAAAGGGAGGTAGTGTTCTCATAAAACATGGGAGTCCACAAAACCAGAATAAATAGGATAGCTGTCTGAAGACTTCAGGGAGTTTAACAAACATGGTATTATTTCTGCCCTGGTTGTCCCTCAGTCTCCTCATTTACAAAAGTCAACATTTCATGACGGATGCCTTCCAAGTGCCAAATAGACCAGAGAGACAAAAGTCCTTCCTCCTGGAGCTTACGTTCAGGTGGAGAGGCGTATCTAAACCCACAGAATGGTTGTGCAGGTCATGGACAAAGGAAGCATTGGGCGGATGCAAATGCTCTACCCATGTCTAGTATTGCAGTAGTGAGATGCCAGAGGTAGGAATGAAAAATTGACTTAAGAGATGTAAAAAAAAAATGTGCGGCATAACCCAGAGAAGCACTGTAGCGCGAATAAGTGTGATCAGCTTTGTTTCTATTGGGTTAAATTCCTGGAAAAAGTGTCCTCCAACTTTTGCACAGTGAAAGGGCTTATCTGAAATGTCTGCCTTTGGCACTGTGCACTCTCCAGAGGTAATGGGAAATGTGAATTTAATGAGGATCATATTAGAATTAATGCATTTTTGCCTCCAAACAGTCAACCCAGCTTGAATTAATCTAAGCATAAAATTGCTTTTTCTGAATCAAATGCTCTTCTGATACCCAAACATGTAAAGTCCAATTTTTTTTTCCCT
Source organism: Noctilio leporinus (assembly GCA_004026585.1). Lineage (NCBI taxonomy): Eukaryota > Metazoa > Chordata > Mammalia > Chiroptera > Noctilionidae > Noctilio > Noctilio leporinus. The sequence goes on from PVIW01002840.1 coordinate 144,744, forward strand.
TCATTCCTGCACGTTCAAGTTCTGTCCAAAAGAATTAGCAAATTACCTTGGATCCGTTTTCTCTTTTGAAATTCCCCAAAGTGACTTATTTCTTAACCGGTTTGGGTTGCATTGTGTCTGCGTTTATTGGATCTTACCAACTCGCAAACTGGCCGCCTGACAACATTTAAAGGGTCCAGCTACATTCCTGGTTGGGAACCGATGGCCTCCGTGAGCTTACTGAAGAAGAATACCCTAGTGGCTTGAAAGGGTTAAAATAAGGTTCAGAAACAGCCTGATTTCCAAGCAGGGAATAGCTTAGGTGCTGGGAGACTTATGGAAAACGGCATAGTGATGAGTTCATAACAAAGTAACTGTCCAGAGAACTAAAACCCGAACGTGATATATGGCCGACAACATAACTGTGCTGGAGCCGGGAGGGAAGAGGAAGGATGCAGGAACCAGGCCTGCAAATGAGAGCAGTCGCATAACTGGAGCTTTCAGCCCCTGGAGATGAAGGGCCACTTACTCCTGCACCGCATGCCCGCCTTCAGCCCTCAGGTAGCATTCACTGTTCCTTGCACTGCTGCTTTCTCTGTTTTCCTAGAGAATCCAAAATTGAATATTCATTTTCCTTCATTGATCCTGGCTCATGGGTACAGTCGGGTTGTAAATTGTGCTCCGGATTATAGGGTTATTCTAAAAAACAAAAACGAAAAAGGAAAAAAAAAAAGAAACAAGAAACGTTGAAGGCTTTTCTTTGGATCGACTAGGACGCAATGGAAACTCCTTGCTAAACCTGGCTACCTGGTATGAAGGGTAAGGCTTGTATATTTCAATCATGAGAAAGGAATAGAAATTAATTCTTAAAAAAAAAAAAAAATCTCCTCCCAGAACCCAAAGGAATGTTGTCTCTTTTCAGCACATTCTCATCGGGAGGTCATAGACTTTGTCTAATTGTGTTGTTTTTCTGCTAAACATTTGGAACTTCTCTTGTGGAATTGTCTGTGGAGCCTGCAAAGCATTTTTCTGGGCCTCCGGCGGTGCCAAGTCCTCGTCCTCCGGGGTGGGGTGGGGGATGGGAGCCCTGGAAGGGAGCGGAGTTAACGATTTCTGGAAAGAGCCAAGAGTCATCCAGAGGCCAAGCTGGTGAATGGCGTGAGCATCTGGGGTTAAACGCGAGGAAGGAAGGAGGCTGGGTGCGGGGGCTGGCTGCCCTGCCTGAGTGCCGCTTGAAGGCAGTGCTGGGAGAGGCGTTCCCAGCAGCTCTGGCCCCTGTGGCATTCTTGGAACAAAGGCGCAGCCTCCCGAAGCCGCTGCGTTGGAAGGAGCGCTTCACACAAACGCTCCCTCGCTTCCATGGAACGCGGCGTGCTTTTCTGCACCAGCTCGCGTGGTCATGGGTGGAGAGGAGCCACTGTTGGCGGAGGATTTGGAATCAAGGCGAAAGCTGATAGGCAAACCTACTTTCTCAAGAATACCCAGGAAAAAAAGAAAACAGAAAAAAACTTGCTGTTGAAAGTGCGGGTGGTTCTTCCCCCCATTAACCTCTGAGGTTTGGGCCACTGGCCACGGAGGTACCGTATGCGCCCTCGTATAAGAAGCGCCGGGCAGGAAACCCAGCAAAGTCCTTCCCTTCCCCTCGCCAAAAATGTTTGGGACGCAGGGAAAGATCACCAGTTATTTACTCTGTGCATACTTTATCAGCTTTGCTGCGTGTATTTCAGTGATTGTATGTTTTTATACAATCGATGTGTTAGTATCAGTTATATTAAAGAAATGCCCCTATCATTCTATTTTTTCCACCCCCCGCAGCACATTAGAATCTTGTTTCCTTTCCTGCTTCCTGCGGTTGTGTATTCTCAGCAACAACTATGCAACCAATTACTGTCATCCTTGAAAAAGTGATACTTAAAAGGCTTGTTTTCAACACCCACTCTTGCAGCTGAGAGGCCATTCCAAGTGAAAGAATAATTACACAATATTAAAGTTGATGGATTTCACTTATAAACATCCGAATCTTGCATTGATTAAGGGTGTTGTAGGGTAGTGTGCCTCCTCTGAAAAGTGTTACTTGAAATAAAACAAGGATGAGAACGCCCTATTGTGGGAGACTGACTATAAGGTGATTCTTTTCCCAAAGACTGACTTTGGGGAGAACCTTGCTTGGCATTTGCGTCTGCACAGAGTTCGTGATTTGCTCTTTGGTACCCCACAGAGATTGGACATCTCTGAGTGTTCATATGACTTGAAAAGGTGAAAACCAATTACCAAGAAAAGTCAGCCTTCTCAGGAAGAAATCTGAGAGAAAGGCAGGGTAAGGGACAGAGAACAAAGGACCATTGATTTTCTCTTGATGTGCAGTAGGGGAAAAACAAAACACAGAGCCACCCTTGCCCCTAAAGATGGGGACACATGCCCTGGACCCCAATGCAAGTCCCCAAATGCTCTACATTCTTGTGCATGAAATAACAGAAAATAGCTAAAGGAGAGGGAGGAGGAAAGTGAGCAGGGCAGGAGGCTGTTCTGTTAAATAATGAAGCTACAATCAAGATTCTGGCTTTGAGCTCGCAAACATTGGGTTCTTGTAAACCAGTCGGTTTTGACCCCATATATGAAGGTCTGTCCCGAAGGTATTGAGCCATTTAATGTTTTAATTATATTGGCATTGGCTCGATACCTTTGGGACAGACTTCGTAAACTCTCATTGTGGTAGATAACATGGTGGCCGAAGCTGATGTTCTAATTCTGGCTGGGCCCCCAGATTTTGTATGGCCTTGGTGACTCTCCTTATGTTCCAAGTGGCCCATGGCATTGATGCCTTCCCAGGGACAGCAGCATGTTGGCAAAGGGGCATGCTGGCCTCCACATTTGATTTTGGAGACAAAGAAATGGAGGCAGTCTTCTGGAGCAGGGGTAGGGAGAGTCCTAGTTTTAAATGTCTCTTCCTCTTCTACTTCGCTGGGCTTCAAAATCACGGCCTGCTGACCTGGCTTACTACATCATAACCTGCTCCCTACTTTCCTCTGCCTAATACATGCACTTCTCCTCCTGATTTTAGGCAATCATTAGCACGATGTAGAAACTGTATTACATCTTTGAAAAGAGCTGATGTGGATAGTCTTGTCTATTTTCTGTGATTTTAAAATTCTCTTCCCAGTGCTTCATTGGCCAGAAATATTGACACCCTGTGCATTTAAGCATCATGAATAAAAATTCCTATTAGTTCCAGAAACATGAGTCTGTCGGTGTCTTCTCAAGGAAGGCCGAGGAGGCAAGGAGTGGGAGAGGACAAGACTGGGTGATGAATCAATTGAGTGGGTGTCTCATTTCTGTTCCCCTTGTTCCCAGACTGTGGGCCAGTCACATAGTCTCTCTCACTGTCCAGCCTCACAGTAATGAAACAGGAGTTGACTCATTTGCCTCTCAGATATTGTCAAGTTCTACATTCTCTGGTTTCCAATAATAGTGACGGCTGGGGACTGTGCACTTGCTCTGAACCAGGCACTATGTGGGGACAGGCATGTGTCGTCTCTTTTGAGGCACCCAGCAAACTGGGCGCATGGCCACTGCTACTCATGAGCCTGCAGAGGTGTGTGACTGTCTTAAGGAAGGCAGCTTTTCTCTGACTGGGTCCTAGGTCAAGGTTAATTTTTTTTCTGAAGAAGTGAGATGGATGTTTCATAACACCTAGAGGCATTAACCAGAAGGTTTTTCCAACACACCTTTGGTGTCTCTTCCTTTCTTCCCTTTGTCTTCCTTCGGCCTCAGGTAGGCAGAACAGAGTTAGTACGTCTCTTCCCTTCATGACCCATTACCAACATCAGGCCATACAAGGCCGCCCTTCACCCCACATCCCCCCTCTTCACTCCCCCTCTCCCCCCTTAACCCTTGTCTCCCTGCTTCCTCTATGTGCGCTTGCTAGAGTGGACTTAATCTGCCTCTTTGCGATACATCTTCCCAGTGCTTATTTAGACGTGGAGATCCTTAAAAAATAAGGGTATTTTGTATCAGTGTTTTTGATTTAGGTAAGTGCTGCAAGCTTTGAATCTCATCCTTCTTCATTTTTTTTTTAACTGAACATTTTGTCTGGAGAGCCACCCACCTTGCCACATGTAAGTCTTGTTTGTTCAGTCTCATGGCCACACAGGATTCCATGATATCATATCACACATGTTCTTTATCCATGTCCTTTACCTACGGACAGTTAGATTGCCCCCCGGGCCTTGCTAGCACCAACAGCTTGGCGTGAGCACCCTCCAATGTGTCTTAGATACTCACTTAAGAGTCAGGAGTGGGATTTTAGGGTTTTCTATCACATGTATGCAACTTAATCGCAGCAGGTTTCGCTAGGTTACTTTCTAGAAGGGCCTCATTGTTTTGTGCTTCCTCCAGTGGTGTGTGAGGGTTACCATTCCTGTGTCCACATCAGCACTTTCTATTTTCATTCATTGGATCATGGTATTATAATGCATATAATAACAAATTCCTTCCTTCCTGGTCCAAATGCATTGACGAGGACTTCCTGTACCCTATCAGAAAGCAGCAGTGAGACCAAGGCATTCATGTCTTCCTAAGAGGAATTGCATCTAAAACTTTTTTAAAAGATTTTATGTATTATTTAAGAGAGAGGGGAAGGGAGAGAGGCAGAGAGGGAGAGAAACATCAATGCCTTTCACCTGCCTCCAGCTACAGACCTGGCTGGAGACCTGGCTTGCAACCTGGTTTTGTGCCCTGACTGGGAATCGAACCAGTGACCTTTAGGTTGGCAGGCTGGCACCTTATCCACCGTGCCACCAGCCAGGGCACATCTACATTTTTTTAAATTAAATTTGATGATTGTAGTAGATCATTGATTAAAAAAAAAAAAAACTTTATTAGGTTAAAGGAGTTTCCCTCTCTACCTAATTTTCAAAGAGTTTATTTTCTTTTTAAGTTGTTGAATTTTATTTGAAGCTTTTCATGCATTTGTTGAGATAATCCTGCAGTTTTGCTTCTTTATTTTGTTAATGTGATGAAATATTTTAGTAGTTTTGTATTTCCTTAACTGTTTTTCTTGAATGGACCATATTTGATCCTGTTTCATGCTTTAAATTCATTACTGAATTCTGACGGCTGGTATTTTAGTTAGGATTTTCATGGTCGTGTTCGTAAGTGAAATTCACCTACAGGCAGCTTTGTCTTCTTGAACTGAGTTGAGAGCAAGACCATGCAAGCTTCACAAGATGAGTGAGACTCTTCCTTTTTTTGTTAGTTGTCCAACAATTGGTGTCACACAGAGGTTCACCTTAAAACAGTCCTTTTCCATGTTCTTCCCGTGAATAAATGGCAACCAGTTACCAGAACAGAACAGACTCCTCCCTTTCTCTTACACCCACATTTTATACCTCATTGTCTTCATCCCTTGTACGTGTTAGGTTTGTCAGTGGTATTTCGAGACCCCGTTTTGCCCTGTGGTGTTCATGCTTGGACATCAACGGAAGCCAGAAAGAACATTTCCTACTTGCAGGAACATTTGATTTCTGAGCAAATGCATCATCCTGTGCGTCCCAGATCCAGCCCCATCTCCCCACCGCCGCTGCCACTCTCATCCCTGTGACGTGATGAGCCTGTCTAGGTGTTTAGGACTAGCACCCGCTGGTCCTCTTTTTGCTTCCATCTCTTTGTTGCGCGTTCTCAACACTGGTCAGCATCCACTCAAAGCGTCAGTCAGCTCCTGTGAGCGTCACCATTGCCTCCTCTTCGCCCCACCGATGGAGCAGGCATTTCCACCCAACCTTGCAGACATGGCTCATGGTCAAATACACGACAGCCAGCACCGGACAGGTGACACTGACAGCAGTTGATTGGCCGTGTACACTCTCAGCGTGGTGCATGGCCCCGCGGGCTGCGCTCAGGAGCCGGGAGCAGCCAGATCTGTGGGGGGCGGGCTCCGTAGCTTCCAGGGGGCTGCGATCGGTTGGTTGAATAATGGAGGGGAACTCCTGTGCAGGAGGCAAATGAGAAGGAGAGCTTGTGGCCGGCCACGTGAGGCCTTCCTCCGGTGCCCAACACAGAACATACCGTGAGGCCTTCATTTTAGGCCTCACACCGCAGGTCCCGGTAAACCTTTCCGGTGGCAACTCGAAGGCCCCTCCGTCCTAGTTTCCTGGTCTCCCCTCACCCCGACGCTGCACCAGCCACACCGACCTGCTGGTTCTCACTCAAACCCCGTCAGCCGGGTTTCAACCTCAGGCCTGAAGCCCTTGCCTTTCCCCAGATGTCTCGTGACTCCTTTTCTCACTTTCGTCAGGCTTCTCCTCGCCGCCTCCATGGACCATGCGAAGCATTACCTTGCGTGCTTTCACGCCCTGTAAGGTTTGAAGAGGAATGATAGCCTGCTCTATACCACCTTCTTCTTTATTATTATGTTTTTGAAATGCATGCAGGTTGCTACATGTATCCCCGTGTCATTTATTTTATCAACTGTATGTACTCCCCCTGCGAAAGCAGCCACAAGTGTTCCTTATCTCTCATAGGTAGATGTTTATGTGGTTTCCCAGCTTTTTCCACCCCAGATGCTCCCGGGCATTGACAGGTGATGGATGCTTCAGGGCACGGCCTGATGCCTCAGGGCACGGCCTTGTCGTTCTCCTTGGGAGCAGGTGGGAGGTTTCTCTCCAGGCCCCACACGCAAGTGTGGACCGGCTGGTCCCAGGGCACCGAGGACTTGCTGGGGGCGGTCTCTAGAGGTGGAGCAGAGATAGACTGTGCAGCCTTCCTCCTGCTGAATAGCACAGGCCCTGCCGGGGGGTGAGGGGTGGCCCTGAGACCTGAAAGAGTCACTGGTGCGCCTAAGTGCTGACAGTTGCCTTCATGGCTTGCTGGAGGAGCCTCCACTCTGTGTGAGGCCACTGTCCCCGGATGCTGCCACTGAGGGCCACCCTCTGTGAAGCCTTCGGGAACGGTGCCCAGATGCTCCCACTGGCAGGGGTGGTGACTGTGACACATTGTTGGCCTGGGGGTGGGGGCGTCTTAACCCTCAGAGATGTTAGGCGTTCCCTCAGCCATGCATGAGTCACTGTTCACCTACAGCAAAGAATAGAGAGATGTGGTCTTTGTCAATAATCCTCATTCAGTTGAGCAAAATCACAGTCTCCCCAGGGGGATCCTTGGGAAGAATCAGATGCCTAGAAACTATGAAAAGAAACTCAGAACAGATGAGAGCTCCTGAATTCGAGCCCAGCTTTGAGATTTCTGATGGAGGGTGCGGCCCAGGGGGAAAATGGCTTTGCTGGCATCCGTCTATTTATTCTCCCCTTCCTCTAGTCCTTATTTTTGGGTGGCGCTTCCATTTGTCTATCTCTATCTCTGTTTCTGTCTCTGTCTGTATCTCCCTTTCTTCCTTCCTTGGTTTTCACTTTCTTGGTCCCTTGTACATGTTAGATTTGTCAGTAGTATTTCAAGACGCTGTTTTGCCCCAGGGTGTTGATATTTTGACACCAAAGGAAGGAAGCCAGAAGAAATGTTTCATGCTTTCAGTACCAGGAAAGGGTTCAGAAGAAATCAGTGTATACAGAGCCAGCCTCTGTCCCACACATCATATGTGACTGCATGAGCCGTGTTCTTGGCATGACTCTCTTCAGTGCCTTATGGAAGTGATGTGTCCCCTCCAGATGATAGTGTGGAGACTTCTTGGTCACAGGAACTTCTGAGAGGCCCAGAAAGATGGCTATGGAGGTCTGATTGGTTAAACAGTTCCCACAAAACATCACAATGCTTGTATACCTACAGATGGGAGCCAACAGCAATGTGGAGCAAAGGATGAAAACAATGAACTGAAAGCCAGGAAACTTGAGGACTAGTCCTGACTCTGACACTGTGTGGCTGGTGACCTTGCACCAGTTACTTAATCCTTTGGGCTTAGTGATCCCACTTATGACCTGAAGGCACTAGGGTAGGCGATCTGTCCACTCTAATTTTATTGAACATCTACTTGAAGTACCTGTTGGGAGGTGATAATCTACTAAGCGGCTACTAACTACACTCCCAGGTACATTTTAGTTTTTAAATTTCTTGACATTGGAAGGAATTGCAAACTGTATTTGGTATGGTCAAGGTCATACAAGGTCGTGTCGTTCAAGATCTTGAGTGATTTTACAGATGTCATGTTACCAGGAAGTGTCATGATTTCTCAGCTCCAAACTCACAAGTGTTCTGTCATCTCTGCAGTGACCACCTAGCCGTACTGTGGGGGACACAGGCATTACAGAGGTAGATCAGTCCTGTCTTAGCGGGATCCCTCTGTTTCTCATCCCTTCCCCTGTCACTTAGGGGGTGTATGTCCCCAGCCTGCCCTGCTGTTCCTATTGGAAGGATATACCCTACTTCTAAGCTTACCAGTGAAAGGCATGGTTTCAATCAAATATTTTCCACTAAATAGGCTTCTGTGTGGCTTCCCAAGGGGCATTTTCCATGAAAGTGGAAGGAACATTCTTTCAAAGAGGTTGGCAAACCGTGTATCTCTTGGTAACCATTGTGAGGACAACTTGCTTCTTACGACTGTGGCTGCCATCATTTTGCCAGAGCAGCAAATCTCTGCCCCGAAACTGCCATCCGCCCTATTTCCCACCCTTCATCCTCTGGCCCCTTCTTACCTCTTTATCCTTTCCCGTTGGTCCAGTTTGCACATTTTCTCCCTCTATTCTCAAGTAAGCGGAAGTGGAAAAGCTGTTGCTAGCAAGAACTGTTTGACTCCGAACCCGTGATTGTGTTGGCGTAACAGCTGCCTCTAGCCTGGGGGTCCCAATCCCAGCCTGTTATTCAGCTGAGTTGTTTGGGGAGTCTTGGTGGGCAGACCAGCCCAGTACCAACTACCAACTCCTCCAGCCCCGCCAGTCACCTTTGGAAACACTGATCTCCCTGTATTAAATTTCTTTTGGCTGACATAACTAGAGTGACTTTCTGAATCCAGGCTGATACAATTTATTATTGAGGAATATTTTTTAATATTTTATTTATCATTTTTAGAGAGAGGGGAAGGGATAGAGGCAGAGAGGGAGAGAAGCATCAATGTATGGTTGCCTTTCACCTGCCTCCAGCCACAGACCTGGCTGGAGACCTGGCTTGTAACCCTGGCTGGGAATCGAACCAGCAACATTTGGGTTCGCAGGCTGGTGCCTATCCAATGTGCCACCAGCCAGGGCAAAGAATATTTTTTAATTAATATCAAATTACTTTAGTGCTTAAAGTTCTTTTAGCTCTGCCTAGTTTATATTTTATAGTTGAGCTAACTGAGCTCAACAGCTACACTGTGGAGGGAGGAAAATCCGTGCTTCGTGCACAAGGTGGACCCCGGCGGCGGGGGTGGGAGCTGAGTTCCTTCTCCCCCATTCAGGGGGTGAGTCTGTCCTCGTGCCCCGGTGGGGAGACGTCCAACAACACTTAAAGAAGCGTAAAAACAGACAAATCAGACAGACTTGTGGCTCTTCTACCCCTATTCTCATAGCCCCAGGGGCTGCCTAGAAGAGAAGGGGTCCAGGTGTGTCCTAGCCTTTCTAGGAATATACCTGTGCCCATACCTGACTCCCAGGGACCCTCATGGGACCTGTTGACACTGGTGTGTACTTAGGGAAACCTGGTCACTGTCTCTTCACTCCCCCATCCCCCACACACATGCCTCCATACACCGGCACCGTGAGGGAGAGAGACAGGAGGCCCAGGTGCCACCGCCGCTTCTGTCCTCCAGGGGGCAGAAGCACCCTGGACGGTCCTGCTCCTGGGCAGCCTTGGCCAAGCCAAAGATAACAATGTCGTGCCTAGGAGCACACTGCTCTGTGAGGTCCCCAGAAAACAAAACCACTGTCAAGGTCAACGGTGCTGTTAGACTGTGGGTAGCTCACCTTTAGGGTATGAAGGACAAATGTGAGGCCCCAGAACGTCCTTCAAGGCTCAAGAGCTCCTCTGACCCTTTGCTAACCGGGTTCTTTCCAGTCCTGTTCCCTCAGCGTCAGCCATTGCTGACCAGCCCAACTCGCATACCCAGGGTGGGACGCTGTTCTAGTTGCTCTGGGGAGAGGTGCAAGTTGTGGCAAAGACCCTCAGGCCCGGGTCCCACCGACTCTTCTCCAATGCATCCCCCTCCCCCATTGGCCCACCAAACACAACATAGGTGACCTTCCCACATACACAGTGCAGGGAGTGTCAGAAACTGCAGCCATGCAGGCAACTGCCTACTTGACACTCTTCCTAGATCTCTTTCAGACACCCCCGTCACCTGCCTCCCAAGCCTGGTCCTTCCATAGTACCCACCACGTCTGTGAAGCCACCCCCACCCGGACGGCTGCGCGAGCCAGAAACCCAGGAGTCACTCCTGTCATCTCAGCCCATCCCTACAATGACCCCCTATCCCTTCTCCTTGGCCTTCCCTCATCTTCCTGTCCACGTCTCCTCCCTTTGACCTCCTTCCACATCCCAGTCTCCTGGGCACCATTTCTCCTCCCGCAGCCAGGCCAGCGCAGGGCCGGGACCAGAGTGGTCTCTGCCTGCAGCTCCGTGCACACTCCTGCGGCAGGCACAGAGCACACTGGTCCTGGCAGTCACTTCCCCGGGGACTTCTCCTGGCCTCTGGAGTACTGAAGCTCCTGGTCGTACCTCTTCACAGCACCAATGCACATCCACCTTCAGAGCACTTCCCGTGCGTTAGGTCTTTTGGCTTTGAGCTTTGGACTAGTGGATTCTGATGGTGGGCAGGCCTCTGGTCTAGTGATAAACATGGACTTACATGGAGCCTTCAGGGGATTCCGCGTAGCAGGCTAATGACTGTAGGCGGGGTGGCTCACTGGGCGAGGGTGTCGGGGTTCCATGTATGGTGCGTCCACCCGGTACAGCAGGCGCTAGCTTACAGCAGGGCATCTTCTGCACACCCTGGAGCAAGGGAGGCTCCACACACACCCTGGAACAAAGAGGCAGTCTACCCACAGGTGACACTTGCCTGCCCACGGCCACTGTGGGGGCCGCTCCTGGGCTCTGGGATGACATGAGCTTCAAGGCTGGCGAGCTGGCAGACTGACTCCAGCAGAAGGGCCAGCCATATACAGAGAGGAACAGGGGACCCCCCCATCCTGACACCATGTCACAATTGGACACTCAGTGGCGGGTTACCTTATTGGCACCTGTCCCCCCAACTACAATGTCTCCCCATGTGTGCCAGGACCACCTCTACTTCTGCTAACAACGAATTGCCTTCCAGTGTCCCGTGTAAAGGTCAACAGCTTGTCTGTAATTGCTGAATGAATTGCAAGGTCCTCAGACGCCCACCCGTACACCCGTACTTCCGTGCTGGGCTGTTCTCCTTCAGCTCCTCCTGGCTTCTCCATTTATCCAGCTCCTGCCCCTGTGAAGGCCTGCTCTTCCACTCCACTCCGTGCCTCCCCGGGGGTGACACCACCCGAGTGGTGCCGGAGCCATAAGGACCCATCACTAAAACTGCACCACTAAGGCTCCCGCCAGCCCCAGAGCCACTTCCTTGATGTAAATATTTAAGGAACATCCCTGCCCCCCGTTGGGGAATCGGCCTGAGCTCCACAAGATTGCCTAGCCCTTGGTCGGCTTCAGGCAGAGCCCAGAAATGAGGCCTGTGTGTAAAGCAGAAACTCAAGGTCTTCTCTCCCTCTCTGCCTCTGCCCTTCCTCCTTTTCCTTCTGCTCTCTCTCCTCCTGAACTCCGCAACCGCTGCCAATTCTAAGACATTCTTCCTTCCAAGCTCCTCCGGAGGAGCTGGTGGCGACTAACCAGGTCAATGGGACACACTGGGCCCCACGCCAGTACCCCAGGTGCACACAACTGGGGGGAATGGTCTCTGGTCACACTGCTTTGTGGAACAATATCCACTAGTGCCTTTCAGAACGGGCAGATTTCCGATAGTGTGTGTGTATCCATAGTGTGGATGGCTACAGCACGTACTTTCATGTTCATATGTGTGGGAGTTGAATGTGCGTATATATTTGGTGGGCCTGAGGTGGGGTCAGCCCCCACTGTCCACAGACTCCCTCCCTCCCTTCTCCACCGCCCGAGGCCTCTGTAGGAGATCGTGGGCAGTGGGCAGCCGTTTTTCCTGGATGGTCACGAGAGCGCACATGGCAGGCCTTCAATTCCAGGCCCCGCTGCTGCAATCTGAGAGCCATCTCCCATCACACTGTCTAAAAGCTGGCCCCAGCTGACACTGAAACAGCAACAGTCCCAGGACGGGCTTGTTTCTGGGTGACAGGGGGCTCCTCTGACAGTGGGCTTTCACCCCGGGACTTCCTGACCTTCTGGATGAACCCCTATAGCTGCAGGGCAGCCTGGGAGGCACCCACCCAAACTTCTTTCCCTCTTTTCTCTACTTGGGTCAGGTTTGCATTGGCGTTCCCAGCCACACCGGTGCCTTACAGTTTCTCACAGGTATTTCCCCTAGTAGATTGTCACGTGTTCAATCCCATTTTAGCACCTGCTTCTCAGCCCCCCCCCCCCCAATTCACCTCACCCATCTCTAGAACAGCAGCATGCCCACAGCAGCCAAGATTTCCAACCTGCTTCTGAAATAGGAAGGCAGGAAAAAGATTTCAAATGCACCCACGGACACAGTGTGTGGGCGTGTGGCTGTGTTTAGCAGCCACGTTGGATCTCAGAGCCTGGTTCTTGACCTCGTGCAGGGAAGATCTCACACCACGAGCCCAGGTGATTCCGAGAGGGCATCTGTTAAAGACGGGGGCGGGGAAACGGGGGAAGGGTTTCAGGAAGAAGAAGCGAGGTCGCAGCAACAAGAGTGCACCTAGGCCCTGGCCCTCCCGGAGAAAAGCCACAGAGGCAGAAGTGAACCAGCTGGGCTGTGTGGTCTGGACAAGAAAGTTACTGAGGCACAAGAAGGGCACCTGAGAAAGAAGGAAAGACAGGGCTGGGGAAGGCGCTGGCCTGCCCTAGGGAAAAAGCTCACTGGGTCCTTTTCCTTAAGGGTTTTTATCTGTTTTCTAAAGGAAACTTTAGGGGAAGTCCCAGGGTTGGATTTCAGTAGAATATTCACCCGCCTCCCAGGTGTGTCCTTTTAGGGCCGTGGTCTCGCCGGGATGAGTCAACACTAGGGTCAAGGGTCATAGGTCGTCGCGCTCCGTCCTGCGGTCAGCCGTGGGTGACTTCCTTGGGTTCTTCTGCTTTTTGGGACCTGGAAGCCCAACAGAGGCCTAGAGGTTGGTTCTCGTTTTACGGAAACTCCGTCTCTGTGGTCAGTAGACCCGCTCCCAAGATGATGTAATGCTGATCAGAACGACGTGGTGCTGAGGGCTTCACACCCAAAGTAGGGCTGTGCAAGGGGGAGAGGAGGCAGGTGAGCCGGGGTACAGGGTCAGGCTTGTTTTAATCGGTTGTCTGTCTCAGCTTCTCCGTTCCAGTTGCCAAGGGATTGTCCTGGCTTCTTACTGTCCTGCTGCAGGTGGGCCACAGGCAATGTGCATACTTACGTAAATTAAGCAACGGCCCTGCAAAAGGAGTGAAGTGGGTTAACATGCTGGGTCCATAGGAAATCTTGCTGCCCTGCTGAACTCCTTCTTGACTTTGAGACCCAGTTTCCATGGTGATGAGCCCCCTTCAGGGGCCCTGGCAAGGCCGCACTGCGGCGCAGGAAGGCCAGGCACCTCAGCATTCAACCCCAGGCTCTGAGCGCCTCTGGCCCTGTGGGACTTCTCCTCGTTTATAGGGGCAGAGACCAAAATGAAACTAGTGTGAGGGTGAACAAAGCATCTGTTTTGTGTTTTGTTTTGTTTTTAAGAGTTTATTTATTATTTTTAGAGAGAGGGGAAGGGAGAGAGGCAGAGAGGGAGAGAGACATCAGTGCATGGTTGCCTTTCACCTGCCTCCAGCTACGGACCTGGCTGGAGACCTGGCCTGCAACCTGGTTATGTGCCCTGGCTGGGGAATCAAACCAGCGACCTTTGGGTTCGAGGCTGGTGCCTTATTTACTGTGCCACCAGCCAGGGCCTCCAAAGCGTCTATTTTGAAGCAAGGTTGCCAAAGCTGTGCTGTGGAAGGTGAAGATGAAGCTCATGACTTCGCCCACATTCCGGGGTCAAACTGTTCATTGGAAAAATAGCATCATTTACATGCATATGGTATTTATTGTTACTTTTATTCATCTATGTACATATGAATGAAGTTCCTTTAAATCTATGAAACGATTGCCCTATCATTCTAATCAGAAAGTATTTATTATGAAAATGACCATAGCAGTTATCAGATATTTGAATGTTAAATACTTCACATACCCATGCCCAGACATTTAATTTCCAATTTACAGAACGTGAAGTTTTATATAGTATGATAGGATTCTGCACACCAAGGAAAATTGTAATCTCCCAGAGTTTTTTCCAAATAAACGTGTTTTTAATCATTAAATCAGTAACCAGATTAATTGATCATTAGGTTCTAAGGAGAGAACCACATGAGACACTTCTAAAATAACCACACCGGGTAGAATTTAAGAACTTGTCCTGGGTTCTACTGCCAGGAAGGCCAGAGAAGCAAGATTCAAACTCAACATTGTTAAACTCCAAAAATTTCTGTTCCTTAGAATAGTAATAATGAGCACTTAACAATAGGGTTAACTGAAAAACAATAGCAAATTATATGATTATGGGGATAGTAGGGCAATTCTATTCAAAAATACTTTACATCGGAACTGGAGTTCTGGTTCGGTTGTTAAGTGACCTTGACCAGCAGGACTTTCTCTGGGGAGAAAAGAGCCTATTTTCTGAAAAGTACAAAAGGGCTCTTGGTATTAAAGAAAAAACACTGCCTTCTCTCAGAAGCAACAGGAGGAATAGGAAAAAAAAAAAAAACCACAAAAGGAACACATAATATTGCATGCGGTGTCACTGCTTCAGTCAAGCCGACAACACTGTAGCATTCTTACAGGTATAGGAAACATATTATCATGGCTGAATTATATTCTCCTCTCTTCCTTACGGCCCCAGAAATTCCAAGTTGCAAAATGAACTTGCTAAAAAAAAAAAAACCAAACCTACTTCTTTGAACATTATTCACTCTTTTCCGCCTGTTTTCTCCCTGAGAAATATTTTTGGACCGTGTTTTTGGTCCCCTATTTATAGCCGTCCAGTTTTGGCAGGTATGGGAACATTTATAAGTGGTTTTTTCTTTTTCCCATATCCAGTGTTGATGTAGGGCTCTTTAGCCACTGAAACAATTGGAAGCCCTTTCAAAGAAGGTTAAAATCTGCTAATAACTGATAACATTGTAAGTCTAGATTGGCCTCCAGCAAGATTTTGCGGATTTTGTGAGGGCATGAGTCAGTTAGAAAATCATGGTTTGAAAAATTATCCCCAGCTCTTTTTGGGTGACTGTTCCTTTTCTGTCTTCTGTGACCGTTCTGGAGTTAAGTTTTCCCTCGACATAGGTAGGAAGAGCATCTCCTGAATGTTTTCCCCATTGTAGGTGACTGTGGGTAGGACTCTAGTTTGCCAGTGAGGTAAGGAAGCCTGTCCCAGGACCGCCTATCTGCACTCTAGCCTGTAAGGGACCGTCCCCGGGGACCTCTGTCTCACATTTGGGTTTTAACCAAGTTTCGCATGCCGGCCAGAAGCAAACATTAGTGGTTCTTTTGTTTAGGAGAGATGCCTGGAATTTCTGGGTTTTGTTTCATAAATGACTGAACTAAACGCATGTGAAAGCCAGTAGGATTGTAGGCACCCTCCCCTCCCATGTGGCATATTTTTTTTTTTTTATGGGTGGTATAGTTGGGTTTTTCTTTTCCTGAATTTTTCCACCCTTAGCCTCCCTGTAATTTGCGGGCCTTGAAAAAGTCAAAAAGCCCTGTGAATGTTGAGGGAGAACTTGTTTGGGGTCAGCTCACTTTCCCTCTTCTCCTGGTTCTTGTCGGCTACAGGGAGGGGAACCACGAGGCACGCTGTATAGGGAGATGGATTTCCAACTTCCAAAATGCCAGAGAAAACTGCCCCTTTCTGGGATGCCTGCAAAGTCACCTTTACTGGGTGGGACCTGAAGCAGAACTGGAGCAGCTCCTCCTCTGTTACCTGATCCAGGGGCGGTTTGGAGGAGGAAGGGCCATCAAAGCCCCAAAAGATAGGAGAATGGAGGCCCTTGAATAGCTTCAGCCATTCCCTGGGGTGCAGGACAGGCAAGCCCTTGCCCAGTTTTCCTGAGGAAGGAACTTCCTCCGAGGTCAGGCTGGGTGAGCTCTCCAAGGAGGTCCCAGGCAGCTCCAGACCCACCACCCGCCCATCCCCCGCCCTCCCCCATCTTCTCACGTGCAACAGGTCCACCTTTCCTTCCCTTCTTGCTCATCTCAGGGGTTTAGGTTCCTCACCTCTTTTCCAAAGGTGATCAGGGCTTTAAGATCGTCTTTCAACATGTTTTATTATGGAAACTTCAGTATATGCCAAGCTAAAAAGACTCTTGCCCTGAACCTCATAGGTCACCCCCCAGGTTACCCTACGTCACTCCCACTTTTTCTCTACTGCGGTATTTCAGAGCAAATGCCAGACCTCCATCCTCCCTCCTCTACACGTCCGTAGGTACCTCTGGGCATGGCAGACATTTCCAAGTGCAGGCATGCTGCTCCCCAGCTCATGAAATCCCTTAGTGTCATCTTTCCAACCTTTTAGCTGAAAGGTCCTAGCTGTCCCAGAAAAGCCTACTTGCAACTGACTTCATTGAAAAACGATCTCATGAAGGACCTCTCGTTGCATGGCATAGCTTCCATCTGTCTTTATCTTTTTCTCCCCTGACACACACACACACACATTTTTGGAGGAACAAAGTGAACTATCCAGATGCTCATTGTTTTATCACAATTACATGTTTGGTGCTGAGAGTTGGGAAAACCTCTCCCACCGAAATTCTCACAGCAACCAATACAGAGCATTAAGTCTTGAGCCCTGGCTGGTGGCTCAGTGGATAAGGCGCTGGCCTGCGAACCCAAAGGTCGCTGGTTCAATTCCCAGCCAGGGCACATAACCAGGTTGCAAGCCAGGTCTCCAGCCAGGTCCGTAGCTGGAGGCAGGTGAAAGGCAACCATCCACTGATGTCTCTCTTCCTCTCTGCCTCTCTCCCTTCCCCTCTCTCTGAAAATAATAAATAAAATCTTAAAAAAAAAAAAAAAAGCATTAAGTCTCCAGAAAGAAGATATTATTAATGTGTAGACAATGCATTAAGTGGTATATCCGAAACAGTAAAAGTTTCCTTAGGTGGGACAGGAACTCGGTTTGGAGACAGTGGAAGTGCACCAATAACAGTGCTGGGTGGCACTTGGAGAAATGGTCCCTCTGTTGCCCATTTTACTCTCTGGGTCCATTCTCTCATCCCTTGTGACCTATTTATTTCTACCGCTGAGTTTTAAAAACAGTTTTATTAAGGTAACGTGCAAAAAAGTGCACATATTTAATAGAATGACCATGTAATTCAACCTGAAGTTTCCAGGTTGCACATTGTCATTTCTCCCTACTCTCTGCCCCTGGACAACACCTAATCCAATTACTGTCGCTGCAGAATGCTGTGCATTTTCTGGGAATTCACATGTACAGAGTCACACAGTGCGTACTCTTGCCTGGCTTCTTTCGTGGGAACCCGAGCATTTTGCAATTCATCGGTAGTTCATCCTATCTTCTTGTACGGTGAATATTTAGAAGGAGATCCCGGAAAATCCTCTTGGTTCTCCCATGACTCAGTACTTCTGATGACACACTGGCCTTTGGTCAAATGACGCTTGTTCCGTAAACCTGCTCACAAGAGAACAAGTTCTGTTCCTATCGTTGCATGCTTGAACTTTCCTGGCCCCGGTTCAGAGAGATAGGGATCTGGAGTCAATGGATGTCCTCTTCCAATTCTGTCATCGCATCAGTGTGTGGGCGGTGGTGCTGGGCCTGGGTGGGGTTGGGCAAGGAGTCACATCCATTTAATAAATCATCATGACATGAAGTTTCACCTTAAAGCGACACCGAAATCCCTTTACCCACCAAGTTTACGAATGCTGCCTGAAGCTATGGAATACTTGAAGGATCTTACTTCTTGAACGACTGCAAAATAAATCGCGCCACCTTTTCTCAAGGTTGAAACAAGGATCAGGGTGAGAATGATTTTCTTCACATCTTCCGTAGAGGAGGCTGTTGTTTCAAACTCATCATTGGTTAAGCTACCTTAAGTACCCTTCAGATGTGGTTTGTAAGCACCAGCTCTGAGCGGGGATCTAATGATCGCGAGATACACTCACAGAGCACAGGTCCAGAAGGGGAAGGTGTTTGAATGAACAGCACCAGGGTGCAGAAAGACAAGTGCTCTTCTTCATTGTGCTCCTAATCCAGACGTAAAATGCAAAGGATGTCCCCATGCTGTCTCCCATCCGCCCCCCTCCATCCCCCCACCCAGCAGTGATTCAGAAGGGACAGGATGTCTCTTTACTTGTGAAAGCTTATCTTTTCCCAAGAAAGCAGTCCTAATGTGCTTGGCACGTCAGGGCCCTGAGCCCTGGGCCTCCTTCCTGAAGGAGTCACAAAGAGAGCGTGAGGAGGGTGTGGCAAGGGCCTCCAAGGTCACCCAGGCCATTTTCTTTCTTCCTAGAAAAACATTTTCTCTGCTGGTTGCCAGCATGCTTATTTTTATGTAGATTTGACCTTGGTTGCAACCATGGACAACTAAAATAGAATAAGACAACTATAAGCTACTTCCAAAAGCTCGACCTTAAGAAAGTATATAAGAAACAAGACAAAGGCAGGAAAGCGAAGCAGGCCACAGCTTTGAACGCAGCACCAGTGAGCTTCTGGGGTCTAGGAAGGCTGTCAGCCTGGCGCATATTAGCTTCCATCCTGCATCTGGTGATTTCTGCAGAGTGCGGCCTTTATCGATTGCTAGAGTGGAATGTTCAAGAGCATTATGTTACAGTCTGTCTCCAAATGGCTTTTCAGAGAGAAATTTCCTGTAACTCAGAGGCAGAAATTATGCAGGAACTGAAAGGGAAGCGACTAGACAGCTGAATTTCCCCCAGACTTCGGCATATGGGGAAGTAATGGAGTGCACACCTGGAGAGAAATCGTGCTAGTTTTCCCAGCAGGGAAGGCCAGCTTCAGCTCATTATTAGCGCATCACCAGGAGCGAGGCTGAATACTACATAAAGCCAAACTGGCAGGGTGGTGGCCTTGAGGGTCACGGTGCTGGAAAGCTGATTTGGAGTCCAGGGCCTCTTGGCTCACGTTGAGACCTTGGCTTCTCTCTCCTTCCTCCATCTGCCTTCTGCAGATTCTTGCCTAAACCTCACCTCCTCCATGAAGCCTCCCATCCTCCTTCAGTGACCATCCAAAAGCACTACATTTTGTACTAAATGCCATCTGCGTATTATTTTCTAAGAGTTACATATGCATCGGCTTTTGTCACAATTAGACTACCAAGTATGTATCCTCCAAAGAGAGTTTTAATGCATTGTGCAGAGATTAAATGTGTGTGTGTGTGTGTGTGTGTGTGTGTTTATCCCACCCCATCACTCACTGGTTCTTCTAGTCAAAGATATGGCTTGTCTAAATTAATAATATTTGTGTTGTGTATACCAGAAATTTCAATGCAACTTAGCTCAAACAGTAAAAGGTATTTATTGTCTCCATGTAACCAAAAAAATCTGGTTGTTGATTTGGATTCAAGTGAGGTTTAATCCAGTGGCTAAAGGATGTCAAAACAAACCTGGATTCTTTCTGTCTCTTTGCTTCGCCATCCATAAAACTGGCTATGTCCTATGATGTTTTGTTTTGTTTTGCTTTGTTTTTGTTGTTGAAGGATGGCTGTTAATGGCTTCTGGGACAATGGATGTGTCCTTGGGCACATTCAGAGGAAAGAGAGCATCTTTGTCCCAGCCAAGACCTATATATCATTGCCTAGACAAACTTAAGTCACATAGTCATCCTTCATGACCCCCAGATTCACAAAGTAACCTAGGCCAGCTTCCCGGGGATGGAACGGATCGTGGAACCGAATTTGACAAGGTCAAATTAGTTCAGCAGAGCTTGGGATGCTACCAACAACTGCTGTTAAAATCCCAACAGACTGTATTTATCAACCTCCCACAGCCTGTACGTATTGAGTCTCATGTAGAAGGGGTCTGTCCTCTACCTTTGAGGTATTTTCATTCCCGAGGAAATGAAAGGAACCCATCAATAACTGGCATCATTGGGCCTTTGCAGAATTCAGCAAACTCTCAGGTTGCCATGTCACTAATAAGGTTTTCCAGAGACTGTGTAGTTCCTTTCTATTCACCGCCCATCACCACAATGTTCTCTTTAAAAGAAAAAAAAAAAAAAAGAGCAAAGGGAGATAGAAAGAAAGAAGGAAAGGAGAGAGAAAAAAGAGGGAGGGAGAGAAGGCAGGAGGGAGGGAGGGAAGAAATGCACTTGAATTTGTAGGCAAATGCAAAGCCCCTGGGGGCCTGGTTCACTCAAACTGAGGAAACGTCCTGGCCCCGGTCTGAAAGGATATACGTAGTGTGAAGATGGTAAAACAAGGAGCCACCCTCATCCCGGGACCTGCCCAATCCTGCTGGTGTATTGCCAGGAGCACCAGGGATTGGCAAGTGAGAGACCGGGCTCCCAGAGGAGACGTGTCCCCCAAGCACGGAGCCGGTTCCCTTCTTGGCCCGGTTTTAAAACCACCAAGGGAGGCTGCATGATTTCCATTTCTGTTTCTATTTCTGATAAGCTCTGGCAGGCGTCCGCTTCTGGTCCACGGCAGGGCTAACTGTGCTTGAAGGGGGAGTGACTGGCCCAGCAAAGCCCCGTCAGCCGCCTGCCGACAGAAGCTTAGAACCAACAGGAGGGAGGCACCCAGTGAGAATGGTCATTCCTGCCCCGATTTGGCCATCCGAGAAAGTCAGCCTTCAACCTTAATCCGGTGGGGGGCGGCAGGGGGCAGGGGAGAAGGTGGGGAAGGGGAGAAACCTCAGCAGAAAGAGTGGGTATGGGGCAGAAAGGCCTTCACATCCTTAGGCACCCACCTATTACTTCTGAGTATGAACTGCAGACTTAGAAACCATACAAATATTCCTCATGTTGAGAATCCTGGATTCTAAAAATACAGGGTGGGGCAAATGATGGCGTACAGTTTTAAGTGTGCGAGACACATTTTATTCTCATGTGATTATTTGTTATTGTATTACTTGCCATACGAACGACTGACTTTAAACCTGCCTATGCCCCGCCCTGCCTAATTACAAATCATCGATGAAAAAATGTCACGTTCAATGGGGTGAGGAATCCCTTCTTTTACAAAAAGGTAGCTGCAGGGGTATTTCAATGACAAACTCTTGTTAGCCCTGTAAAGGTAGTTCAATGCTCCCCAAACTTTTCGGGGACCCACCTGCTTGGCAAAAGGAGGCAGAGGTGAGATTCAACGTTGAGCCACTTGTTGAAACTTGAATTAAAAACGTGGCGTGTTGGCTTCATTGGCCTAGGAGAAGACAGCCGTTTAAAGAGATCTCCAATGCATTTTTCTTCAGCACCGCACTCAAATTACTGCGTTCAAAGAGATCCGGATGATAGGAATAGTCTTTGCTCTGGGGAAGGAATCATGTCAGATGAAAGCGCCACAGGCTTGGCTGGAGCAAAAATGATGTTTGGAGACACATTGTTTCCTGTTCTCCATGACCTGCCTCAACAAGAAGAAGCTTCTGTCTAGTCCAGTGGCCCATGTACCCGCCCATCTCGGGGGCCCCTCCGGCCCTGTCTGTCTTTCAGTCCATGCGTCTGGTCCACCAAGCAAGAATCAAAACCAACGCAAGGCAGGCCTTCAACCAGCGGGGTTTCCTTGCCCGCTGCACCTTCCGAGGACCGACTGTCCCAGCACAAGGCAGGCCCCATGCCCTCAACATCGTTGGTGACATTCAAGTGCCTGCTGACCGCTTCACGCCCAACACCTGTGACGGGAGCGCACCACAGTTGCAGAATTAGACAAGTCACTTGTACCTAACATTCAGACAAAATAAGCTGGAGGTCTTTGTGGTAGCTTGTTACTAAAAGACTGTTTAAGAAGGACTTTGTCAAAGGACATTTATAAATGGCCCGTGGCCATGGACAAATGTGTGGGGATAACCCGAGGGAGTTGGGGGGCGGGCTGGGTGGAAGAAGGAAAATTGGGACATTTATGTAATAGCATACATAATAAAACATTTAAATTAAACAAACACACAAACAAGCTGTTGCTATCTAGTGACCCTGGTGTGTTTTAAATTCTTAAAGGAATGTTCTTGGCTAGGTGTTGGCCTGCAGTACCAGGCTCAAGTCTGGGTACCAAATGGCAGAGAACCTTGGAAAAGGCACAGTCTGATTCTTTTTGGAACATAGGGTAAGAAGGAGGCTGATACGAAGGCCTTGGAATTCTTTAGCTCGGGGAAGAACAAAGGTTGCTCTGAAAGGATGGTGGCTGGTATTTCTCAGAAGGAGAGTGTGAATGAATGGCAAGGAACTTGCTCGCAGGGAGGAGTTTCCAACTGACTGAGAACTGGTCTTTCCAACTTGGGTAATTTATGAAAAACTGTGAGAGTAGAAGAAAGACTCTTTAAAGCTGCCTTCCTGTTATTTTTAGATGTTTTTCTCTTCATGGGCCTCATGTTTTGAAAACATCTGTAACTCAATTCCACGGACGATATAGTTATATATTCACTTTGGTTTTCCTAAAATAGTCTCCATTTATGCCTTTTGCCCAGCGTAATTATTAAGTGCTTCCCCTTTCAATATTGAAGTATCCTATTGGAACAAGGTATATGGTTATCCTAGAAAGAATGTGCATGGTTGGATTTTGGAAATATATTGGTTCTCACTGGCTACCTCTTTTTAAAAGTAGCTAAAAAGACTCTACCATTGGGGAAATTATTCTAGATAGATGATCTTTTAGCCTGCAAATGTATCATTCTGTGATACCCCTGGAATTATCCAGAACACCTGCTATTCATCCCAAGAGGATGACATGGACAAATATCCAGCCTCTTCAGCCTCATTTGAAACAGAAGAATGATAACAAAGCATAAACTTTTAGGCAGGCATCTCAAGGGAGAGAAAACCTCATTCCACTTATTTTTATCTGTAAACTTCTCAGCTGCTCAAGCCCCTCTCCCATCCTCATGCTCCTTCCTGCTTCTGGTAATGTATGATTGTGGAAAGAAAAGCACCATAAGATTTCTGCATTGAGTCCTTGTTTAACTAATTCATCAAATACTTACTGAGCACCTAACTGTGCCAGGCCCTGTTCTAGGTGCTAGGGACACAAGAGAGAAGAAAAAAGACTTAACCTTGTATCACATGTATCACTGACAAATATATTCTTCCACTCAGTGGGTTGTCTTTTCATTTCGTTGATGGTTTCCTTTGATGTGCAAAAGATTTTTTAGTTTAATGTAGTCACATTTGTTTATTTTTATCTTTTGTTTCCTTTGCCTGAAGAGATAATATCACAAAAAAATATATTGCTATGAGAAATGTTCGAAATTTGACTGCCTATGTTTTCTTCTAAGATTATTATGGTTTTGAATCTTACATTTTAAATCTTTAATCCATTTTGAGTTTATTTTTATAAACTCAAGAAGGTGATCTAGTTAATTTTTTGCATATGTTTGTCCAATTTCCCCAACACTATTTATTGAATAAACTGTCTTTTATACCCCATTGTATTTTTTGCCTCCTTTGGCAAGAATTAATTATTTATAAAGATGAGGGTTTGTTTCTGGGCTCTTTATTCTGTCCCATTGAACCGAATATCTGTTTTAATGCCAATACCATGCTGTTTTGATTACTATGGCCTTATAGTATAGTTTGATATCAGGTACCATGATTCCTCCAACTTTGTTCTTCTTTCTCAAGATCACTGTTGTTATATGGGATCTTTCATGGCATGGTTCCATGTAAGTTTTTGGAATATTTGTTCTAGTTCTGTGAAATACTCCATTGTCATCTTGATAGAACTTGTGTTGAATCTCTAGATTGCTTTGGGCAGTATGAACATTTTATTGATGTTAATTCTTCCTATCCGTGAACATGATATATCCACTTACTTGTATCTTCTTCAATTTCTTTCTCTTTCTTTTTTTTTTTTTTTGGTTTTATTTCATTATTTTTAGAAAGAGGGGAAGGGAGAAAGGCAGAGAGGGAGAGAGACAACCATGTAAGGTTGCCTTTCACCTGCCTCCAGCCACAGACCTGACTGGAGACCTGGCTTGCAACCCTGTTTTGTGCCCTGGCTGGGAATTGAACCTGTGACCTTTGGGTTCTCAGGCCGGCGCCTTGTCCACTGCGCTACCAGCCAGGGCTTCCAATTTATTTCTTTAGTGTCATAATGCTCCTACTACAAGTCTTTTCCATCAAGAAACATATTTTCCTATCCCTTTACTTTTAGTCTACATATATTGCTGAGCTGGGTTTCTTGTGGATAGTGTACATATGGGGTCTTGTTTTCTTATCCATTCAGCTACCCTATATCTTTTGATTGAAGCATTAAGCCATTTACAATCAAAGTGACTATTTATTGATAGGTACTTATTTATTGCCATTTTATTCTTTATAACTATATTTCTGTATCTTCTTTTTCTTCTTTTCCTCTTTCTTCAAAAAGACCTTTAATATTTCTTTTAATACTGGTTTAGTAGATTTATAAAGAACTTATACAACTCAACACCAAAAAAATAAGCAATCCAATTTAAAAAGGAGCAAAGGAGCTAAATAGACACTTCTCCAAAGAGGACATATAGATGGACAATAGACATATGAAAAGATGCTCAATTTCATCAATCATCAGAGAAAGGCAAATTAAAAACACAATGAGATAGCACCTCACACCTGTCAGAATAACTACCACGAATAAATAAGCAACAGATGTTGGTGAGGATGTGAAGAAAAGGGAACCCTCATGCACTATTAGTGGGAAGGCAGTTGGTTCGGCCACTATGGGAAATGGTACGGGGTGTTCCCAAAAACTAAAAATGGAACTGCCTATGTCCCTGCCATTTAACTTCTGGAAATACACCTGAAGAAACCCAAAACATTAACTTGAAAGAATACACGCACCCCTACGTTCATTGCAATGTTATTTACAGTAGCCAAGATTTGGAAGCACCCCAAGTGTCCCTCAGTTGACGAGTGGATAAAAAAGTTATGGTACATTTACATGATAGAGTACTTCTCGGCTATAAAAAAGAAAAGAAAGAAATTTTAGCTTTTGTAACAGCGTGGTTGAACTTGAAGAGTATTATAGTAAATGAAATAAGCCAGTTAAAGAAAGATAAACACCATATGAATCTAACGAACAAGATAAACAAAAGAAACAACATAGAAACAGATTTATAGATACAGAGAACAGACTGACAGTTATCAGTGGGGAGGGGGGTGGGCTGGGTGAACAGGTGAAGGGATTAAGCAAAAACGAAAACGTGATAGATACAGACAACCGTATGGTGATGGCCAGAGGGAAGGGGGAGTGAGGAACAAGACGAGGGGAACGGGAGGATAAATGGTGATCGAAGCAGCCGACTTCGGGTGGGGAACGCACAACACCACACACAGACGATGACGTGCAGAATTGCACACTTGAAACCTATTTAATTTTAGTAATCACTGTCACCCCGATAAACTCAGTAAAAAATATCTTTAAAAGGAAAGAGACTTAATCCCTTTGTCTTAGGACTTCACAGTTTTCCTGGGAGACGACAGTGAACCCAACAGAGGAACAGATTGATGATAAGGTGCAGTCATTGATATAGTAGAAGATATGTTTTATATGTTGTTCAAACAACAGGACCCCGGTCACTGGGGAGAGCCACACAGCCCATTCTCCAATGGTATTCATAGAGTGGTGACAGCACTATGGCTGTTGCATGGGCAGCAGCATGCATGCCCGACCCCTTAATATAAATAAAGGGAGTGGCTGCTGGCTGCCCAGAGCAAGGGAGTGTCCTTGCTTCCGGCCATGCCGGGGAGCCGGGCTCCCCAAATCAGGGGAATAGCTGTGGTGCATCCCGAGTTTCTAGTGGGCGAGGTCACGCATCAAGTCAAAGGAAAGACGGCAGACACCCAGGGTTTCCATGTTTCCCAAAACAAAAGCGAGGCCAGAGACCCAGCCTTGTTTCTGAGAAATCGCTGGTGTGGAGATTTGAACTGGTTATCTTCCTCTCCGTTCTCATGCACCGATGGCATCCTCAAGCCTCTTCCCCTCAGCCCCATTGTTTTCCTTTTCATTTATTTGGTGGGGGGGGGGGGGTGTTTTGTTTATAAATCATAAAAGAATGTTGGAAGGAGAACTGGTAAACAAACACAAAAAGTAATAATAGAATTTAAAGAATTATACAATGACCGTGGTCATCTAGCTTGTCACAGATGAGCAACAGAATGTCAGAGTTGTTATTTGTGTCCCAAACAGAATGGGCCGGAGAGTTGTAGGCACGCAGATGGGGCTGCAGAAATACGTCCTGAATCCCGTGAAGCGTTTGTGGTCACAAACACTCCCTGCAGGGGCTTCAGGGCCTCACCAGGTCTTTGCTCTGGCTGCGCTCCAGAAGCGGCTGGCACCAGTGGTCAATATACATAAAGATGGTACAATAGGCTCTATTTTCATAGATGTCCACTGGACGCTAATTCATACACCAGAAGCTGAATCACTTTGTTTTTTCAGGCCCGTGGAGAGGAAGTACCATCTTCCCTGTTATGACCCACTGCCAGTTAGTGGATGCATAGTTACTGCTTTTAAAACACAGGAGTAAGAAAAGAAACAGAATCGAAAGCTAACACTACAGAAACCTCAGAGGCCATTCATGCAAAGAAGAAGAAAGCGTGGGACGTCAGCTGGGTTGCCCAATGTCACAGAGTCTGGCGGTATCAGACTTGCTTTTTCTTCCCAGGCCATGTGGGAGAATTTGGAACTTCCCTACCTATCCGCACATGCAGCCCACCCACCCCTTCCCGCCTACCCCTGCAGAGACTGCATGTTAGACCTCGCAGGCAATGAAGGTCAGGGGGACCGCCTGCCCGCTGCTACCACTGTCTACCCTGGGCTCTCATGAGACCGCCGGACAGGAGACTGTCCTGCAGTGTCACAGAGCCCTCCACCCTTCATCCATCTCTTCCCGCATCTTCAGGAATTTGATCTTCACTCATCCTCTCTTTGCTGGCTCCTCTGCTCACCTAAGAATGGGCTGGAATCTCCCCATCGCTAGAAAAATGAAGTAAAATCCCTCAACGGTACATTCCTGTAATGAGGAGGGACCATCATCACTTCAGGGCCAGGAGTTGAGAAAAGGGGATGCCTCCTCCTCACTGGCAGCCCCCCAACCCCTCACAGTTGTTCCTCTCTGAGGGCTCGGACGTGCTGTAATCCTTGCCTTTCCTGACCTCTCTGCGGCATTGGGCACGCTTGTCTCTTCCTATTTCTTGAAACACTCTCCTTCTAGTCCACAAAACCACTCGCTCTTGGATTTCCTTTGAATTCTTTGGCTTGTTCTTGTCCGCCTTCCTCTTGGCTCCGTTTCCCTCTTCAGTGTGGGAGCTCCCTGGGGATCTGTCCCGATACATTCTTGTCCTTCACTGTTCCCAGAGTGATTGTTTTTCTAAGGCAAATAGAATCCTTTCACTCTCCCGCAGGCCTTGCAGGAGCCCGCAGTGGCCCTCTGCATAAATCCTGACTCCTGGAGGGGCTTCCCAAACCTTTCCTGATTGCACTCATGCTACCTTCCCCCTCCTTCCCCTTCCCTACAAACTCTCTAAACTCCTGTTAAAAGGAGCAATTAACTGAACAAGTCCCGTTCTTTCTGGTTTCCCTGCGTTAGGAAACATTGTTTTCTTGGCTAAGAGAATGCTTTTTCACCTAACAAATTCTAAGATTTCCTCCCAGCACCCAGAGTCCATTTCTATCATAGGGTTTATTGATTTATAGTCTTTTTCTCTGCTTTTCCCATTAGAGTTTGAGGTCCTTAAGACAAGGACTCTTACTGATTTATTCCTTTAAGCTCCGTAGACTCCCTGCCTATACTGCACCTGCCGGACCAAAAAATTCCTTGGGTGTATGAGTGATGGAATGAAAGCCCTCCTGCCTCCAGATTCCAAGTCCAGCCAGTAAAATAAGTTCCAGTCACAGAGACTTTTCCTATCAGCCCTGAGTACATGCTTCCAAACCAATTGCACATTCTCCTCCACATAAATACTTTGGATATTGATTTTCTATCTTCAAAATAAGTGTGGTTCCTGTTGGGAGTAATGTGTTTGTTCTGGCCTTCCTGGTAGTCATGGGCATGAATTACAGTCTTGGGCAAGAGGGCACCCCTCAGTCAAGGGGATGTGGTGTGATCCGGTGGGTGAGAGGGCGTCTTGGAGGCAGCATTCTATTTATAATGGGTGTTGACTTCTCCGGCCACTAAGGTGACAGGCTGTGAGAGCCAACTCCTCCTTTCCGCTCATTCCGTCCATCCCTGACATGATGCGGGCAGAGGGGATCTGCTTTTCTATTTTCCAGTCAGAGTTTTTTTCTAGGTCAGAAAAGCATTTGCCGAGAGATGGAGGCCACAGGGAACTTTACCAACGTTTTATTCCCATGGAAGTTTCTGGTGTGGTGTAGTTCTTATGGGCTCATTAGGGGTTCATGCTGTTCTCCTCACAAGACACCAACTACCTGTCAAAGCAGGAACCATGTGGTTTTCTTCCTTTGTCATGTCCTTCCAGCCAAGCCTAGCTGTCTGTTTTCAGCATGTTGGCTCCCAGATCTTAATAACTATTTGTGAATACAGTTACCAACCATAAACATAGCTACCTTTCTTGAGTGAAAGTGAAAAAGAGCCA
The DNA here is from genome assembly GCA_004026585.1 of Noctilio leporinus. NCBI lineage: Eukaryota > Metazoa > Chordata > Mammalia > Chiroptera > Noctilionidae > Noctilio > Noctilio leporinus. Next base: position 173,552 of record PVIW01002840.1, read on the forward strand.
TAAAACCATCATCTAGTACATAGGTCTCCAAGAAAATGGCCTTCAAGATGAAGACCGCAATCAGAAAAGATGCCATTTCATGGCACAAGCTTTTACAGAACAGCGACGTGACTTTCCAACCTATTTAAGTTGTGCCATAATCTGCTGCAGGGAGAGAACTGATGGGCCTCGAGTGGAATGAATTTCAGCCACCCCTGAGTTCTGGGTATTTCTCGCTCCTTAGCCCCACCTCAGACACCGAGTTAAATAGTAAAAAAACCTGACCATTTGAGAAGGATCTTTGGTTCAAGACTTCGAGAGCTATGAGACCTCTTTGTGGTACCTCGTCTCCAAGTTGACCCTTGTTCTCTTTGCTTTCTGGTATTCATGCTTTTGTATAGTTTCTTCCTACAACGAATAGGGCTGATATGCATAATCAACAGGCTCCATAGACACAACAGTGTGAAACTTTTGAGGTTGGGTCATAGAAGATATTGTGTGGCTTCTCCTTACTCACCGCTGCATCACTTGACCAACTAACTGCTCTCTGGTATGGGGACTTTTGCGGCGGTCCTATTGAAAATGTTCATGCGACCAGCCATGGAAGTTTCCTGCCATTCATGAATTTGTTGGCAACATGGGTGAGCCACCCTGAAAGTGGACTCCCCAGCCCTGGTCAAGTCTCCAGATGACTGCAGGTCAGCCAACATCATCACTGCAACCTAGTGACAGACCCTGAGCCAGGACAAACCTGTTAAACTGCTCCTCAATTCCTCATCCACAGAAACTGTGAGATAACAAATGCTTATTATTGTTTTAAGCCACTAAGTTTTGGGTAATTTCTTACACAGCAGTAAGTAAACCTCAAATCTGAATTAGAACAAACTGACGGTCTAACACGGTAGTGAATACTGCGGTCTCTGCCCGGATTTCTTTTTCAGGACTGACCTAATCATCTCCCATCTCCTGAAAACATTGTCTTGTGACAACGCATCGCTATGACCTTCACTAGAAACTGCTGTTAGCTAAGGTTATGTCTTATCTAAAAGCACGGCCCCTGCTCGGGGCCACCTGTGACCGATGACTAGCTGATGTGGAGATAAAAATGCCTAGCACCCTTCCTTCAATTTGCCACTTTCCCCAACCTCACTTCCTTCAATGTCTTATAGATGCATCTCTTAAATGTTCCCCAAAATAAACCTTCTATATGCAACGCTATCTCAGAGTCTAGCTTCTGGTGCGCTCCACCTGAGACCGTTGGTCCCTGGGATGGTCCTTGAATGCAGAGCATATGGCAGATGGCCTGGTTGGCTTGCCAGGGCCTGGGAAGGGAATAATTTAAGGAACGGGGACAAGGATGTCTAGGCAGGAGGCCCTTGGATGGGCCAATGTGGGTGGGCACCACTAGCATGTACTGCAAAAGAGTCATTGAATAATCAAGTCACTTAGCTAGTAGAAGTCAGCCAGCCCCCGTCCTGGATGAGCAGCCAGGGTCACCGAGATGAAGGGCCCACGCACGGACCCGGCCGCACACTCACGGCGGACTGAGCCAACTCACGGGGAGTCCCTCCAACCTGCCAGCAGCAAGGAGTGACACGGGGTCTGTCTTGGCACCTTCACTCAAGGAGACCAGGCCGTTGTTGGGTAGCAGCTCAGTTCCTTTGCATCTTTTCCATTCTAGAAGAAGCAACTTATCCTGCCAAGGATGGACACACGGCCCAGGGGCGGGTTTGCTTTCCTTGCGCACCACGCTTCGGCTGAGTGTCTCCGGTGCTCCTCTGCTTGGACTTAGTGGGTACAGCACAGGCACGAGTAGCCACCACTCGAGAAGGACTCAGTCATGTAGGGAAACTGGTCTAGGTCCCCACCAGGCTAGCCAGCTCGGCAGTGGACTTGGTGGCTCAGGATGACGGCAGCCTAGGGTGAGGGGTGGAGGATCCGGACAGCAAGCCTGCATCGGGAATGTGAGATCCGCTGCAGCTGGACAGCTACTGTTCACCCCATTCGCGTTCCATGTTTTCATTAGAAGCAACACTAGCCAGGGCCCTGCAGACATTGTTTCCAGATGGGGCAAAATGGCTTAGATGCAAGTGGTTCTAAGTGGATGCCATGGTGTTCTCTTGAGGTCCCCTCTGCAGGAGCATTGTAGTCACACCCCAGCTGCAGGACGGGCAGCCGCTGACCAGCCGTAGCCATGAGGCTCCCTGAAGGTTGTCCTTGGCTACAGGAAACCACTTCAGCTGAGGTTATGCTTTCTCCTGGCACGGCGGTGGCCAAAGATTGGTTGGTGTGAGGGTGGGGGCGTTTGTCACTATTGGGACAGAGCTTCCCAGGGAAGGCTGAGGCCCCTGTTGCAGCTGTGGGCCGGCTTCCCCCCTTCCCCACCTGCCTTCCTTGGGTCCTTGTAGGTGCGTGTCCCAAGGCCCCCAGAGAGCTTCTGCATGCAGCTCCGTCTCCCGGTCTGCTTCCAGGAAACCCACCCTCAAAAGCTTCCAGACAGGGATTGCAAACGTCAAGTCACACGGGGAAAAAATTGAGGCCAGAGTTGCTAATCCATGCTCTTCATCATGAGTCCCCTAGACAGGAAAATAACGATTACAATCTCTAGGAAGAGAGTGGGAAAGTTGAGTAAAAAAAAAAAAGAAGATATTACAGAAAAGCCCTATGGGGCCCAAAATCTCGTGTCCAATGAGCGGAGCAGTTTCCTAGGAGGATGTGGTGTCAAAGACGTGTGACACAGGACAGATACGTTTTGCGGCAGCAAGGAGGAGAAAATGTCGGTGAGCCTGCTTGGCTTGCTGGTGGCTACAGAGGGACATGGAGCATGTCCTCTCAGCATGAAGTGGCTGGGAGCGGCGTGTCTCCCCGCTGCGTTGGAAGAGAACGCGACATTGCAGTAGGTATACCTTGGACCTCTCGGCTTTCCTGAGGGCGAAAAGTGAGCATGTGGCAGATTCTTTGCCGTCTTCATTGACATTGTTGTCACCCAGGGTTTTTGTTGTTGTTGTTGTTGTTTGTCCGTTGTGATTGCTCTGTATAATGATGTGTGATGTGTAAGCTTCATTAATATGTGATAAACAACCTGTAGCCTCCCTAAAAGAAGAAACAGTTTCGTGGAAATCTGATGTCTTGAGAGAGGAGAGAGAGCAGGAAGAATTAGCGGGTGGTAGGTGGAGAGGGGAGGGCCTGCTGATGGAGCACCCATGGTTTCCACTTACGGGGGTCAGTGCGAGCCCCTGTGTACTTCGAGTTCCCCACAAACCTCTTGTCTTTGCCACTCTCTGCAGATAGGAATGACCACGTGGGTCCCGTACTGTCCAGCCTCTGGTTGGGTCGAGCCCCTGGAAGCCCGGCACAGGGAGACACGAGGAGAGAGGCGGACAAGGCGTGGGAAATTTTTCTCGCTCTCTTTCTGGGAGGTTGCCGCAGGCTGGGTGCATTCCTCCCCGGCAAGTCCCCACGCCTGACAAACAGCCCCTCCTGTGGGCTCAGTGAACCGGGATCTGGTGGCAGCTTCCTCGCCCGGCCCCTTTGCCATAAGGGTGCCAGCTTCCCCAGGTTGCTACCTGCTGCGGCACTGCTGACCCCGACGGTTCCCACCCCGACTCGCGTCTTTGTCAGCAGTCTTTTCACCAAACCGGCCCACAACCCAGCCCGCGTCAGCCGGGGCCCCGATGGGATTATTTCCCTGGTCTTGTCATGGTTGGGAGATGAAATTCTGGGCCTGACCCTGACGGAGCAAGCGAAGTGTCCATGTGTACACTGCGCTGGCGCCACCGCAGACCAGGCATTTGCTGCTAAATTCCGAGGTTTAGCAGTAACCCTGGGACCGGCGGGGAAACCCCTCTGCCTCACTTCAGGCTCTGCTGCTGTTTCCTGCGGACAGTCGCCCAGCAGGCCCGTGGAGGAGGGAAGGGCCAAAACCCCTAAGCCGCTGCGAAGAGAGGGTTGTGAACGCCCACGCTTGGCGAGCGCAGGGCAGCAGGTGGTCGCCGGCCCAGGGGCACAGGAGGGTGGGACCAGAGGCTCCATGGGAACAAAGCCAGGAAAGCGATTTTATGTCACCTCAGGCTCCCGGCAGGCTGCGGACAGACGGACAGTGCCAGAAACAGCCTTTCCTACGTCCTCTGCCACTCTAGTGCCTGCCTCCCCTGAGCGTGGCCCAGACGTGGTGCTTTGCGGTCACTGGTCAACGTCACAAGACAGAGAAAGCTGGTGTGGGGACACAGGCCGAGTGACTCGCCCAAAGACTCAGGACTCATACATGACCCAGCAAGAGCTCCAACCCTGGGACTGAATCACTGATTTAATCACCCTCTTCTGGAACAATTTTGGCCCGGCCCTAAGGATCACATCCAGGCCAGAAGAGATCATTGAAGGAAGCAGACCCATGTTCATGGTTAGTCCAGTACCAACCCTGTCTGTCTGAGCCAAAAATTAGGCAGAACCAAAGGAGGCCCCGCCCCCCGCAGGCTGGCCAGTCCTGGATCGGGGGCCCCACTTCCCCCACTGCCCCTCTGCCTCCCCTTCCTGGCCAGATGTAGACACTCACTTCCCCAGGGGCCAGTCCACAGGGGAACAAACCCCAGGGACTGGAGGAAGGGGGACATGGCAAGGTGCTGCTCTTCATGGATTCTCCTCCGTGCGTAGGACTGACTGGGAGAGAGCGTGATGGGAAACATCGCTCCTGCCGTGAACAACCCAGTCCCGTTTGCACCCCAGCCACCGCGCCGTAATCTTCTCATGATGCCTCACATATTTAGCTCTGAGACTTCCACTGCTCTGGTACAAACAAGATTGCCACGAGCCTGCCAAAGGGTTTTCTTTAAACCTCCGTCTTCACGGAAGAAAAACCAGTTATCCACACTGAGTTGCCCTTCACAAAAGCAAGCGCCCCTCCCTCCACCCCTCTTTAGCTGGAAGACAGAGCAGGAGCTTGGGCCAGAGAAAAGGCCTTTAAACCGACCCCCAGTTCCAGCAGCTTCCTTGAGTTTGCATGTCCTGCGGGCTCTGTGCTTTTCCAGCGTCCTCACGTGAGTAAAAATAATTCAGGAGCCTGGTGTGCCCGACCCTCTTCCAGTGTGCCATCCTGCCGTTGCTACCGATGTGCTCACCCGTGTCCAGGCTCTTTTGTTGGCTTTCAGGAAGAGATGGAGCAGAAGGTGAGACCTTCTCTCTGCTTCCCAGACATTTGGGGTCTACACTAGGTGGCGAGTTGGACGGAAGAAGTTAATTACCCTCGAGCCGAACACATGCTCCCTGGCAGAAGCGTGCCCTCCTTCCGATCTCTGTGAAAAGGAGCAACGGAAAGAAAAACGTCAGCTGACTGGGTAGATTCTTCCTCCTCTGGGTGGTGCGGGTCCCAGGCCACCCCAGCACAGGCCGTGAGACTGGGACACAAGCCATGGGAACAGAGCTGCTGATTAGCCCTGGCGACAGGGCCTCTGGAAGTTGGAGCTGAACGGGAGAGTCCTGGGCTCCGGAGGGTCTTTCTCGAGGTCAGAAAATGTTACTGAAAAGTGGGAGGGGCCCCGAGAAGGGCCAGGCTACTCTAGAAAGACCCCAACGGGAACAGCGGCGGGGTGGCCCGCGCAGGCTCTACCTGTGTCCAGCCACCAACGGCGGGATCCTTCCTACGGCTCGTTGAGGACCTGTTTCTGGGAGAAGCAGAGTCACAGAGTGCATTCCTGCTGCTATTCTTGCTCCTCTCCCCGGCCAGCCCTCCGTCGCCAGCATTTTTCAAACCATAGTTTAGCTGCGAATACCGGAGATTTTCTTCCTGCGCCAACCACGGTGGCCATGCCACTTTCTGGCACCGGGCAGAGGGCCAGGCGACTCAGGTCCTCTGGGAGGACGCCAGAGGAAAGACGCCTCCCTTCACCGTCCAAAGGGGCTGCGGGTTTCAGCCGCCTGGACACTCAGGATAGAATCAAGCTGAACAAATTATAGGGAGTAATTTAAGACAGGGTGGGGTGGGGGTGGGGCCTGCGCCTCCAGCCAGACCAGGGTTTTCAAAGGCCTTCATTTTGTGAAGGTGGTGTAGCCAAAACTTGGCTTTCCCTTCGTAAATGAGCCCGGTTGTGGAAAATGCTGCAAACGAAAGAACAAGAGGGAGGGAAGGAAGAGAAAGCTAGACGAATGAGTCTTTTCCATGCTCGCTATCAAATGACCCTACCGTTTCAGAGCTCCAGTCTCCCCCAAGGAGTCTTTGTCGTTAGCAGTCCCTGGCCCCCCACCCCACCCCCCGTATCTTTTTTCTGGGCAGGCGGGGGCCTCAAGCTGGGGGATTGACCAGGCTCCTCTGCTTTGATCTGGAAGCTACCACTTGCCCATGTAAAACATGAGAGGCTCTCTGCTCCTCCTGTTGGATGGACAGCCATGTCTTCTTGCGCAGTGCTGGCCCCAACCCTGAGACACAATGGTGAAGGTTGGAGTGAACGGATTTGGCCGTATTGGGCGCCTGGTCACCAGAGCTGCTTTTCACTCTGGCAAAGTGGATGTTGTCACCCTCAACGATCCCTTCGTTGACCTCAGCTACATGGTCTACACGTTTCAGTAGGATTCTACTCACGGCAAGTTCAAAGGCACCGTCAAGGCTGAGAATGGGAAGCTTGTCATCAATGGAAAGTCCATTGCCATCTTCCAGGAGCGGGATCCCACCATCAAATGGGCTGATGCTGGTGCTGAGCATGTTGTGGAGTCCACTGGTGTCTTCCCTACTATGGAGAAGGCTGGGGCTCACTTGAAGATGGAGCCAAGAGGGTCATCATCTCTGCCCCTTCGGCTGATGCCCCCATGTTTGTGATGGGTATGAACCAGGACAAGTATGACAACTCCATGAAGATTGTCAGCAATGCCTCCTGCATCACCAGCTGCTTGGCCCCCCTGGCCAAGGTCATCCATGACAACTTTGACATTGTGGAGGGACTCATGACCACAGTCCATGCCATCACTGCCACCCAGAAGACCGTGGATGGCCCCTCTGGGAAGCTGTGGCGTGATGGACAAGGGGCTGCCCAGAACATCATCCCTGCTTCCACTGGCACTGCCAAGGCTGTGGGCAAGGTCATCCCTGAGCTGAATGGGAAGCTCACTGGCATGGCCTTCCATGTCCCCACCCCCAATGTGTCTGTTGGACATGTCTGTGGATCTGACCTGCCGCCTGGAGAAAGCTGCCAAATACGATGACAGCAAGAAGGTAGTGAAACAGGCAGCAGAAGGCCCCCTCAAGGGCATCCTGGGCTACACTGAGGACCAGGTTGTCTCCTGTGACTTTAACAGTGACACCCACTCCCCTACCTCCGATGCTGGGACTGGGATTGCCCTCAATGACCACTTTGTCAAGCTCATTTCTTGGTATGACAATGAATTTGGCTACAGCAACAGGGTGGTGGACTTTATGGTCCACATGGCCACCAAGGAGTAAGAGCCCCCTGGACCACCAGCCCCAGTGACAGGAAGAGAGGCCCTGAGCTGCTGGGGAGTGTCTGCCCCGAATCGATCCCTCAGCGCTGAGAATCCTCTGACCTCTAGTTTCCATCCTCAACCTCCTAAAGAGGGGAGGGGCCTAGGGAGCTGCCCTACCTTGTCATGCACCATCAGTAAAGGTCACTGTACCCAGCCAAAAAAATTTTTTCTTTAGATAATTTTAGGTCCCTATGTTGGAAAGGCTGGTGGACAAAGAGGCAAGGAAAGAGATTTTAAAGTTAACAAGACAATTGGAGGTGGGGCTCGAGTGAGGAGGGGTGTCAGCAGAGGACCAAGTGTCACGTATTAGACAGGGAGGGTGATGATTTTGAATGGATTGCATGCACGTCACTGATCCATACTTCCTTGCCTTTGACAGCCCCCCCCCCCATCATCATCATCATCATCATCACTTTCCAATGTCCTTCCTTCCCTCCTGGACTGAACTCTTCCTTATCCTTCGCAGCCTTGTTCAACCTTTGTCTCCTTCGTGTAGATCTTTTCTGTGCCATCCTCCCACATTGATTCCCCTTGCTGGAAACTGCCTCCACTTAGCGTCAGCATCACCCAGTTAAGTGCTTGGCTGATTTCTATTTATTTCAAGTGTGTGTTTTGTTGATCTTGACAAAGGACATGGTCCTTGAAGGCCAGGGTCACATCTTCCAGTGTGGGACACGACATAGCAAGAAAGAGTTGCAAACACTGGTTTGAGAGCTTGAAAATTCAGGATCTTGTTTTTCTGGGAACATGAGTGTGCTGTGTGCCCCCATCTGGAGTGGTTTTCCATGTCTTCGACATCTCCCTGGCACCTCCATGCAGCCCACTCCATACTTCTCAATGGTTCTGCAGGGTCCCCTTCTCAGCCCCGTGGGTGAGTGGGTGGTAGCTCCTTGCAGAAGGTTTAAGAGGAATTGTGTTGCTCTTAGAAGACAGAGAAGACAGACCTGCCTTTTGTACTTTATTCTGTAAAGCTTTGTCTAAGCCAAGTTTGGAGGCTCCATGCTCGGCGTGGAAAGGAGGGCAGGTCACTTGGTTATCTTTCCAAAGCATACACAGTAACATCAGCTTCCGTTTCCACACCAGCCAACCTCGGTTCATCAGTACGTGATCTAAACCTTTGCTTTGGCTCAGGGCCCTCCTGTCCTCTTTTTGCCATTTTGCATTTCTAAGTTATCACTCCCAAGAGGCGTGCAGAATAGCAGAGGAGTCCAAGGAAGGGAAGACAATGAACAAAGGCAATGTTGTGAGTGGTCACGCTGCCCTGCATGGGGACTTGCTGAAAAGAAGGCTGAAGGTTACAGTCAGAACAAAAGTCTGGGGGTTGGGACCACCTGGAGACTTAGGAGACGGGCTGGACAGGAAGAAAAGGGGGCCACAGCAGTACTGGGAATGTAGCACCCCTCTGTTTTAACTTTATCGTGGGACGTCATCATAATCACTGCCATTTAGTGAATAGCAGTTAAGGGCTAGACACTTACGTGCAAGATGATGTTGTGCATGTAAAAACTCATCCCATTGACACAGAGCGGGAAACTGAGGCTCAGAGGCATTAAGTCAACTTCATCTGTTCAACAGATCGTGACCGCGAGCCCTTCAGGCACCAGGACTCGGAAACGGAACATGGCGCAACGTGAAAGAGTAAGTTCACAGATCCAAATTCTTCAAACATACTTACGATTATTCCAATAACGGAATCAAATATTAGTTTAACTGTAAAATAATTAGAAGTGAACGCCATTCAGAATTCAATTATTCTGCCACATGGGGCACATGGAAGCACTTAATAGCTGCGGGCACCTGACGACCACCACAATGACCAGCCAGGTCAACCCCTGGTTAAATCCCCAACAAGACCTCAAGGACATCCTGCTAAGTAAGAGAAGCCGGACAGAGGAGGGCAAATACCAAATAACACCGCTTCCCTGTGCAATCGAAAAGTGTCAAACACATCATAAAATGAAGGGGTAGAATGGCGGTTACCAGGCTAACGGGACCCCGCGCAACTAGTAAACACACAGGAGCTGGGGTCCAAGGCACCGCCCAGTGAGCAGAGAGGCAACACTGTCCGTCCTCCTCACCAAACTTGCTGAGAGAGCAGATCTTAATGTTTCCACCACAACCGAGAAATTATGAGAAATTATAATTATGCTCCGGCGTATCAAACGGCCATACAGGAATGTGTCCCATGAGCATGGTGTGCACGTTAAATTTCTACTTGTTATACGCCAAATATAGTTCAATTCCGGAAAAAAGAATAGTAGCAACTGACCACGGGGATAGATCAGTCTGTGGTCTACGTGTTTTCCTACGTTAACTTGTTTTAATTGAGTTCATTTCATTGAGTCTCCAGCTTGCACTGGGCAAAAGGAGGCACAGGGAGGTGGTGTTATTTGCCCAAGTCCGCACAGCTAGACAGTGGCCGAACCAGGAAGTCCTGACCTGGCACCGGTGTACCTCCAGGGTGACCGCCCGGAGTTCCCAGAAGCGTCCTCAAGGCTGTCCCATCTGCTTCTCCTGGGCCTTCATGAGTCTCCCGTGAAGGCACGCTGGCTGCCATTTCCCACGCTGCAGCATCATTTTTCTGGTAATTGTTCGGTACTTATCTCTGTGGATTGTGGAATGGCAGGCTTTGTAACAAATTCCAGGGCAGAAAACATATTTAATCGTATGTGCTTATCAGGGCTCATTTCCCCTCGCCACCCCCTTTAGAAATGTCCGAGCTGCCTTTCAACTGATACGGTCCCCTGACCCCGACTGAAGCATCGGATCCGCCCGCCGTGAACTCGCTGCTCCAGGCTCGCAGGCGAAGGTTCTCGGAGCGGGCGCTGACACGGACATTTCCTGTCCTTCCCGGCTGATGAAGAACAGCTTTTCCAGGAAACGTGCGCTTCGTAAAATCTGACATGCCGAGTACACTCAGTCAGCCTGAGAATGAGGGGCAGTTAAATGTGATTAAAAATAGGAGATTTAAAATGTCGCAGAATTATTACAACAGGAAATGAAAAAGAATGAGAATTATGAGCCCGGCAGCTCTTAGTGCACTTTGGCCTCCGAAGAGGAGCTACCCGGTCCCATGAGGAGGTAAAGGAAGGCTGCCACCATAAATCACTATTAAAATTCACAGGAACCAAGTGGCATTGAAAACATTAGCGGAGAAGAGGAGAAGCTAATTGGACTCTGGTGTAGGCAAACGAATCAGTATTCCTTGTGCAGACAGCAGATGGGGTTGTGCAGTGAAACCACTGACACATGAATGGCCGTTGGAGAACAGAACCAAAAGGCTTGGTGAAACTGTAGAGATAAATCAGCGTCTTCATTCAGCCTCCTAGACCTGGACCAAGAAGATTATCTTCCAAGACACTAGCTAGAGTCTGGCCTTAACATAGCTCCAGGCTTTCAGGAAAAGCATTGCACCTCTGTGGGCCTCACGCATGGGTGGGTAGCCTAGGATGGAAATCCAGAGACCGCACGCACGTTGTTGGAGAGAAGTAACTCACACGGGTTGTGGGTGTCGGAAACAACCTCTGCACTTGCAAGAAAAACACAAATGCTTCCTTTCCTTCTCCCCTAACCTGTCCCCATACACACCTGGGTTTCTCCTTTATCCCTGTTCACTATGGAGAAAGAAGAATAAATGTTTGGCATGTCACTTCAGCAAGCTTGCTGATGTCCACTCAAGGTGTTTTTGCCTGGAGCCTTGTCTGAGTGACTCAGGTGTTGGAGTACCATCTTCTACATCTTCTACATGGAAAGGTTGCAGGTTCAATTCTTGGTCAGAGCACATACCTAGGTTGCAGGTTCCGTCCTCATTTGGGGTGCCTACAAGAGCAACCGATTGATGATTCTCCCATGGGTCTTTATTTTTCTCTCTCTCTTTCTCCACGTTTCTTCCTTTCTTTCTGAATAGCAATAAAAAAAAAGTGTCCCTGGGTGAGGATAAAAAATATACATGTGTATGATACATATATTATTTTTTTTTAATGATGTTTTGCCTGGAGACCAGACTTCTGCTTCTATGAGAATTATACTTCCTCTTGAAACAACTAAAAACCTAAGAAAGAAAGAAAGAAAGAAAGAAAGAAAGAAAGAAAGAACACAATGGTGTTTAAGATACTAATTACCAGGCAAGAAAGATAAGTGATCTATGTGAGATAGGAAAGGGAGTCCTGCATTGTCCCAGCTCACTGCTTTGAGATAACTGATAAGCGTAGAGCAGGGATGGGAAGCCCAGAGAAAATCCTGAGTTAAGGAGGTAGAGTTGAAAGATGGAAGAGACCAGACCACTGAAATTCTCAGGACAGCATCTGGAAAGGAGAAAAAGCAATTCACAGAGAGAAAACTCGAGAGAGTAAGTATCTAGCTGGTAAGTGCAGCCACGTGAGGACCTACTGAAGGCCAGAGGAAGAAAGAAGTGACAATGTTTAGCTGTCTCATTCGGCCAGAAATCATGCCTATTTTCACACTGTAGACTCAACACTACCATGATTCATGGGGAATTGGATAGGGCACACAGGTGACTCTTGCTTCAGCAGTGGGAAATAATTTGCCCTAATTATGGAACACGGAAAACTGTTTCATTCCCACCGAACCATTCTTAAAAGCATATCCAAAATTATCAAACTATTTCAAGTAACCTAATTCTATAAAATATTTATAGGAATACAAGGCCCTGGCTGGTGGCACAGTGGATAAGGTGCCGGCCTGTGAACCCAAAGGTCACTGGTTTGATTCCCCAGCCAGGGCACATAACCAGGTTGCAAGCCAGGTCTCCAGCCAGGTCTATAGATGGAGGCAGGTGAAAGGCAACCATACATTGATGTCTACTTCTCTCCTTTCTCCTCTCTCTGAAAATAATAAATAAAATCTTTTAAATAAAATGTTTATAGGAATACAAAAATATTTAGCATGCAACAAGGTAAAATTCACATATTTGGCATCCAATAAAAAAGTACCAAGAAGTAGGAAAATATGAGAAACAAAAAAGCAATCAAATGGAATTGACACAGGTGTTAGATCAAAGCAAAGGACATTAAAACAGTTATCATAATTCTATTCTTATGTTCCAAAAGTGAGGCAGAGACATGAAAGAAAAGACCCAAATGGAACTTCTAAAGATGAAAGTATAATGTCTGAGATGAAAAATGTTCTGGATTAGACTAATAGCTAATTAGACGTTTTAGAAGAAAACATTAATAAACTTGAAGACAGAACAAAAGACATTATCCAACTTGAGGTACAGGGAGAAAAGTGAATTTGAAAAATAGTAAACAGAGCATCAGTGAGCTATGATCTAGTTAAGTGGCCTAATATATATGTAACCGCAGTGACCAAGGAAGGGATGGAAGTAGTGGGCAGCCTCTTAGACGCTTCACCCCTGCCGTGATGCTTGGTTCCTAGGATTCACGATCTTAAATTCCCACCTCGTGAATGTGGATAGAATCTGTTGACTCGCCTCTGAAGAAGAAAGAGTGGCAGGCATGATGGGGTGTAACTTCCCCTATTAGATTACAGAAGGACTCTGATTTCTATTTTGGGTACTCTCTCGCTCACCCTTGGCTCCCTTTGCCCTGGGGAAGCCAGATGCCATGCGCAGGACAGTTCTGGAGAGAGGTCTGCCTGACAACCCACCAAGATGGCCAACAAGCATGCAAGTCCATTGGAAATGGATCTTCTGTCTGCGGAGACCTACCAGGCGCTACTGGCCAGCGCTTTAATTACTGACCCAGGGAAAGTGTTGACCCTTTATTGTTGTCAGCTGCCAAATTTTGGAGAAATTTGGTGCACAGCAATACATAACTAATACAAAATAATAGCTATAGAAATAATGGCCAGAATGTTTCCAGATTTGATGAGAACTGTAAATCACAGATCCGAGAAACTCAGTGAACTCCAAGCACAGGACCATGATGAAAATCACAGCAAAGTGTGTCATTCTCCAGTTACTCTGAACAAGCGAGTGTGAGAATATCTTAAACGCAATGAATAAGAAGAGGTTCACCACCAAAGATACAGGTGACAGCGAACTTCTTGTTAGAAAAATACATCTAAGCAAGAATACAGTGGAACAATATCGTAAAGTCTGAAGGATAAAAGCTGCCCACCGCAAAACTGTGTTTCAAAACAAAGGTGAAGTTCAGGCATTTTCAGAAAGAAGAGCAGAACTTGACGAGGAGAGGGTTAACTCAAGCCCTCAGGACAGCAGGAAAACGATACCAGATGGAAACGTGCATCTGCACAAAGGAAGGAAGAAAACTCCAAGTTGTAACTACATGGGTAAATGTTTACGGTTTTGAGAAATATTTAAATCCTATAAAAAGATAATTTACTATTTCAACAAAAAAGAGCAATTTGGTGTGGAGTTTATAACATGTGTAAAAGTCAAATGCATGAGAACAAAAGCACAAAAGCCGGGAGGGGAGAAATAAACTATTCAGCAAGTGGTATATATCTTTAAGTTGGGCTGTGAAAAATTAACAATGCATACTCTCAGCCCTGAAGCAACCACTAAAATGACAAGAATGTTAGCTATTTAGCCAGCAAAGGAGATAAGATGGACTAAAATAAAATTATGAAAAAAATACTCAATTCAAAAGAAGGCAAAATAAGAGGAGGAAAAACAAAAAGTGGATGAGGCAAATAGAAAATGAATAATACAATGAATTATTTAAACCCAGCCATATCAGTACTGGTCTAGAATATAAGTGCTCTAAACCCCCTAATTAAAAAGCGGAGATTATCAGATTGCACTAGAAAAATAAGATCCAGCTATTTTTCACCTATAAGAAACCCACTTTAGGTAGATAGTCACAAACTGGTTAAAAGTTAAAGAATGGAAAAAGATATACCATGTCAATATTAATCAAAAGAAAGTTGGGGTGACTGTATTAATATCAGACAAAGTAGAATTAAAGCAAATAATATTACCTGGGACAGGGAAGGTCATTTCATAAATATGAAGATTCACCAAGAATATAACAATCCTAATTTTTTCTCTTCCTAATAAGAGAACATCAAAATATATGAAGTGAAAACTGATAGAAGTACAAGGAGAAATAGGTAAATTCATAATTAGCAAAGATTTTAATGCCACTCTGTCAATAACTGATAAAACAAGTAGACAAAAGACTTCAAGAGGACATGAATGACTCTGTCAACAAACTTGACCTAATTGTTATTTACAGAACACTCCAACTGACAACAGAATACACAGTTTTTAGCCCTGGTTGGTGGCTCGGTGGAATGGCACTGGCCTGAGAACCCAAAGGTCACTGGTTTGATTCCCAGTCAGGGCACATAACCACCTAGGTTGCAAACCAGATGTCCAGCCAGGTCTGTAGCTGAAGGCAAGTGACAGGCAACCATACATTGATGCTTCTCTCCCTTTCTTCCTCCCTCCCTGCCTGTCTCTCTAAAAATAATGGGGAAAAATCTTTAAAAAAAAAAAAAAAAATTAAAAAAAAAACAAAACTCTAAAGACTTGGTAAAAATGGCTGTACAAATATATGCCTTCCGCAATACTTTCTGAGAGTTCCTGCTGCCCAGCAATTTTACTAATACCCAGGACAGGAACACTTTGCAATTTCAGTGTTCATATCCCTACATATGGATAAAATGAAGCAAACTTTCATAAGCTATTTAGTACTTGAATATCTTCTTTTGTCAAGTACCCGATCAAGTTTTGCCTATTTTTCTTATCAGTTGGTGTTTTAAAAATTAATTTTTAGGCAGCTTTTAA
Organism: Noctilio leporinus; assembly: GCA_004026585.1. Classification (NCBI taxonomy): domain Eukaryota; kingdom Metazoa; phylum Chordata; class Mammalia; order Chiroptera; family Noctilionidae; genus Noctilio; species Noctilio leporinus. Next base: position 188,733 of record PVIW01002840.1, read on the forward strand.
AAAGTATTCTAGATGTAAGTTTGCCCATACACATAGTAAATATCTTTTTCCAAATTAAAAAAAAAAATTCGATAATAGTAAAAAACAAGTGGCCCAATTTCTTTAACAAGTGAGCAAAACATTTGAAAAGACACGTCGCCAAAGAAGACATGGGCATGGCACATAAGCACATGAAAAGATGCTCCATTTGATTAGTCATCAGGGAAATGTAAATTCAAAGCACCATGAGAGGTCACAGCACATCTATTCAAATGGACACAATGAAGGAGGCCGACTAAACCAAGTGTTAACTGGGATATGAAGAAACAATGACCCCATGCATTGCTCCTGGGAACGCAAATGGTACAACCACTCCAGGGAGCAGTCTGGTGGTCTCCTTTTTTGAAAATGAATCTCCTTTTTTCAAATTCATTGACTATAATTGACGTACAATATTCTGTGATTTTCAGATTTTGATTTGCTAGCTTAACAAGTTGGTTTGATACATTTGTATATGGTAAAATGGTTACCACCGTAGGATTAGTTCACACTTCCTTCATTTCACATAACCACCATTTCTCTTTTTTTGTGGTGAAAACATTCTAGTCTTTTCTCAGCTTTCACAGCTACAATACAGTATTGTTAACTATAGTCACCATGCTTTATATCAGATTCCCAGAACGTAATCATTTTATAACTGGAAATGTGTGCCTTGGGCCAGCATCACCCCATTGTCCTCACCTCCGAGCCCCTGATAACCACCATTCTCCTCTCTGTTTATGCGAGTTCAACTTGTTTAGATTCTACATGTGAGTGATGTCATCTAGTATTTGTCTTTCTCCACCTGACTTATTTCACTTAGCGTAATATTGCACCTGCTGGAACTGTTTTCTGACATTGAGTGATCGCATTTGCGTGCTTGCTGGCTTGTCATAGGTAGGGTGATGGGTGAAAGAAAAGATGCCAATTTCCATCTCCTCCCTTCTCAGAAGAGGTACCAGAAGCACAATCCTGTAAACTCTCCTCCCCGTGGAAGCCCCGAGGTTCCTGTGTGGAGATCAAAGTCAGTACCAAACCAGTTTCACCAGTTTCTAGGGCCACGGAGTTGGCACAGGCAGGCTCAGGTCCGGTTCCTCGTATTGGTGTGAGGCCATGTCTCCTGGAATGATCTTGCAGATCCTTTAAAAATCGCACATCTGCCATTTCTGGGGTTCAGGGGTATGAAGGTCCTACCATTTGTTACTCTCCTTGCTAAAAACACCTTAAAAGCGAAGAATGCCTATGTTTGAAGTTCACATATAAGCACGTGTCTGTGTATTTGAACTCAGGTAAATAATTTGTCTTTTTACAGAAGGTCTCTAGCTACACTTTAGAGACATGTGTGGAGAAACAGGCATGAGTGATGATAGACTAAAGACTTAGAAAAGCCCTGGGAAATTCTGATTCCTTAATAGATCTTTTTGGCCTAGTTCGTAGCGCGGGGGTCCTCAGTGTTCAGATTAGCCAGATAAGTAGCAATTCTTCCTTCACGCGGTGTCTACTAAGGGGCAACATTAAATGTGTATTTGATGGAGGTGGGTCTTCACTTTCAGGATTTCCTGTCGTCTATGTGGAAAAACCACGCCGTCTGAGCTAAGGAGATACTTCTTGTCTCTGGTTTGGTTTGTTTGGATATTTTTGGCAGCGAACACTTGCATTTGTTTGCATGTTTATAAAGAGTCCTTTATTTCACCCTGTGTGAACGTGACCTTTTGATTTTAATATAAACACATTGCAAATAAAACAGGAGTCATTTAACCCTATGCCCACAAGAGCAGCTAAACACAAAACCCAAACGTCTGGAAGCTTTCACAGAAGCAAACGTGCCTCCCTTTGCTGGAAGGACAACCTCTTCGCATTGGTTCAAAACTAAATGGTTTAAGCAGATGGTAAAGGACCGGGGTCATTCCAGTGTCCTATGTACGGCCTCAACTGCGGGTCACAGCCAGTCATTGGGCCACTCTGACATCCTGGCTGTAAGTGAGCTGAATGATGGCAACCCAAATGTTTCTGGTTCTGATCAACACATGGGCAGTGATTTCTAGTCTCTTCCCTTCTCCCCTTCAGGATCTAAATGTACTACCTGCGTGTGGGCGTGGGCATGCAATTAACTTAACCTTTTTGAGGCTGTTTCTCACCTGTGAAATGTCAATAGTAACATTTCTCTCACAGAGTTGTTCTGAAGATAAAATATATTGTGAATATGTTGCTCGGTGTCTGAAATACGGTACACGCCCTGCCAATGTGAGAACCTGGTGTCTGAGGGTCTTCCCCACCCCCTTCGCTCCCCAGGGCTGACTTCGTGGTACGTGACCTGTGGAACCAAATCAGGACCCCTGTTTAAAAGGGTCCTGGATCTTGGTTTCAAGCTTTGCTGTCATTATCTTGACATTTTTAATACTTTTTTGAACCAGAAGCCCACCCTTATATTCATTTTGCACTGAGCCCTGCAATTATGTGGCCAGTTTGCCTAGTCTCTCTCTTTTTTAACTCTTTTTCTCCTTTTCCAATCATTTGGGGTTTGAAGAACTACAGGTACTTTTGGTTGCCTGGGTGGTCCAGTCTGAGGGTTGCCCACATGGTGTTCTCATGGCCAGAGTGAGGCCCCGTGGGTCAACTCCACTGTCCCAGCCCTGACCTTGGCCTTGCCCCTCTCCCTCCCAGAGCTGCCACCAATCCTCTGGCTGAGGTCATGTGCAAAGGCTAGGAGGTAGCTCTGAACAAGAAGCTTCTCTTCAAAGAATATGTTTGTCCACAATGTCTCGTGGGCTGAGCACAGGGCCTAAATGGGCCCCATCTGTAGCCACGTTGTTAGGTCACTGGTGGTTTTTCATGGTACGTTCTGTTCCTTAACCTTCTCCTTGACGGGGCACAGATGGATTTTGTGAGGCCTGAATGTATGGCATTTGTCTGGAAGAAGTACTAAACCACAAATACGCAATTACATCCAAGGCCTGATAAGGGGCCCCAGCTAGAGAAGGAGCCTGCAGCTTGCTTTCCCTTAGCCTCCTGGGAATTCTGCCCCACTTCCTCCATGTGTCAAGGTCAGACCCTGGCCTGTTTGTTCACTACACAGGTGATCTGAACCTGTTAAAGGGAGAAAGGGACCTGGAACATGGGCTCCTTTGTCCACTCCACGTATGTCCTCTCTTCCCCTCACATCCACCCGCAGTCCAAAATAAACCTCAAATTTAGCCATATTTTTTTTTCACATCTGCTGCCACCAGCCCAGTTCACACCACCTCCATCTCCCAGAGGGTCTCCCCATGGCTCCAAACGTTCAGCTCCCGTCCAGTCTGTGTTTACCGCCCAGAGAAACTCTCTGGAATCTAACTAGATCATTGTCATCCCCAAGGTAGTATCCTTCCTAGGCTTCTCCTTGGGCTTTAAATAAACTCCTCTACCATGCCCACAAAGCCCTGCCTGACCCGCCTCTAGCCTCACCTTCACCGCCGTCCTCTTTCACCGCAGCACCCACTCCAGGCGCACCACACTCCTTCCTGCCTTAGCCCACCTGCACCCCCGGCCTGGGCCCCACCTCTGCTCTCTACACCATGGGCTCTTCTGTTCACAGGTTTCCACCGAGACACCGGAGAAACCTTCCAGAGGGCAGGTCCACCCCTTCCGTTATCACTGTGTCCTGTTTGTTTCCTTTACGGAACTTAGTGTCTTTGGACCATCATGTACTATTTTTGCCGTCTGCTTGTCCACTTGTTTCTTATCTACTCTTACATTAATCTCCAGGTTCCATCATGCTGGAGACAGTGTCTATTTCTTCCCCAGTGTTTACTACACAACTTGGATAGAGACTAAATACATATTTGTTAAATAAATGAACGAATGAACGAGCTGCCTCTGAGACATGGAACAGGCCTTACTATTGCGCGTTTATCAGTGTGCCACAATTAAATTATCTCTGTGTGTTTTTCTCTGCTTGACTATGAACTGTACGTGCAAGTTAGAAACAATATTGACTCTCCGTATGGCCAGCATTTAACATGATGCGCACCTCTTACTGAATAATCCATGCGGGTTTAATGAAATTAGCTGTCAAATAATGGATGACCACCAGCTCTCAATTTATTTAGAAACATTCCATGGGACGCAGCAAAGGAGATCCTCTTAGTTGGAGAAGCAGGTGACAGGGAGGGGACTTTAGAATTACCCAAGAACAAGAGAAACCAGTATTGTTTCCATAGTAGTAAGTTAGGCACTGGAAAGACACTTGAGATGTTGGATAACACCATGCTACCAACCGAAGTGTTAATGCGATGTGTTACGGTAGCTTATATGAGTGAAGAAGTCACAGCTTTTCCTGAACATATCAGCATTATTATTTGTGATAGTCATCAGGTGAGGCTCTAGCTCGTGAGCTAGGTTTCCAATAAATGTTCGCCGACTTAATGAGATACCAGTAGGTACTTTTGCACATTTTTATCTGATGTAACTGTATCTCTCGAGCTAAACTATAATCTTATTGATAGTAGAACCATGGAGATATATTACTATTTCTTTGAGTTTTCCATAGCAATGCCCCACATTTTTATGTTGAGAGAGTACTCAGTGCATTTTTAAGCCAAGGCAATAAACCAGGCACTTGATTGTTACTTAGGGTTGTCAAACTGGTAATCTGCCTTCTTGCTAATTCAGACTTGTAATAATTTTACATATCACCTGGCGACACCATAACATTCCCAACAAGCAGACAGCCTAGAGAAGCTCCGTGACTTGTTAAAGTGACTCCATGGCTCTGAGCCTTGCGGTCCAATGTTGACTCTGCTACAGAATGCTAAGTGTGTGACTTTAGAAGAATTCTTAAAAACCAGGAAGCAGAAATTAGTTTGGATTTACCTAAGTTGCAGATTATTTAATGAGAGTCTTGAGCATGGAGAAGTGTTTTTGTTTTATCAGTTTCATTAGGGGAAGCAGAGTGATGATTCCAAGGTTAACGCTAGATTAATTTGTCTTATAACGAATCCATTGTATTGAAACAGGAAGGGTATGTACAGAACTAGACTGGTCATATTTCATTGCGACAATGTTTATGATTAATGAGACTACCCCATTATTTTCATAAACCATAATTCATCTCAAAGCTTTAGGTTACTTTATCTTTCTACAAGAGGATAAAAAACATTTTTCCCATGAAAAATAAATAGTTAGCAGAGAGAGCTTAATTAAGGCAATAACTTTTAACCTTTCATTGACCCTCATATCCTGATTTTGATAAATATTTCAAATTAGTGTGAGCCCCAGTCTGAGATCTGGAAAGACTCTGAATAAAAACCCTCTAAGAATCTGAACTGGCCCTGATGACCCAGGCTGACCACACAGTTAGGAGACTTTCCTCCTCCTGGAAGGTGGGTGTCCCATGGGGCCACTGGGTCCCAGGTGTGAGTGCCTGCAGGTCTCTGGGCAGCTCTGCTCCAGCTCCAGGGACCAGGGTGCTGGTCCTGGGCCTCATTAGCTCTGGCTGTGCAATGATTCCCTGGGGAGTTTCTGAACCATCTCACCCAGACGCCATCCCAGACCAATTTAATTTGAATCCAGAGAGCCCATACTCTAAATATTTGAAGTGGCATGAACGTGATGTGCAGCCAGGTTGGAAGCCAGTGGTCTGCAAAGCTTCTGCGCCCACCCAGAGTGGAAGAAGGACCTCGTGGGGAACGGAAAAGCTGGGTCTACAAGACCCTGTTATCTTGTGCCACCCCCGAGCTGAGAAGCCAGGAAGCGAGCAGCAGGCTCTAGGTTTGTGCCTGGAGGACAGATTATGTTTCGTTTCTGTCTTTCTGCCAAAAACCCAGGGAGAGAATGGAGGCTTCTGCTCTCTCCGGGACCAGGTATTTCAACCTGGGCCTTGTTGACATTCAGGGCTGGAATGTCCCTTGTCGGGAGGGGCTGTTCTGTCCCATGCATGATGTTCAGCAGCCGCCCTGGCCTCTGCCTGCTGGATACCGACCACACTCGCCCCCCTAGAGGTGACAACCAAAAATCTTTCCCAGACATTGTGAAAAGACCCCTGTGGGGAGGAAAACTGCGCGGTTGACCTATCCTAGAGATGGCAGCAGAAGCCCTGCGGGAGAATTTGGTGGGGAGCGGGATGGATGGTTTTTCTAAGTGTTGGCGAAGAAAGGCCGGTGTGCCTGTGCCCGTGAAGACGTTGGTGAAGATGGGGATTTGGGACAAGGCAGCAGGTCGAATGCTAACCGAGGCCGTAGTGGCCGGCGGGTGTGGCTGCACTAAAACTCGGTGGTGAGGGACCCCTATCAGGCAGCCCAGAGGCCGCGCAGCTGCAGGCTCTTTGGAAGAGGGACAGTGAACCTGGGCTAGGGCTGGGAGAAAGAAGAGGCAGGTCAAAGGCTTCGGAGGGGACCTGAGAGCCCCTTTTGAAGGACTGGTGTGCCGCATTTGGATTGGACTGTTGAGGATGCTCAAGGAGAAGCAGCTCTACCTGATAGGATGGGACCCCTGGTTAGTGCATTCATAGAATGAAAAGAGGACTTTGCCTTGAGGTCTCCCTGATTTATTTAACGCTGCGATTGATGTTTCATGAGTCATAGGCATTAAATTCAGACTTTAAAAGCCGTATTTACCTACCTCACTCTCTCTCCTTAGATAAAAGAGGAAGGGGGAATTAGAGCGGATGAGAGGGAGTAGTTTTCAAAGCCTAAGAGATTAGTTTTAACTTCACAATTTAAATCACCTACCTCTCCCATCTAGGCTTTGAAGGGACCATCATTTCTGTGATGTCTTTTCTGTGATGTCTCATACAGGAAGGTCACCAGTTCTCTCTACATTGACAAAAGGACGACAGCTTTGGCAAACAGTATGTAATGCGATGCCTTTTTCTTTTTTTTTTTTAAATTTTATTGTTGTTGTATTACATCCATCCCCTTTTTGCTCCCCTCTGTCCCCCTCCCCACCCACCCATTCCCCCCAAAGTCAATCCCACCTGTTGTCCATGTCCATGGTTCCTTTATACTAGGTTCTTGTCTAAGCTGCTCCCCTTCCTTGCCTCTGCCTCCCCCCTCCCCCCAACCCCTTTCCCCCTG
>PVIW01002841.1:0-133858 GCA_004026585.1 Noctilio leporinus
GTTGGGGTAGTAAACCTGTTATTTGATGCCACAACTGCACCCACCCATTGCTGGCGCCCAGTGAGACCACACAACTCAACATGCATAGGGAAAGCTCAGATAAGAAAGAAGGGGACAGCTACAATCTCACTTTCGGTGTACCTCCTAGGGAGCCACACCTCGCCCTCTGGATTCCCACTGCAGCTCTAACAGGGTCACCATTCATCAGAGCCGACCACCCAAAGCCTCTGGGGCCAACCGTGGGTGTCCAAGACTGCAGTCACCTAGATAGCTCTGTGGGCCCCGTCCCTTCCGGCTCCTCTCCCCACCCCACCCCCAGCAGCATCTGCTTACTGGACAATCTCAGATTCTCTCTTAATAGATACAGCCTCATTGCTTTATTCAGGTATTTGTATATTCCAGCTAGGTAGCTGGGAGGGGACAAATGCACAATGAAAGACACACGTATATTGGGGGAAATTATACTTAGAGGCTTTATTTCTTTTCTAAAGAAACTTCATAAGCACCATCTCACGCATAGGTAAAAGTGGGATAAAAAATTCCATCTCTGTTCATCGGTGCTTATGTGTATGTTTTTATTTCCTCTGTCAAGTTCTTTCCTCTGTCAAGTTCGCCCTCAGAATCAACACAAGTATAAGGAAGGAAAACGCGATTACCGGATGGCGTTCAAAGCCGCGCGTCAGGAGGCAGAAGTAGCCGTCAGTAGAAGCAGGCGGTGTGCAGGAAGGTCTGGCCACTCTTCTCCTCGAACTTCAGCAGCACCTCCGCGATCTCACTGTCCACATCGTCCAAGAGCCGAATGTACTGGCAGAGCTCAGAGAACAGGAACGCCCCCATGCTGGCCTCTTCGTAGGTGTCCTGGATGTTCACGTTGATCACATGCACCAGCTGGAGGGTCCCCTGCTCTCTGGAATTCAGCTCCTCCACCACCTGGTCGTACACTCTTTCTTCGCAGGTGAGGATCAGGTCAAAGACCTCGGTGCAGTTCTGGAACCTTTCAGGTGCCGGCTTGATTTCCCTATTTCTCTCCAACATGCACAAAACGCCATTCTTCATGTAGAAGTCTCTGTCTTTCCGAACAAGATCTCTGTACATCTCCTCGTACGTGGTGTTGAAATCATAAACATTGGGCTTGTCGGCTACGGGTCCAGGAAGCTTCACAAGAGACCCTGTTCCAAAGGACCGGACAGAGAATCCCTTCCGGCTGAGGAGATGGTGGACTTCCATGCTTCGGTTCTGGTTGCTGGAGCACACTACAGCCACCCGCAGGGGTGCCGAGGCCATGGCGATAGCTCCTAACCAGTCACCGCTGTCTTGCCGATGCTGGACGGCCATTCATCAGAGGTCCTTAGACGCTAGAAGATGGCGGCAACAGCCCCGAAAAGGCGTGACTTATAAAAGCAGTGCACTGTGACGTATGGTGTGTGGGCGCATGCGCATAGTGTGTGGATGAGCCCTCCATGCGGGCTGACGTCCCCAGCCTCCGACGGAGAGGCCCAGGATCCAGGTTGCGCATGCGCACTAGCATGTGCTCAGAGTGCGTGGTCCACTGCTTGAGACGCACGTTTCTACTGTTCTTGGTACAAGGCTGAGGTCTGTATTCCTCATAGGGGCTGCCCGCTGCCACCCTGACCTTTATTTATTTCTTTTTTTGCAATATGTATAAAATATATATTTGGCATATGACCATACATTTTAATATAAGTACACTTAATATATTATAAATGTGAATTCAATATATTTTAATATATTAGAGCTATTTTAACTCAGAAAAACTAGGGGTTTTTTTTCCCCTATGAAACTGAGCATTTTATTTATTTTTAATTTAATTTGATTTAGTTTATTTTGTCCTCATGCATTTTAGAGTCTTCCTTTTTATTCCTGTCACTACCACCTTATGCTGTTTGCAAATTTATTTGTGAATTCCTTCCGGTTATGACAAGCCATTAAAACATATGGGAGGAATGCAAAAGTAAGAGGCATGAGGTCTTCATACCTTGAGTTCATTCATTAAATGGATCGCAGAAAAAATAAAAGAGAGCAAGCATCATTAAGAGGCTCACTTAAAACAGTGGGGAGGCCACTGAGGAAGTGGAACCCATGCACATCTTGGTTCAGCTCTTAGAACTCATGTTAACCCGCTGGCCTGTTCCTAAATTTAACTCAAGGCCAGCAGCAACAAGCACCCAGGACCAACGATTGCTACATAGAATACATGGCCTTGACTTACTTCCTCCTCATCATTGTGGTGAGCAGACCATTTGCATTCTTCACCTTGAAAGGAGCCGATCAGTTTCAAAACCCAGCAGCCTCCATTTTCAAGATGGGCTAGCCAACCTCTGCTGACTGGGCCGAGTCCTTCACTCATATGGAGGACCCATTTGAAAGCAACTTGTTTGGTTGGGCCTTTTATTAACCCTGCTTTTCTTTGTTCCCTCTGGAGCACAGTTTAGCTTGCTACCTATATCTGTTCCCCAGGTTGCAATCCTTCTTTTGCTCAAATAAATACTTTTTATTCTTTATTGCAGCCTAAAATATTATTATTATGTTAAAAATTTCAACAACTTGTGTGCATGTACTATGTAAAAGCCATTCTTCTAGGTGCTAGGCATACATCACTGAACAAAAAAGGGAAAAATACAGCCCTCCTCACACCAAAATATCCTCTTATAGTTTAGAGTCTAATGTATTTATAATCTGAAATTGAACCCAATTTTCAAATCCTTCTACTCCAAACCATATGAGTGAAATGTGCGTATTTTTAAGAGGGATAAATTCTAATTGAACCAATATTTCTCAAGTGCCTTCCAAGGGTTGCCTTCATCAGGGTCCCTTAACATACTAGTCCAAACAAAGATAAACAGGCTGGCTCCACAGCAGGCCTACTCAATTAAACTCTGTGAAGGTGGGTACAGGAACATTAACATTCTTAGCATGAATATTTCCCAACTTTTGAGAAGATTTGTCAAACTAAATGGATTAAGCTCAAACAGTAAGAATTAGATTCTTTTTGCAAATGAATGCTTGAGGTCTGCTGCTCAAAGAGATAAACTCAAATGGTGGAGTTTCAGACACTAGCTATAGCAATGTTTCCTAAACTGCCCAATAAAATCAGTCAGGGGCACCTGTTAATATTGGAGCTTCTTAGGTCCATTACACACAGATTCTGACCCAGTGGGGCTGGAATGGGGCCATAGGTGATTCTTAGATTAGCAGCAAAGTTCAGGAAATACAGAGCTTTAGAACACAATTGTAAATCAGGGACACCAGACTGATTTCACACTCAGGGAAAACTACCCTTGAGTAATACATTAGTCAGTTTTATTTTTTCCCCAATTTAGTGAAATTTTTTTCTAACATGGACTTGCCTTTTTGCAACTCCATTTTCTTTTTCTGCTAGATAAGTTTTTAAAGATCAGTTGTGTTAGCCCTGGGCAGGAAGGAACAAGCTTTCCTCACAAGACTCTTCAATGTTTATACCTATTACCCTGGCTAGTTCCTTACTAGATCATTAGATCTTCAAGGGTAGGGATTAATCTTGTCAACCCAGAAATCACCTAGAGCTTCCCCAAGCAGGTGCTCAATAAATATTTACTCAGAACTAGCCTGTTTAATAGTATTCTGAAGTATCAGAATGTGTTTGGATCTAATTTAGATGATATCTTGCAATCCTCCTCTATTCCTGCAGTCATTTTTCAACCTTTAGTAAATGAAGCACCAAATGGACGTTCCTTTGCAGAACACTCTGTAACATGCATTGATCCTCATGAATGTCTCCTCTGTTCTTCCCATTCCAAGAACAATAGCAGCGTACAGCAATATGGACTGATGAATGGAGATCAGAGCTGCACTTGAAAGAGATTATATTGATTTTTGTTGTTGTTGTTGTTATTGACATTAAGATGGGTAGCTTCATCATTGTTATAGCATTTTAATATTAAATAAAATTCACTATTTAAAGCAAATGTATTTATTTTGAAATTGTTGACATTTGAATCAAACCTAATAACAGTCTTTTTCATTTTTATCAGTTGGGGCATTGAGATTTAAAATGTAAAAACATAATTAGTGGAAAAAAGCTGTCTGATTAAAAATGAATTAAAATATGTTGCTTTTCAAAAAGGAAATGCAAAAAAATGTGGTTTGAAAATATTCTTTTTGAAAATCTTTCTCAGTGTCTTTTCTGAGCAGGAAACCATGGCTGAGCATAGTGAGCCAAGAGGTAGCTTAGATAATAAGATATGAGAAAAGTCAGCTTGGATTATGGGGTAAGTGGAAAAGTGGAAAGAGAACAAGCTTTTAGAGACCATTAAACCCAGTTGAGAATCCAGAATCTCACATAGAATGACTATGTTATCTTGAACAATTCACCAACCTCTTGAATAACAGCAAAATGTCCCTAAAGCATTTTCTGAAGGATTCATTGAGATAAAAATGCATAAGACTTGGCATTTCAAGTTTCCCCCCACCTTAACTGATATGATATTAGATACATTTTTAGAAAAGCAATAATATAAGCCAGATATCATGAGTTGTAAACTTATTGATTGGTACAGGAAACATAGCTAATATAGGCCATTAGCACTGATTTCAGCTAAACAAAGTAAATCCCTATCTCAGTTGAAATTAACTCATCTATTGAAGTTATGTGTTAAAACAAACAAACAAACAAACAAAAAACCAGAAGAGAAACAACAAAGCAAAATCTTTTTCCACACAAAAGATTTTTAAATGTGTTTGTCCCTTCATTTTGAAGCTTAATTTGCATTCATCATACTATTATATGGCTTGAAAAGTAGGTTGACATTGAGTAGTTATAAATTTTGAGTAGTTATAAAGTAGGATTTCTTACATAGACTTTAAGGAGACCATTAATTGCTACTCTGTGCCTTTGGGGCATTACCTTCACTACCTCTTACACACAAAAATTCCAATATTTCCAACTACACAACATATTTAGATCCAGGGTTGGCAACAAAATATTGCTAAATCCTAACCTTATGCTCTAAATTCAGTTTGATAACTAAGTTTATGTTGGCATATGGGGGCAATAAACACTTAAGGAGTTGCTCAGAACCACACAGGGAATCTATTTCAGTCCAAAAATCTATTCCTGAGTTTGTTATCTGACAAAAAAATTTGAGAACATAATTTTACCCAATTTTCTCCATTTCTGTGTTTTCACACAGTGGTAACATGAAGCAAGAATAGAACCAAGTACTTGTTTGCAAAGATGAATACTTTCAGGTGCTGTGGGATGCAGGCTTCTAAGAATTCATATAAATCAAATGTGATCATAACTTGAAGTTCAATGAATGTTCAGCTCTAGTCTTTGGTAATTGAGATATATATTTCAGTTTCATGTATAAAACAGGTTTTAAGCAAGATTAACTAATTGATTATGAAGATCATTCATCTTCTGAAAAGAGGTCTTGTCCTTTGGAATGCAGCATGTACAAATATGAAGTCAAGACATACACCAATGAAGAAAAAAAACTTAAGACATACTACTTGCTATTTAAAAGTAAAATCCTCAAGAAATTGGGCACATTAGAAATTACCTAGCCTGGATCTAAAACATAAGAGCTAATTTTAATGAAGTACTGGTGAAAACAGACACCAAAGTATCTATTCAGAATGTGATTTCTATCTTGGTAATGAAGCAGTCAGTATCCCTGTCTGCCCTTTAAGCTCCATTGAAAATGTTAGGCATGTCTTCACTGAGGGTAGTGACTTGCAAGTTAATCCTTGCTTGATGCTAAAGGCAAAAATAAAATAATTCCTTGTTTGTTAATACTTTATGATATGCACAGAAGGCTTTTTAATCTTCACTCAAGGATGCTCAAGGATGTGTATATATATATATATATATATATATATATATATATATACACATATATATGTGTATATATACACATTTATTTATTTATTACTTTTCTAAAGCTGAAAGGGAGAGAGAGAAAAATCAATGCAAGAGAGAAGCATTGCTTCCTGTTGCTTCCTGTATGCACCTGGACTGAAGGTCTTACCCACCCAGACTAGAGGTCATTCAGATCCACCATTTGGGTCCAAGCACCCGTACCCAGACTGGGGATCTAATCCCCAACCTAGGTATGTGCCCTGACCAGGAATCCAGCCTGCAACCTTTTGATTACAGGACAACATTCCAACAAACTGAGCCACACTGGTGAGGGCAATATGCACAGGGTTTTAAGAACAAAAAATACTATCAAAAACAAAGTGCCCCTTTTTGCCCCTTTGTGTGTGTGTGTGTGTGTGTGTGTGTGAATAATACTCTCCTCTATAATTAAGAAGGAAAGTGAGCAAGGTAGGGGAGCAGTTTACACAAGAACCTAGTATAACGGAACCATGGACATGCACAACAGGTGGGATTGACTTTGAGGGGAATGGGTGGGTGGGGAGGGAGACAGAAGGGAGCAAAAAAGGGATGGATGTAATACAACAACAATAAAATTTTTTTTAAAAATTAAAAAAAAAAAAAGGAAAGTGAAAGGGTCTTAAATATGCTAATTGCCCCTAAAGCAGAGGCAAATAATTATGAATTCTAACCTTTTAGCTAGAAATCAGAAAATAGGCAGGAGATGTTTAATAAACTACTGTTTCAAGAATGGCATACTTATTTCCAACTCTGAATGTCCCCCAACTGCAAATTTGTTGGATGTTATACCAAGGCAGACCTAGCTCTTGATGACAGCGGTGGCAGTGGTGGCTGATTCCCTGGCTATTTTGGGAAGGCTCTTTGCTCATCATGCCACTACCTCTACTACCTCCCTACATAGAAAATAAACCAGAACAAAAACTCTAACTGGGTAAACCCAAGATGCAATGCAGTAAAAAGTGGCAATGGCTGATGGGATGGCTATTTGACCTTGTGGTCTCAGGCCCCATTACCCCAGATCACTCATGCATCAAAGCAGATTGATTTCCCTCTTTCCTCCAGGATGTTTGCTAGATACTTGACTTTGTGTGACCCATCCCAGATCCATCTTTGAAGTCGAAAAAAGTCCTCTGAGGAAGTTCATGTAACCACTAGATACTAAAATGATTACACGGTAAAATTATTTCTCTTTTCCTCCTTTTCTTGTTTTTATTAGTGCAGAATGGGGAATTTGTAGAAATGAGGGGATTGTGCATTTAAAATTCTGTGAGGGTTTTTCTGAGGGCTTGTGAACTAACGTGTAGGATATAAGGTGTATCATTTTTAGATAATTGCCCCTGAAAGCAAATGCTAGCTGTCACATCCCATTCTCTGGCCCAGCAAAATTTAGAAGGCATCTAATTAAGGGGAGTTCATTTGGAGCAATCTATGCTTGCTCATGAATGACTGATGGCACAGCCACCTGTTGGAAAGCAATTTTCTACGGAGCTCCCACATATCCACATGTCATTTGAATAGATGCACTGAGAGATTTTGCCCTGGACTCTCATTTCAAGGATCTTTGTATAAACAAACAGCCTTGAATAACAGAAAAGGTGTCTCATCTCTTGGTCAGTAACCAGATTTGTTAGTTAGCCGTGACTGTGAGTATGTCTCCCTTGGGCCAAAGGTTAGGTAAGCTTGTCAGCAGTCCTCTGTAAAACACTATGTACGTTCCTCAGCCATGACTCATGCCTAATGCATGCGCGGCATCCACTGTCGCCATTCCACATCCATCCAATGGGACACGGGGAGCAAAGGGAAACTATGTAATCATGAGGTTCATGCTACCTACTCTGCTGTAGGTAATAAGTCCTTTGTCTCTGGCCCAGAACTAGTTTATCTTCTGCTAGCATTTGTGACAACTTGGCAGAATAACTTGTCAGCTTGCAAGTAAGGTAAAATCTTGTGTCCTTCATAGTTATTGACACCACTGTGCCCCAAATGTCTTTCCTGTGGGTTGCTCTTGAAACGATTCACAATCTATCTTTTAAAAACTATTTCAGCCCTGGCTGATTTGGCTCAATGGATTGAGCATGGGCCTGTAAACCAAAGGTTTGCTGGTTTGATTCCCAGACAGAGTATATGCCTGGGTTGTGGCCAGGTCCGCAGTTGGGGGCACATAAGAGGCAAACACACATTGATGTTTCTCTCCCTGTCTTCCTCCCTCCCTTCCCCTCTCTAAAAATAAATAAATAAAATCTCAAAAAACCAAAAACCAAAAAACAACTATTGTAAGGATATCTAGTATCAGTGAATGCACCAGGGTGGACATTTCCCAATCCTGCTGCTTAGTCAGTCTTTCCATTAACTGGATGTGTTGGTCTTCCTGCCAGCATATTTTCCATATTGTCTATAAAGTAATCATGAGATTTTGTCAGGATTTCTGATAAAATTAAGGTACACTATATCTTTACATTCATCCTGATCTGTCAGTCTTTAGCACCACTAACCATATAGTAGTTGCAGGAATGTTTATAGCCCATAATCTAATGCATCTTTTATTAGCACTGCCTTCTTCTATAGCTATATGTTTACTCAGTGTACTCACACACATGCACACACACAAGAGGATAATTATAACTAAATTATTTTAAATAGATGGTCCCAATTAATAGACGTATTTGTTTTCCTAGATCCCTTGTTTCTGATTTGTGGATATGTATGTGTGAGTGCACATGTATGTGCATGTGTAAAGGAACTTGAAACAGCTTATATTATACCATATAAAGTATTTAAAAAGAGATGGATTATTTTACTAACCCTGACAGAGTTCACTTGAATGATCTTGATCAAGTCATTTAACCTCTGAGGGCCTCTATTTGCTCATGTGAAAAAATGGATTAAATATTTTGAAATCAGCCCTGGCTGGTGTGGCTCAGTGGATTGAGCACCAACCTGTGAACCCAAGGGTTGCTGGTTTGATTCCCAGTCAGGCACATACCCAGGTCCCAGGTTGCAAGCCAGGTCTCCAGCCAGGTCCCCAACAGGAGTCATGTGAAAGGCAACCATACATTGGTGTTTCTCTCCCTTTCTTCCTCCCTTCTTGCCCCCGTCTTTAAAAATAATGAATAAAATTTTTAAAAATTCTTTTGAAAGCAATTCTAAAAATGTATGAAACTATAACTGTATATACCTGTATTCCTAAGTATAACCAGTAATATATTGAGAATTCTTCAGAAGAAGGATTTTAGATCAATATCTGGTATTAAAATCCCCCAAAGGCAATGACTAGGCAATAAAGATGACAACCAAAAGCAAAAGATTCTTAAAAGTAGCCATAGACTCACATATGATATAGAATTTCCCTAGCTTCATTGTGTTTATCGGATTCTGATCGCTAAGAACTTTCCTGCATTATGTGATTACATCTAGTCGATGATGCAAGATATTTTTTTCCTTTGGTGATGAGGTATTTCATTAAAGACTGGAACATAATATTCTTCTGCAGCATTCATTAAAATAAATGATAACATAAAGGTTGCACCAGGAGCCAAGTATTTTTGCAGATAGGTTGCATTCAGCTTCTTTTATGATACATTAAAAATGTTATATGCAGAAGAAATTCAGGGAGATCTCAGCAAATTTTGTTCTAATGCCTTCTTGTGGTACCAAGCTTCTGTGATGCCTCTTAAATCTTCTCCCATTTGGGCTGTACTGTTACTTCAGCACTGTATTAAAAGAGCACCTATCTTTTCACCTAGTGATCAAAATATATTATCTTTTCCTAGAGTTCTTATTGTCCAAGATTCACTAATGACTAAAGTAACTATTTATGAGTTAAGTAAAATTAAAGATAGAATTAAGATCACCAATCAGCTGACTGTAAAATATGTACATTATCTTGATGAGCCCAGTGGAATCACAGGGGCCTTTAAAGTGGAAGGAGGAGGATGAAGAAAAGGTCAGAGTTATCTGATAAGAGAAAGACTTGTCTAGGCTTTTCTGCTTTTGAAGTTGAAGGAAGAAGACTGTGATCTAAGGAATGTGGACAGTGCTTAGAAACTGGAAGAGGTGAACACAGATTCTCCCTTAAACTTCCAGAAAGCAATGAACCCAAAACAACAACTTTATTTCACTCCAATAAGATCCTTGTTAGACTTTTTAACTATAGAACTGTAAGATAATATGTTTGTCTTGAGCCACTAAGTTTGTAGTAATTTATTACAATAGTAATAGAAAACTATAGTCACATCTATTTTTACTTCCTCTGGGTAAAGCTTGTCTATTTTAATGTAGAGTAGTATCCTGGACTCCCCTAAGTTTTCTGTTGCATGTGATCATGACACCTTGACTTTCCCTGGCCAAGTGATAACATATGACCTAAGACACATCAATCAGAACTTTCTCCCTAAAATTTGAAACTTGACCTGAGGAACAGAAAGATAGAAAGTGGTAAGTTTGTATTTACCCTTAAAGGTATTGTTCTTGTTCCCCAGCTCCCCACAGCTGCCTAGTTTTGTTCTTCTGAGTCCAAGTTTGTTACAATTATTTCAATATTTTTGCCTAGATCACCGTTCTTCCAATAAATATGTTTGCACTAAAGCTAGCCATTGCTAGTCTTTTGGCTGAACCTGTAACACTTCAATTGACAGATGCTAGCAGGTAATTTATTTGCATTTTCATTAATTCATTTACTTGTTTATTTTTATTGAACTTACATGCTAGGTTATCTTTGGGACACAATAAGACGATTCAAAAAAGCAGCATTTTGTGGGGAAGAGTACAGAGGGGAGGAAAAAGGGATGGATGTAATAAAACAACAATAAAATTAAGTTAAAAAAAGTAATTTGCATGGCAGAAATTTTAAATTCTAGAATCTGTATTTTGGGTAAGGGGAGATGGAGAGTTTATGACATGTAAGTTATTATATTATAATTATATTACATTATAGGACTTGACTTATGGGAAGAATAAAGAGTAAGGCATGAACCCCAAAATAGCACCTGAAGCCCAGTGAGCACATACTTATTTGTCCAATAAATAGATCAAGATATGGGATTAAAACTTAGAACATCATGATGGTCTATTAAGGAAAGATAATAGAAAGGCCACAGCCAATGAAAAATGGATGAAACTGTACATATAAAGTAAGATTTATCAACTATTTCTCTTTGACCTGAGAGAAGAAGATTTGAGGAAGAACACTGAAGAGTAAGGGAAGTAGAAATGTAAGAGAGGGATATATTCAAAATGTTAATGAATAAAGGAGGGGAAGTTCTTGGTAACTACAGACTTTACTGAAATGTGGCCAAAAAAGCCCATGACAGACTCAGTTTTCTTGAAGAAAATAGTATAATAATAATAATAATAGAAAGGTTTTTTACCTATACTACAGAACTCATGTACAAATAACAGAAAGAATAAAATTTCTCCTCAGCTTTTTATTTATTTATTTATTTTTAGATTTTATTTATTATTTTTAGAGAGAGGGGAAGGAAGAGAGGCAGAGAGGGAGAGAAACATCAATGTATGGTTGCCTTTCACCTGCCTACAGCTACAGACCTGGCTGGAGACCTGGCTTGCAACCTGGTTATGTGCCCTGACTGGAGAATTGAACCAGTGACCTTTGGGTTCACAGGCCGGTGCCTTATCTACTGTGACACCAGCCAGGGCTCAGTCAGCCTTTTATTTTTTTAAATGTCAAATTCATGAAAAAGTTGCAAAAAACAAAAAACAAAAAACACCCAGATATTTTTTACCTAACTTGTGAATATTTTGCTTAACTTCTGCCTTTCTCTGTCTCTGTCTGTCCTTATGCATATATATATATATATATATATATATATATATACACACACACACACACACATATACATGTGTAAATGCACACATAGTATATCAATAGGTTTTGACCTCTAAGTATGTTTCAGAAAAAATGAAAATATGTGACACATTTTCATTTTAAATATTTTTGACATATCTTTATTTTTTGGCTGAAATACTTGAGAGGAATCATAACACCTTAGCTATAAGTATTTTAATATATATCTCTTAAACACAAATCTATTACATAACTACATGCAAAAATAACTCACTCTGAAATTTTAGCATTAACAAAATACTACTGTCTAATATCGAGAGCGTTATCTGAAAGTGATATCACCAACGTAGTGAAATAAGAGATCCCCCATTTGTGTCTTCCCCCGCAATAGCACCAATAATTTGGCAGCTATCCACTGACAAAAGTGCCATTTTGAGGGCTTTGGGATCTAGGTAGGATATTGCAAACCCCAAGTGGAGCCCAAGTCTATGATGGCTATTTTGAGAAGGAAATTAAAAAATGAATAGTCAACCTATAGAATGGGAGAAAATATCTATACATTGTATATAAGAGATTAATATCCAAATTATATTTAAAAACTCATATAACTCAATAGAAAAAAATAAATAATCAGGTCAAAAGATGGGGAGAAGCTTTGGTTAGACATATTTCCAAAGAAAACATACAAATGGCCAAAAGGTACATGAAAAGATGGTCATCTTCACTAATCATCAATAAACTACAAATCAAAACTACAATGATTACCTATTGTCAACAATTATCAGTTATTATCAATACAAGAGATAACAAATGTTGGTGAAGGTGCGAAAAAAAGGGAACTCTTATACATGCTTGGTAAAAATGTACGTTAGTATAGCCATCATTGAAAAAAGTATGTCAGCTCCATAAGAAGTTAAAAATAGAGCTACCATATGACCCAGTAATCCCAATCTGGGTATATAGTCAAAAGAAATGAAATTAGTATCATGAAATATCTCTACTCAAAGAATATGTATGAATGACCCATGGACAACAGTGCGGAAATTGACTGTGGGAGTGGGGGGTGGGATGGGCAGAAGAGGGCAAAGAGATCAAATTTCAGACAACTTAGTAGAATAACAATAATAAAAAGAAATATCTCCACCTTCATGTTCATTACAACATTTTTCACAATAGCCAAGATATGGAAATAAACTAAGTATTTTTCTACATATGAATGGATAAATAAAATGTGATGCTAAATAACCATAAATAAATGAAGGAGTAAATGGATTAAAAGGTCAGAGTAGAAAAAAAGGAAGTCTATGGCAAAACTCAGTGTATAAATAAAAAAAGATATTCACTTTTTTTTTGAAGATTTTATTTATTATTATTTCGAGAGAGAGGGGGAAGGGAGAGAGGCAGAGAGGGAGAGAGACATCAATGTATGGTTGCCTTTCACCTGCCTCCAGCCACAGACCTGGCTGAAGACCTGGCTTGCAACCTGTTTATGTTGCCCTGGCTGGAAATCAAACCAGTGACCTGATATTCACTTTTTGAGGTATACTTAAAGGTGAAGAACAGCCTCTATGGGATAACTTCCAGGAGAAAATTAAGTAAATAATTGCTTTTTTATTTCATGAATCATTATGCACAAGGAAAATATTATCTCAAGAAGGATCTAGAAAATTGGATTCTAGTCCTGTTTAATCACTGACAAACATGATTGCCTTGATGAGATAATTAATCTTCGCACTTTAAGGTCTACTTTTGCACACACAAAAATTGAATAAAACTAATATTAGCAAGGACCTACGAAGGATCGAGAATCCAAACTGAAAATTGAATTCATACTGAAATATATATATACAGCAATGAAGAATTGAAACACTACTATGTGCCAGCTGCAAAGATAAATCTCACTATATAATTTTGAGAGAAATAAACTAGGCACATAATGGTGTCCATAATATTATTTAGGTGATATAAAGGTTAAAAACAAACACAATTAATATATGCTCACATAAATTATGATACTGTTTGTCTTTGGGTTGAAGATATTAGAAATTGGGAGATGAGCAAAGTAAGGTTTCTAGGGTCCTGGTGGTGTTCAATACCTTAATTTCTGTAGTAATTTTTTTTAAGCTATCAAGCTCTTAAATTATGCTTTATTCACCTTTTGGAAATTTTTATTTTATTAAAAATAATTTAGAAAGTAAAATGGACAATTCTGGGATGCATTAGGTTAACTCTACAACTCCCAATATATCCTATAAAATAGTAAGTAAAAACTAGAGGAACAAATGAAATCACATACATGTTCTGTGCTTGATGTAACTAAAAGGTATAGAATGTTCAAACTTTACATTATCTGCAAAAAAACTAAACAACAAATCCTAGCGTTAGCTATAGGCCTTGCCAGAGAACAGAGACAATTTGGGAAACCTGTGAAAAAATAAGGAGGGAATTGAAACCACCTCCAAAAAGAGAAAGTCCAACCTAATGATAAAAAATATAGGGGGGGTGGGAATAAAAGCATAAGTTAGGTCAGTCAGAAAACTAACTAAAAGATAGTGATTTTAAAATATGAATATGAGTCAAGTAAGCAATCCTGGAAAGGTAATGCTTTGATAAGAGGAGAAGAGAAAAGGATTAAAAGAGAGTTGCCTATAGAAGTTGCATAGTAAAAGGAAAAATAAAAATAAATATTTCTGATCTCTAAACACAAAAAAATTTAAAAAGAAAACAAATTAAGAACACACAAGCCCTGTATTCACATCTCTCACCCTTAAAAGAGAACGAAAATATCACTCAGGAATGAAACCATGTCTTGCTGCACTACAGAAACGTGTGTATTTCATAAAACATTTTAAATTACCATGGATATTTGAATTCACATTCTTTATCTAATCAAACTACTATGGAAATAAAACAAAACACAAACAAACTAGTTGGAGGAAAAATCCTCAAATATCTGATGAAAAAGTAGAACTCATAATGCTGCATTCCAAAATAACATAAATACCCTCAAGTTAGTCTTTGCATATATATATATATATATATATATATATATATATATATATGCACAAATACAGATACAAACATATAAACACAAACTTTGAAGAAGAAATTCAAAAATTAAAAGCAGAAATATAGAAAAAGAAAAGACTGATGACACAGTTAATATTTAGAAGAGAAGACAAAATCATGTTAGCAATGAAAACTAAATTACAAGCTGCACAAAGAAGAATAGAATAGGATGGAACATAAAAGGACAACAGAAAAGAATCAAAATGTAACCAAAGAATGAAAATGAGATAGAGAAAATGCTCAGGGAGAAAGTGGTTGCAATGGGAAAAAAGCTAAAATGTTTGACGTAATGTACATTTGGAGTACCTGAAGATTATAAAGAAAGTGATACAGTGAACTTAGTACGTACAATTTAACCCAAGAAAAGCTTCCAGGTTAAAGAATCATTGGGTACCAGAAACAAATGAGCTCAATGATGAACTTTAATATATTTAAACTATTAAATTTTTAAGACAAAGAAAACTATCTTCAGGATATCCAGTCAAAAAGATCAAGTAACTTTCCAAAGGAAAAGAATTAGGATAATACCACTCCCTGGCTGGTATAGCTCAGTTGGTTGGGTGTTGTCCCATGAACTGAACAGTTCTGGGATTGATTCCCATTCAGGGCCATGTTTGGGCTGCAAGTTTGGTCCCCAGTTGTGGCACATATCAGAGACAACCAATCAATGTTTCCCTCTTTCTCTTTCTCCCTTTCTCCCTCTCTCTCTATGAGTAATAACAGAAAAAATTAGAATAATATCACACTTTGCCCTGGCTGGTGGCACAGTGGATAAGGCATCGGCCTGCAAACCCAAAGATCGCTGGTTGGATTTCTAGTCAGGGCACATAATCAGGTTGCAAGCCAGGTCTCCAGCCAGATCTGTAACTGGAGGCAGGTGAAAGGCAAACATACATTGACATCTCTCTCCCTCTCTGACTCTCTTTCTTCCCCTCTCTCTGGAAGTAATGAATAGAATCTTAAAACAAAAGAATAATATCATACTTCTGAAAAATACAAAGCAAAATAAAAACAAAGCAGTATTATTAAAATATTCAAGGATTAAAAAACATGAACCAAGGATTTTCCATGCAGCCACGATCTCTTCTTAGTATCAAGGCTACAGAACAATTTTAAACATTTTAGAGCTCAGGGAATTCATGATCTTTTTAATGAGGTCTATTACAAGATAAATTTTATCCAAATGAGATATTTAGGGCCTAATACTTAGTGTGGAGCATTTCATAATTTACTTGATAATATAAAAATAAGGTAAAAATGGAGACAATGATTGAATAATATTTTGTGTAATACATATATATGTTATGTGATCTGGTAAAGTAAAAATAATGCAAATAAAATGGGATATTTCAGTGAGGGAATAAAAAATAGAATAAGCTCATTGCTTGTTTAATAGCACTAGCTATAAAGTTAAACATCATGATTTAAAAATGACAAATTAGGTAGTAAAGAATTGAGTAAATTTTTAAAAAAAGAATGGATGAATGAAGACATTTAAAAAGGTATAAATGCAAAAGTAACCAAAAAACATTTAAATATCAAAAGAAATTTTAAAACTAAAGGGACAGAGAAACACATAATGTAGAATAATACATATAATAATTAAAAAATATATAATGTAACAGAATTAAGACCAAATAGAGCAATCTTGTCAATAAATATGAATAGGCTTAGTCCACCTATTAAATAAAAACTATTTTTAATTTGACTTGAAAAGCAAGAAAAATGTATATGCTCTATATAGGGACACAAAAAAATAAAATTATTTAGGAACACTAAAAATAATAGGATGGGTATTAAGAATATTCCAGGAAAATGGAAAATAAACAAGAAAGTTGGAGAAGTGATACTGTTATCAGGCAAAAAAAAAAAAAAAAAAAAAAAAAAAAAAAAAAAAAAAAAAAAAAAAAAAAAAAAAAAAAAAAAAAAAAAAAAAAAAAAAAAATTAAAGCAAAAATTATTAAATGTGTAAAGTAAGTTTAATTTTATTGTTAAAAGGCACAGTCACAGTTAAGATGAAATTATTATAATATCTATCACTAGTTAATAAAGAAACCACCATATTAACAAAAACTTTAAAGGTACAAAAGAAGCATAAAGAGAAAATTAATGGAATGATCAATATAGTTTTTAAGATACTATTCTTAGTACAAGATAGATCAAGTAGGCAAAATTACGTAAAAACAAGGTATAGATGTCACCAAGATGGTGATGTAGTAGACTCCAGCCTTTACCACTTATCTTCCCATCCTCCTGAAAGATCAGCAATTAGACAGCTATTCACAAACCAAACCAGGTCTGGGAGTGATCTAAAGTCCACTGAAGAAACTTCAGCAACACAATGGAACAAAAATCCCAAGAATAGCTGTACATGAAAAGGAAGACAAGATCATTCCATTTGCATCATCTCATCCCCCAAGTTGGCAAGGCTCAACCCAGAGAGGAAGCTCCCTAGCTAGAAATAAATCCCCTCATCAAGAAAGGATGAGTGGGGTGAGCAACCTTCCCTAGCCTTTGGGACACGACACAGAAGTTCCATTTTGGTTTCATCCCATCCAGATTGGCAAAGCTGAGACATATAGAGACAGCTAGGAAAAAGGAAGGAAAGCAGAAAGTACAAATAGCAGCTACACAACGGAAGAAATTGTGACTCATAGTGACATACTCTGTAGACAAACTAAGCAGATTTTGCCATTGAAGGAACTAAAGGCCACCCCGTCATTATGGATAGATTTCTCCAGGTTTTGCCTCATTGGTATTCATGTATGATGATGACACCACCTGAGTCTCTCCCCACTCCTCCCATCCACATCCCATCCAGCCTCAGAACTGCATTGGCTGCAAGCCCAAATCTCTATGGTTTTGCTAGTATAAGATGTCAGCCTACACCCCCACAACTGATTCCCACTCAAATGCACATACTCAGAGCTAGTCCCTACAGTTGCACACCACCAGCCTGACACCCACCACCAGTACACATGCCCAAAGGGAGACTGTGTAGCCACAGAAGGATATGCTGATAGCCAGGGCTACCACAGATGACAGTGAGCCTGTAGTTGGTCTTGGTCCTTGGCATTACACAAGCACCTGCTGCTGGCCCCACACCGAGTGTGTGGACACAGCTACCTTCAGCTACCACTGCTGAGTTCACTGGTCCCT
Source organism: Noctilio leporinus (assembly GCA_004026585.1). NCBI lineage: Eukaryota > Metazoa > Chordata > Mammalia > Chiroptera > Noctilionidae > Noctilio > Noctilio leporinus. The sequence goes on from PVIW01002841.1 coordinate 17,931, forward strand.
AGCTACTGGATGTGGGGATGCTGCTGAAGACCACAACAACCCTTGCAGCCACTGGAGACAACTTGCAATGCTTGCCAAGGACCACAAAGTTGTCACTGTGGACCTCAGTGGCCTGAACTGAAGAGACATCAGCCTACTCCCATCTTGTCCCTACCTGATGCTACCACACATCTCTGCATTTTGTATCCTGACCACTAGAGCCTGGGTCACAGCATGGTCCAGCATGCCTCCACCCACAAGTGAAAGTTTTTCTTTACTGAAGTCAGTCCATAAAGGCTGGAATAGGTTATTATATCTTCAAATGGGCATATATCCATGCAAGGCTACAGGAGAATCAGGAAACTATGAATCCAGCAAATAAAAACAGGAAATCTCCAGTAACTGACTTCAAAGAAATGATAATCAGAAATTACCTGACAAAGAATTCAAAAAATTTGAGGATGAACCATGAGGTAAAAGAAAACAAGGACAGACAATTTAACAACATCAGCAAAACAATAAAAGAACAAAAAAAGAAGTTCAACAAAGAAATAGAGAACATAAAAAAAACCAGAAATTTGGAATTGAAGAATGCAATGACTGAACTGAAGAAATTCGATAGACAGCTTCAATATCAGATTTGATTAAATAGAAGAAAGACTCAGTGAGTTAGAATAAAGAACTATTGAAATTACCTAATCTGAGGAGCAAAAAGAAAATAGAATGAAAAGGAATGATGAAAGTCTATGGGAATAATGAGAAATCATTTAGGAAAACAACACTTGTATCATTGGAGTCCCAGAAAAAGTGAGGGAGAAGGGAGTAGATAACTCATTTAAAGAAATAATGGCTGACAACTTCCCAAACCTGAAGAAAGAGTTGGAGATCTAAGTTCATGAAGTTAGTAGGTCATCTAAAAATTTCAATCCAAAATCAATTTTCTCCAAAAACTGTCTAAAATAAAAGACAATGAGAGGAATTTAGAAACAGCAGAGAAAAAACTTTTTTTCTTTTGCAAGGAAACCCCATCACACTATCAGAGGATTTCTTAGTAGAGACTTTGCAGGCTAGAAAAGAATGGAATGCTATATTCCAAATTCTGGAAAGAGAGACAGTTGGGAGAGGGAGAGGGAGAAAGAGAGGGAGAGGGAAAGAGAGAGAGAGAGAGAAAAGGAAGGAAGGGGGGAGGGAGCAAGGAAGAAAGAAAGGGGGGGGAGAGAAAGAAAGAAAAAGAAAAAGAAAGCAAGCTCAAGAATACTTTGCCCACCAAGAATACTTTACCCATCAGTTGTTCTTCAGAAAAGGCAGTGAGATAAAGAATTTCATTAATAAACAAAAGTTGAGGGAGTTCATCACCATTAGATGCGCCTTATAAGAAATGCTGAAAGGAGATATTTAAGCAGAAATAAAGGGACTCTAATTAGTAACATGAGGACATGTACAACACACTGGTAAAGATAAGCATATAGTCAAGTTTATAATACTCTAATACTGTAATAAGATGGTGTGTTAAGTACTTAACTCTGGTATCAAGATTAAAAGACAAAATTCTTAAAAATAAATGTAGCTCCATTAACTTCTTAATGGACACACAATATAAAAGTGCAATTGTGACACTAAAATGATAAAAGAAGATAATAAAATGGCAGCGTTTTGTACCCAATTAAAGTTAAATTGTTATCAGCATAAAACAGATTATTATGTCTATAAGATGTTTTACATAAGCTTCATGATAACCAAAAGGAAAAACTTACAGTGTATTCCCATAAGAAAAAAGAGAAGGGAATCAAAGCATATTACTACAGAAAATCACCAGTTTACAAAGGAAGGTAGCAAGAGAGGAAGAAAAGAAAAAAAAAACTATAAAACAGAAAACAATAAACAAGATGGCATTAGCTAGCAATAATTACTCTGTAAGTTCCAATCAAAATACAAAGAATAGCAAAATGAATATTTTTTAAAAGACCCTACAAGAGACTCACTTCAGATTTAAATCTGATCAGAATCTCTTATCTCAAATATGTGAAAAACTATTATTCAACAAGAGCTCAATAATAAAAGGGCAACACAATCTAAAAATGGGCAAATTACCTGGATAAACATTTTCCAAATAAGATGTACAAATGGTCAAAAGCAAATTAAAAAATGGCCAATATTAGTCATTAGGGAAGTGTAAATCAAAACTACAGTGAGATTATACTTCATACATACTAAGATGGCTATAATAATAACAATAAAATAGAAAATAACACATTCATCAGAATATGCAGAAATTAGATCCTTCAAACATTTCTGGGGGAATATAAAATGATACACCTACTGTGAAAAACAGTTTGATATTTCCTCATATAGTTAAACATAGAATTGCCATGTGGCTCAGCTAGCTATACCATTCCCATGTCTATACTGGGAAAAGAATGAAAAACAAATGTTCACTGAAAATTGTGTGTAAGAATGTTCATAACAGCATTATTCATAATAGCCAAAAGTGGAAACAACCTGAATATCTGATAAATGATGAACTGATAAATAAAATGTGATATAATATCAAAATGAAATACTATTCAGCCATAAAAAGAAATGAAGTTCTGACACATGATACACCATAAATAGGCCTTGAAATATTACGCTTTGTGAAAGAGGCTAGTCATAAAAGGACAGATAGTGTATGATTCTATTTATATGAAATGGCCCTTCTTTCCACCTCACTAGGACAATAATTACAAGTCACTTTTGTCATCTTTTGTTAAAAAGATTTGGACCCAGATAGAAATCAACATCGGGAAATTCTTTTTTTAAATCACTGGAAGCTTGTTTAGAATTATTCCTTGCATCACAGTTCACCTTAACACCAGTCAACATAGTCAATACCTACTAAATAGTCAACACCTACTAAAGCTGAGGAGACTATTTGTTCTTTGAAATTGAGGTCTCTTGATTTGACCTTATCAGCTATCCTCTTTCTTTTAAATGTCTTTGAATTTTTAATTTAAATTTCTATAATTTGAAAAAATGGACAAAGAACCCAATAGATGATGTAAAGACATGAATAGACCTTTCACAGGAGAGAAAACATATATAGGAGGAAAATCTGTGAAAGATGTTCAGCCACATTAGTACCAGGGAAATGTAAATCAATGCCAGGGTAAGATGTCATTTCCCCCCGCCATTTTATTGGTGAAATTTAGAAATCTAGTAATACCAACTGGATAATGCTAAGTGTTAGAGAAGATCTGGATTGCCATTATTTTTTAGACATTGTAGGAAGTATAAATTAGTACAGACTGAAAACCAGTTGGCAGTATCTTGTGGAGATGAACATTCATATACCCTATAAGCTAACCGTTTCTCTAGTATTGATATACCATAAGAAACTCCTACACATACTACACATGGAGATGTACACAGAAATTTTCATTGTAGTTTTTTTTGTAACAGCAAAAATCAAAAAAGAAATATCAAAAAGGGAATGAATAAGTGAAAGTGGCATTCATATAATGGAATATTATACAGTGGGTAAAATATGGGCAAAACTATGTACATGCAGAAATATCAATGAATCTTAGCAATGAAATTTGGATTGAAAGAAGTAGCCCATAAGATTATATAACTTTACATCCTTTTATCAAGTTACAGCTAAAATAGATATTTAGTGTGTGTGTGTGTGTCTGTGTGTCTGTGAGTATGGTATGTGTTATATTTCATTCGGATAGAGTTATGAAAAAGGGAGAGAGGTGAGCACAAGACAAAGGATTGTTAATGTTTCCAGGTGAGAGAGTATTGAAGTTATGAATACTTTTGTGAAAAGTTACCTTCAAACTAAGTGACCTTACAAAATAACTATTTTGACTAACCAGATTTCTGGTCCAAATATGATGGCTAAAATTCATGTCTTTCTGTTTCTCCCCACTTAGTAGAACTATAACCTTTGGTACTAATGCAAGAGAAAACCAAACCAAAACTCTGAAAGGTGGGAAGAGAAGGGAAAACTGGTTTCAGACTCCAGAAATAAAAGAATAACATAATTACAAAATGTTTTATGGCTCTTCCATCCAGCAGAAAGACAGTATTGAGGCCCAGCATTTCCTGACTTCCTAACCTAAGCTAGAAACTAAAGGCACCCTAGGTTAGTACAATGCCCATTCTCACACATCACTCAATGAAAAGAAATCCTACCAAAAGCAGCATATGAAATGGCAGCATTGGCAAGGACCTTTAGTGTGTGTGTGTTGGGGGGAGGGCATTAACAAGTTGCTAAAGGAAGCCTTCTTTGTTTGAACCATGAGTCCCCTTTTCTACCCAGAGATGTTGCATAGTCAAGATTTACCAGCAAAGGGGATCTTACTACCACAGGCAACATGGCTCAGGAAGCCTACTTGTCCTCATAGGACTGGAACCCCTCTCTACCATCCAGAGACATTAAGAAGGTAACCAGAGAGGCACAAGGGCTTATCCATGATCATTCACCCCTTAGCTTCCCATTGTCAAAGATATACTGTTGGTCCCCTTAGAAGAGCCCAACTGACAGTGCAAAGAATTAAGGGCCAGGACTTATGAGTGATCACCAGCCAATCTGCTCTGAGTTCAGCCCACTGACTGCTGTGGTTGGTTCCTATTTCCAACCAGGTGGTATCAATGTTGGAGTGAATAGAAACTGCAGTCCCTGTGAATGGGTTGCCCTGACTAGATTCATCTGTATACCAGACATCAGTGGGAACTTGCCTTGCTCTCCTTTCATCTGCAGTCTTTCTTATAGCCCTTACCAGTTCCTGGGATTTTCTTAGTCTCCTCTAGATCACCAATGGATTGCCCAATGTCATAAATGTCTTGTCCCATGACTGGGCTCAGCATGTATATGGTGTCTCATACTAGGTGCTGGGGATGGACTAGAGTATCTTGGCTTTGTTCCTGCAGTGAATGTGGCCTGATCAGAACCTTCAGGTACAGGGGTGTAGATGGCTTGTCTCATTTCTAAATCCCTAAAATTTGTTGTATCTTCTCTATAGATTTCCAGGGTCCCACATGCCTAAGGAGATCTTCCTCATTGGGCCAGCCTCCCTGCAGGCTAAAATAATCCAATCTATAAAAGAATAATTACTTTCTGCACCAAGCAGATGTTGCCAGAGGGCAGGATGTGTGGTGATGTTGCTTATTTTCTGTGCCCCGTGTCTGAACAGAGAAATGCCACTGATTGCCCCCTTACCATCACCGCCCATTCCACAGTCACGCTAACCATGCCTGGACACTTTCCCTGGCTTTTTGCTGGAATTTGGCAGTAACATCAATAAGCACAGCAAGAGTTTATTCTCTCATTGTGAACATTTCCTGACATGCAGTCTGTTCCACTGGCTGTGGTGGTTATTTGCTTTTGCTTTATTTTGTACTAATTAGGAGTTGAATAGCACAGGGGTTTTCTCTCTTCCACTTTTAATCACTGCATCCTATTCTTCATTCTCCTCACTTTCCCAAGGATTTCACCTCTTAGTGTTCAAATCAGACTTTGTCACAATTCTTTGGACCTTAATGCAAGGCAACTTTCACTATCTGTTTGCAAAACTGCATGGTAAGGTCTACAACTTACCATCCTGCCCTCCCACCTTGTCTTCTAGCCCCAGAGCTAGCAGAGTAATGAACAACTGTATGTGTTTCCCTAACATCAGGTCTTCTTCCAACTTTCTAACTTGTGCTTCAGCCTCTAGTTGGGCCAACCAAGCTGTCCACAATAGAGGCCAGCCCACTGTGCAACCACCTCATTCCCTTCCTTGCTGCAGTTAACTATATATAGTTCTTTCAACCAGTGCATTACACCAGCTTGTGTTTTTAGAGCATCCTTGTACTCATGCAGTGGTACACAAGTACCTAACATATGGGTCACCCCTCTCCACCTAGAGGTGGATAGCTAACTTGTGGTCTCCCCCAGGGATGCCTAATTTTCAAGCCCATTTCTTCCATCTCCTGGCTGGCTCACCAATTGTTAATTCATAACTTGATTCCCATACACAGAGATCAAGGAAAGACTGAAGGAAGAGTCTGGCCAGTTGAGATTGGTAGGTGGTAGGTTTAATAAATGAGGGAACTTATAAGTTTGTCTTGGGTGATTACAAGTAGATTTCCATATCTGCCCAATAGAATCTTAAAATTTATATAGAGACTTTAATGGGGTTTAGTCACATATTCAGAGCAGATGACCTCAACAGCACCTTATTCTATAAAGGCTGTGTCCTTGGGAAAGATTCTAGTGTGAGGAAGGCAAGTGGAATGCACATTCCAAAGACAGGGGAGGGAATGTGGAGTTTCCTAATTCCTAAGTCTAACTCTTGGGTCAACCAGCAGTCATGCCCTCTCCAAGACCAACCTTTTCCAACAGCATGTCACCTTTCCAGAAAATAAGTGTTCATCTTGAATTCTAGAGCAGGTGAAACTCTTTTTAGGAATAAAGTAGAATGAGAGATTTTCTCAGACTAAGGAAAACTAAAAGTTTTGCTGTCAGCCTTATTCTGAATGTGTAAAGGTAAAAATTTTAACATAAAATAAATAATAAACTAAGGAAATTGGAGCATCTAGCAGAATGGAAAAAAATGAAAAGAGAAGAAATATGAGTCTATCCAATAGGTTATCATTCTCGTGGCATTTATAAATCATTCTTGATGACTGAAATAAAATTATAACAACATCTGATGCTGATTTTTAAAAGTAAGAATGATAAAGAGATACAACTGAAAGTGAGGTTTGCAAGCTTCATGCAAAAAAGGGAAAATGTTGATATCAATACTGTTCTAAGTTACATATATTGTAATAAACAGAACAACAGCTAAGAAAAAGTTCTCCCAAAACTGTTATAATAAAGCAAGATAAAATTCTTTAAAAAATGCAAGTATCCCATCAGAAAGCAAAACATAAAATTCCTCAATATGTATGTGCCAGAAAGCCTCCAAACACATGAAGCAAAAATGATGGATATGAAAGAAGAAATAAACATCCACATTTTTAGGCAAGAAATCAACACCTCCCTCTCAGCAACTGGTAAAGCCAGACAGAAATCAGCAAATCCCATAACCACTAAAGATTTTGAATTTGCAGTTTAAAGGCTCCTGAAAAAGAAATTTCCAGGTCCAGATGGCTTCACTGAAGAACTTTTCTAAAGTTTTAAAGAATAATTAACACAAACTTTATATTGTTTTTTCCAGTTAATAGAAAAGTAGGGACTTCTTAACACAGCACAGTATTACCCTCATACCAAAGCTTGCAAAACACAGTATGAAAAAATTGCAGTCTAATATCTGTCATGATGTTAGTTGCCAAAAAACATCAACAAAATATTACTAAACTGAATCCAAAAATGTCTAAAAAGAATAACATTCAATGGTCCAGTGGGTCTTATTTCAGATATGCAAGGCTGGCTTATTTGAATGTCAGTAGGCTAAAAATATATAATTACATGATCTTATCAATTGATTAGAAAAAGCACTTGAGAGTAAGAATGAAAGGTGGGAAGAAGGGCGGAAGGGAGGAAGGGAGGGAGGGAGAGAGGAAAAGAGGGAGGGAGGGTAAGAGGAAGATAGAGAGAGGAGGGGGAGAGAGAGAGGGAGAATTTTAATGTGTAATTTTTTAAACTCTCAGGAAGTTAGAAAGAGAGAGAAATTATATTAAGAATGAACATTTAGGGGCAACTTATAGCTAACTTTATACCTTAGGGTGAAATACTGAATGCTTTTCAGCCCCAAGATTGGGAATAAGGCAAGGATGTATGCTCTTGCAATTTGCTATTAAACATAATGCTGGAAGTTCTAGCCACTTTGATAAGGCAAGAAAAAGTTATTAAAGGCTTACATATCGGAAAGAAAGAAATAAAATTATCCCTATTTGCAAATAACCTAATTTTATATGATGAACATCTCAAGGAATCTACAAAATAAATTTTAGAATTAATAAAGTCAGAGGACACTAGATCAACATGCAAAAATCAATTATATTTCTATATAGTAACAATGAATTTCATAAACCAAAATAAAAAATACAACACCATTTAAAATCACTCCAAAGAATGAAATGTTGGGGAACCAAGATGCTGGAGGGGTAAGTGGAGCTACACCAATCTCCTCACATGACCAATCTGGAATTACAACTTAATTGGGGAAAATATCATCCAGAATAACCAACAGAACACCGACTGGAGAGGGGCCTTACAATCACACAAAGAACAAAACAGGCCACTTCATCACAATGTGACTGGCAGGAAGTGTGGATATGTGAGAGCACTGTAATAGCAAAATCAATAAAATATATTTAAAAAATGAAATGTTGGGTATGGCATTAGCAAAACACATACAGGTTCTGCATACTGAAAATTACTAAATGCTGATGAAAGAAATTAAAGAACACCTAAATAAATGAAAGACATAGTAAAGGTGTTAACTCTCCCCAAAATGATCTATAGGTTTAATGCAATTCCTATCAAAATGTGAACAAGGTTTTTGCCAACATAAGCAGGCTTATTTTGGAAAACATCTTAATAGTTTTTCAAGAACAACAATAAAAGATTAAGCATGCAGCTACCATATGACCCAGCAATTGCTTATTTGGGCATTTATCCCCAAGAAATGAACATTTATATTCATACGAAAATTAATGTGGGAATGGTTAAACAAACTGTGGTGAATCCACACCAATGGAACAATTCTCAGTAATAAAGCAAAAGAAACTTTTGATAAATGCAATAACTTGTATAAACCCCTAGGGAATTATGTTGAATGAAAAAAGTTAATCTTAAAAGAATGCATACTGTATAATTCCATTTTCATAATACTTTTTAAGTAATTACATTTCAGCAATGGAAAAGAGATTACTGGTTGTTAGGGATTGGTGATGGCGGGGGTGGGATGTTGAGCTTGGTTATAGAAGTAAAAAGACAAAACAAGGAATCCTCAGAGCAACAGAATTGTGTTGTGTCTTGTCTGTGTTGGATACCTGAACCTCCACATGAGACAAAATTGCTTAGCACTAAATAGACACACATAAATGAGTAAGAAACTATAACAACCCAATGGTTGATGGTCAATTTCAACAAGCCTGTGGTACAAATAACAAGTTCCTGCAATTTCCCTTAGAAACAGAAATTCAGCACCTCATTTTTCATTCAGCATGAGCTTTCTTCATCAGGCCACTGTTGCTAAAAGAATTTATTGAAAACAAAAACACATTATCAAAATAAAGAAATACTTGTAGACCTTACAATAGATAATAATACTCCTGTAACAAGAGAATTCAGATAATTATCTATATACTTCATACTAGTAATTCTCAGCCTGTATATTCTACGCACATATCATGTCTGTCAGACTTATAATTCCTTTGTTTACCACTGCCACGGGCTCCTGATAGCTATGTAGAGTTAGACTACACACAAGTGGGTACACCACCGAATAGCAGCTTTGAATATTATTTCTACCAACTCCTGAGACCTAATGGAAACATTAATTCCCATAAAAACTCCTGTTTTGAGTGCACTTTGTTTGATCAGTGAGAACTTTTCATTCTGTCCTTGAAGGGCAGTGGGTCTTAATTACACTTTTCCTGACAAGGTCAGCACTTACAGAAATGTTCATCCTTTTCAATTAAAAAAGAAATCTTGGGGAAGAGGACAGAGGGGAGCAAAAAAAAAAAAGGGGGTGGATGTAATACAACAACAATAAAATTTTTAAAAAAGGAAATCAAACAAATCAAGAAATGAACACATCAACTGACAACATGTGGCTTTTGGCAGTTGGCACATTTTTACTTCCTGTTTTGTTGTTTTCTTAATAGTCTATCCCTGACTTAAACTGTGACTTGAAATTTGTTACTAACATTTTGACACATTTTAACATAAATGTATCAGGCAACATAGATAATGGCCCTCCAAGATAGGCTCACTAAAAACAGCAAAATTATATGATGAGACCACTGTGGTCTCAAAATTCGACACTAATTTGTCTATACTCAGACTCTAAAAATATGATGAGCCAATTATAAGTGGATTCCTTTCCAATGGGCTTTTATAATATGACTTGGAACCCAGGTCTTTCTACAAAGGTTTATTTACCACCCTATTATACCCCAGGTACAGTATCAAAACTCCTAACACCTTACAAAACATTACATTTGGAAAAATGGTTTTGGAATTCCATCTTGGAAATATATAGGCATATATCTACATCATCTACAAAGGTAGAAATTTACAAGTGGTTAAGGATAAAAAAGTTTAGAACCTTTCTAGTCAAGGAGAGGGCTGCACACCAGCTGGATGAGTACCATCTGGGGGCTTGTTAGAAGTGAAGAATCTCAGTCTCCACCCAACATTTACTGAATTTGAACCTGCGTTAGAAGATTTTTCAAGTGAATTCTACACATATGAAAGTTTGAGAAGCACTAGGTTTAGTGCTTCCTCCTTCCACTCTCTTCTACCTGGCTTCCTAACTACCTGGTTTCTCTTACTTTGTCAGCTGTTCCCAATGAATGATCTTCTGTTCTATTTCCCTTAGTCACCAGTAGTTGAAGATGACCCAAGTTTTCCTTCCTATCCTTGGGTCTCTATAAATAGAATATTATCTCATACATTTTCTCTATTCTTCTTAAAGCTAAAGAAATAATATAGCATGTGGGAGTTCTCCTGCAGGTTTATACTCTTAGCTACAATGAAAAATCGCAATATGCCCTGGCTGGTGGCACAATGGATAAGGCACTGGCCTGTGAACCCAAAGGTCGCTGTTCAATTCCCAGCCAGGGCACATAACCAGGTTGCAACCCAGGTCTCCAGTCAGGTTGGTAGCTGGAGGCAGGTGAAAGGCAACCATACATTGATGTCTCTCTCCTTCTCTGCCTCTCTCCTTTCCCCTCTCTCTAAAAAATAATAAATAAAATCTTTAAAAAAAGAAAAAGAAAAATCACAATAAAGAGGCCACTTTCTAGGCCTTCAAATTATCCATTTTTCCTCCCTCAATTTCCATCTTCTATTCCTTCCTTCAAAACTTAAATTTGAAGACAACAATGTAAAAACTTAGATATTATTGGTGTGCTTTGGGGAATGAAAATACTGAAATACAATTCATCTACCTTTGGAAAAACAGTTGGACTAGTTAGTTCCTGGCATTAAATTGAAAGAGCACAGAAAACATTTTGAGAAGAGTATTTGGGTAAGAAATGGGAGTGGGAAGCAGAGAGATACTACTGAGTCTGCTGGTGGTCTCTATTCTCACTTCTATTTCTCTTTACCATTATTACATATCCTGTAGCTATCACTCTGGGCTAATCCTGGGGTATGATAAAAAGCTGGACTCACCAGAAGGAAGATGGGAAACTGCCTCAGGAAATAAAGGACTGGGGATGATGAGATATGTATAGCCTAATGAAAACTGATAGGAGCTATATATGAAAGGAAAAGAAGTCCCTATGAAGATCTGTCTGATTGTCTATTTCTGTATGGTCATTTGTTCAAAGTCCATCAGTTGATCAAAGAGGGTCTATTTATACCATGAACAATAAATCTTCCCTGGCATGGAACATTTTGGAGACAGTGCCTTGCAGTGGGTCATTCATAGGACAGAAACAATTTTCCAGTAAAGATCCTAAAACATCAGTAATTGCTACCTGTGTGAAGTTACATCTACTACAGATTTACATCACTAAAAATATATATATGTCTATAAACTAGGAACTCAAGCACAATACATGTCAGCTTTTTTTTAGACTAAGATTGGAAAATGTTTGCGCATTTAAATAAGTGTAGACAAAACATAGGTTCAAATCTAGTTTAAACAGGGTGAAGTAAATGGTTAGCTTTTGGATTCTCAATTTGCAGATTTAGCACACAGTTCAAAAGAATTTCCAGAGTTCAGCAAATTATCATGATCCATTCCAGTTTTGACTCATGTTTCAGTACAATTACAGCTCCTGTTTAATACCCAGGGGTGGTGGTATACTGTAGAGGATGGTTTATTTTTGCTACTTAAGTTTGGCACACATTCTAATCTATAACATATGAAGCCATGTTTTTCTTTCTCAGTAGCCTCCTGTTTAATCCAAACTGTCTAAACAGAAACTCAAAGTTCCTTGTGTTTGCCAAAACAACATAGACTCTTACATTTGTCAGGTCTTCAAGAGGCCAAGTAACAGAATGTCAAAAAATGGGCATGTTTGGATTTTTATCCTTGTTGTGTCCCCCCACCCCCAAGAGATACCACAAGGCAAACATTCCCAATTGAAGTCATCAGATGTTCAAAGCCTAAAATGTCATTTTTCCCTATATTTTAGTTTTCATTTAGTTTTTGTAAGTGAAATATTTCTTATTGTATTTTCCATTACCGTTTATCCCCTTATACCTGCTTCCACCTTCATCATCCCCTTACCCCCTCAGCCAGCATGCTATTGTCCACGTCCATGAGCCCTTTTTTGTTTTTCTTCAATCCCTTCACCAGCTAAACCCCCTGCTAGAACTATCAGCCTGCGCTCTATGAATCTATCTCTATTTTGCTTGTTTGTTCAGTTTATTAGATTCCATATATGGGTGAAATCATATTGTGTTCGTCTTTCCCTAACCAGCTTATTTCACTTAGCAGAATGCTCTTCAGGTCCATTCATGCTGTTGCATAGGGTAAAACTTTCTTCTTTTTTATGGCCACATAGTATTCCATGTGAAAATGTCCCATAATTGTTTTATCCACTCATCTACTGATGGCACTTGGGCTCCTTCCAAATTTTGGCTATTATAAATAACACTGCAATGAACATATCATCCAGTATTTGTTTTGAATTCCTGTTTTCAGGTTCTTTGGATAAATTCCCAGAATTAGAATTGCTAAGTCATAAGGCAGTTCAGTTCCATTTTTAATAAAACTCAGCATCAAAAAAACAAATAATTCAATTATAAAATGGGTAAAGGGCTTGAGTAGATATTTCTCTAAAAGAGGACATACAGATGGCCCATAGACATATGAAAAGATGCTCAACATTGCTAACTATCAAAGAAATGCAAATTAAAACCACAGTGAGATAGCAACTTACACCAGTCAGAATGGCTATCATTAATACATCAACAAACAACAAGTGCTGGCGAGGATGTGAAGAAAGGGAAACCCTTTTGCACTGTTGGTGGGAGTGCAGATTGGTGCAGGCACTGTGGGATGCAGTATGGAGTTACCCCATGAAATGTCATTTCTTGAGTTGTGGATATCTAAATGTGTTGAGGAAATACCTAAATGTGTCTTAGCAAATACCAGTCACATAAATTCACCTGGGTTCACTTTATTGGCTTGTTATGTGGTCACTTTCTTCCTTTTAAACTCCTGGCAACTCTCATTTGATTTGGTCCTTAAACTCTAGCTTTTGTTTTCATCTATTCAGACCTAATTCCTGTTGGACTTGATTTAATGTGTTATATCAATCAGTCCTTCCCAAATATGTGCCTTTACCCTATTCATTGCATTATGTATGAAGTTATGCCATTCTTAAGCTTTTTACTCTCACCCATTGTCAGGGTCCCTACTTAGGTCTGTGTCTGTAGTGTCCTCCTGGCAATTAATTTCTCTTACTTGACCACCTTGCTTAATGTTCTGGTTTCTACACAAATCCAACTCTTCAGAGAAGTGTTGCTAACTCTTTCTCAACTGCCTAAGGTAATTTTCTATGTGCCCCCATTTTATACAGAAATATTTATATTGAGTCTCTTACAACACAGATTAATAATCACAGGTATTATGACTGTACCTGAAAGGTTCTTAAATAATGAAACTCTCATCATTTACCATTCTACCCTCAGATCATGAATGAGTGGTTTTCAAATCATGGTCCCAGAATAATAACAGCAGCGGCATCTGAAGAAATGAGAGTTATTGCCAGAAGATTAATACAGTTTGGTTGAAAGAATAAAGGAATGATGTTTGGTATTAGGATGTTAAACTCCTGTTTGCTCCTGTAAGTAACTGGGAAATGATACCTGTGACCATTATAGGGAGAAGAAGAGAGAGTGCTGCTTGAACATAAGGGAAATAATAATGATTTTCTGAGTATTATTCACAGACACATAATAAAGAGAATTTGTGTTAATTAGAGATGAAGCAGGTCAATAATGAATGAGTAAAACAAGGAGGGACACATTTTGGCATTAATTATCCAAGCACTAGCCAGGGGAGGCGTCATTTGGTCAATGAATATGAGCCATTGAAGTTCTATTGGCAAGTCTATTTGGTTGCCTAATTCAAACTGATGTATGCCATTAACAATGAATACTATACAACTGCTTTTTTATTTTCTGACAACTGGTATAATAATTTTCATTTATCTTTTTTTGCATGTCTAGGTACTGGGGACCCATCTCTCGGATGTCTGCTTCCTCTGCCTAGACTGGAAAAAATGAAAGTTTGTTCTTCCTATTCTTTTGAGTTATACTCTAAGGAGCCTGTCATGTTTATCTTCATAAAAATCCTATGAGTTAAGTACTGCTAGTGTCTCCATATATGAGTAAACTGAGATTCAAGAGGATAAGTACTATGTCCAAGCTATACAGAAAAAAAAAAAAAAAAAAAAAAGGTGAGAGGAGGGGTGAGACACTGAACTTGAACATGGGCCAAGAAAGGAATGGGACTCATGAGTGACATAGAACTGTAATGGGCAAGAAAGAATGTAAGTTAAAAATGTCACTGAATTTAGGAAGGTGCAAAAGGAGCTTAAGACAAGACAACATGAGAGCAAGGGAAACCTGCATGTTGAAGAGTTTGCTATACTTAAAGTGGCCCATAGCCTCTTGAGATATTGCTTCATTCACATTTTATACCAAATCTGACCTTGAGTTGATCAGAGTTTCTTCATCTGAAACAAAAGGAAAGCTATATCAAAGACTTTCAATGGCAGTGGTATTACCTCAAGAAGGTGTTTGGGAAATGTTCAATGACATTTTTGTTGCAACAATGATTGGAAAAGACAAAAAAACTCACAACTGTCAACAATAGGCCCTAAAAAATAAAAATGAAAACAAAAACAAACCAAGCAAACAACCAGAATAGCACCAGCATCATAGGTACAAGGGTCATTGGGAGGGTTATCAGCTGGGAAGGGGGCCAGGGGGAGAAATTGGGGAAATGGCGTAGGGATTAGGAAACATAGTTGGTGGGAACAAGCTAGACAGGGGGAAGATAGGAATAATAGAGGAAAGGGTGAAATCAGAGAACTCATGTGTACAACCCATGAACATGAACTAAGGGTGGGGGATAGGGCTGTGAGAGGGAATAGGGGCTTGGGTGGAGGAGAGCAAAAGGAAAAGAATTTGGGACAACTGTAACAGCATCATCAATAAAATATATTTTTAAAAGAATGATTGGAAGACGCAGTTAATATTTAGTGGGAGGAATTATCGATGTTGTACACTGGGTAGCCCTACAAAACAAAAGCTTCTCACATTCTCTACATGAATTTCAATGATCTCTTTGGATATTCTTGTAGGTAAAAGCTGAGTCTCTGGCTATCTGAGTCTAGAATTTAATATAGCCTTGATCAAAGGAATATTATGCTCATTGGTTCACCATTTTTCCCTTTTTACTGAATTTGTTGAGGTAACACTGGTTAATAAAATTTTACAGATTTCAGGTGCACAATTCCACAACATATCCCCTGTACACTGTATTGTGTGTTCACTACCCCAAGTCTTCACCCACCACCACTGTTCCCTTCTCCCCCCTAGCAATCACCATGATGCTGCTGTGTCCATGAGTGAGGTTTTTTTTTCCATTTTTTTCTTTTCTGCTCTGTCCTTTTACCTTGCCACGTAATCCCACCCCAACAACTGTCAGCCTGCTTTCTATAAGTCTGTCTCTATTCTGCTTATTCATTTTTTTCAAAAAATTATGTCATCCAAGAATATAGCAATTATAATGAACTCAGGCAAACAGCACAACCATTTCAGAACACATTTGTGTATGTAAAGATTCTCAGTCTAAGAATATGCATTTGACTACAGTCATTAGTTCTTCTAGTCTAGTTGCACTGAGAAAAGAAACATAATACTTTTTATTATGAATGTATTTATTTATTTCTGTTACACTTTGGGTATTAACATACATACATAATTATGTTAAAGTTAGATTGTATGACCTAAGAATGTTATTTTATGGTAATCAATGGGTGGTTTTGTTAGGGCAGCCTTGCTCAGAGAAATCACATCCAGCGACCCTGTAGAATCAAGCCATGAGTTTACTGGGGGAAGGAAATGGGGAACAAGCAAAATGGGGAGCAGCAAGGGAAGAGACTTTTAGAGAAATCATCTTCAATCTGACATCACTGGGTTGGGTTTTTTTTTTTCCCAGCCGCTAAGTGCAGTTACACAGGTATACACTTCAAAGGAAAAGTAGTTTATAAACAAAAAATCCATTAACAAGAAGGAGCTAAGTAGGATCATCTATTAGGTCATTTGCTTGATTACCACCTCACCATGGATGCCAGACAAGTTAACTTTATTAACTCAGTCCCAAGAGCTTCCCAGGCAGGTTCCATGATCACCTTTTGGCCAGGCTGGGTATGTAAACACTGACTCTTACAGTTTGAACTGAAGTATAGATACAATCAAAAGTCTAAAGATATGTTCTCTCTCCATGTTAGCTGTCCCCACATCCTGACAGTTTCAAAATTGGGGCATTAGTTTTGATGGAGTTGGAAACCTGTCTGTACAATACTCATAAATATTGTTACATCTAGCAAATGTCTTTACATAATTTTAAACGACTAATAGAAGGAAAAAGGCAATACTGCAAGAGAAAAAAGACATTTCTTTATAAATATATAAAACTTTATCATCTAGTATTTGTCAAAAATTCACTTTGGAATTGAAGTGTGTACATGTGAGGATTAGAATTATTAGTTTTTATATATTTCAAGTTCAACCCATGAATACTTTGTTTATAATTGAAGAAAATTTTAATTTGGCAACTCACCAATACCCCAGACTAAGATCTTCACATGAAAACATATTTACTTACACTATCAGAATTACCACGTACATGCTTCCAAAATACAGAGGTTCCCATTTCTCTGCAGGTCTCCCGTTAGCAAATGAAATTAAAGTAGTCTTTGTATGGTAAAAGACAAATTATAATATGTGAGGGAGAACTCCACTCTTTAGATCTTCAGATTCTCAAACTGCAGGCTTGAATATGATTCTCTTTTGAACTTGACAGGATAGCCTCTTCCCCATGCATCAGAAACAAAAGAAGGATTTAGTTAATGTTTTGGAATCCTGATGAAAATTACTTAGTTTTTTCTTTGTGCATTTTTATTAGCCTTCAGTTCACCACTTTGTAGTGCCAACATGTGACTCTGCCACAGGAAAGAGCATGGGAAATTCTTGTTCTGAAACTGATGATTAAGAAAAAAATCAGACAGCCTTTGAAACAAGAACATGAAGATGAACACCACCTTCTGAAATGACTATCACAGAAAGCAGAGTAAAATGATACCCAAACCACTGATTTCTGAGGGGATAATTATGTCAGATAAGATGAATACCCATCAGAAATTAAGAAAATGAAATGCAGCCAACATTTCTAGATAGTTTCATAAGTCTGGGTTCTGAAGCCTGGCTGCACAGTAGTTACCTGGGGACCTTTGAAAACTACAAATGCCTGGTCCCCAGTCCCAGAATTCTGATGTAAATAGACTGAGGTAGGGCTTAGCTGTCAGAATAAACTCTATGGGTGGCCCTAAAGTTCAGCCAAGTTTAAGAACCACTGACAAGTTAATTCATCAGTATCCTTGCCAGAAAGCACCTATGGAAAATTAGCTCTAATTTGATAATTTATATTAATACAGCTCTATACCTTTTATTGCATACCTTGGGGCTATGTGACCATGTTTTCTAATAGTAGTAGTTTTCTCTCCTTTCTTTCTTTCTTTCTTTCCTTCCTTCCCACTAATGTTTACTGAATATTTTGTTATTGTTGGTACTATGTCAATCACTAGGAAAGTAAAACCTAACAAGCCCTTCTCTCTGTCCCTGAAGAACTCACAATCTAAAGTTCTTGGGAATGAAGAGATAGACCAGATTACATTGTTTAAAATCTTAAGTCACTACTGATATTAGAACATTCCACCAAAAGTAACAAATCCATATGCTCCGCTCATGATATTTTGTCAGAGAAACTATGGTTCTGTATCCTGCCTCTTATCTTCATAATATATGTTGATTGACATTCTCTTATTTTTAAATTGAAATTATGATAATTCATGAAAAAGAAGGAAATATCTCATACATAATAAAAGGGAAACTTAAAGTCTGTATGTGTGATTTTAGGAAGTCATTTAGTGGTACTTCAAGATTTTCTTTTTTAAATTAATTTACTGTTGTTGTATTATAATTGTTTCATTTCTCCCCCATTGCTCTTACCTGTCTGCCACCCTTCCCCATAAAGATTTTCATAAGTAGAATCAGACTCTTCCCAATTAGAAACTGAACATTGTGCCATAAGCTATTACAAAGATATTTCCTTAAGCCTTTACTGAGACTAAATTCCAGATATTAGTTAAATGTCCAGATCATTTAGAAATAGCTATTTCAATTCAGAAATTCTTTTCTCAACCAGTGCTTTCAAATTCTATTGTTTATTAATTTTTTGCCCTTCCTCCTATCTGATTTGCATACATTCCACAAATATGAAACTTCTATGAAATTAAAAACAAAAGATGCTCCTATTGCCTTCATTGTGGTGATGGCATCACGGATGTTTGCATATGTCCAAATGCACTCAAACTGTCACACTGTACACATTAACTATGTTCAGTTTTTGTATAACAAATAAACCTTAATACAGCTGTTAGAAAATCAACTAACCAAACAACCAAGACAACAGAAGACAATCAAAATGATAGTGATGCCAATAAACATAATAGAAGAACTGTTTAGGGTAGAGTAGAAGCACAGGTGCAACATGGAGGAGATGATGGAAATAAATGTCAACAGAACCACTTTAGGATCAATAAGGAAAGATGCATACTAACAGGCCTTGAAACTGCACTGCCTTTCATTTGCTACCAAGATTAGGACAACTGTCTCTACCTGGGACCACTGTTCAGATATGTTCTTGTGCTGGAGCAGAGCTAAGGTCAGTAAGCAGCGGAATTGGAGTTGCCGACTCAATTGTTCCTAGCCATCCCCTAAATGAAATTCTATAATAATGAGAAGAATCTGTGTCCCCTGCTAAATGCCCTGCAAACTTCAAAAATTATCTCATCAGTTAAAAAAGTTCAAACATTCTCCTTAATATTTAAGTTTATTAATAGATATATTCACACATATATGTATAATAAAGTATACAAAGCCTAAGCATTTATATAGAAATATAAAAATGAGATAAACCTTAACAAAAGAAGAGTTATATTATTTTTCTTCTGAGCTCTAGTAGATCCTCTTTTGCAATCTCTGCTTTGGATACCATTGCTCTAAATTCATTTATTTCTGAGGTCACAATGGTTAGGCTCAGATGGAAGGACCTAACAACTACCTCTTTCTTTTGTAGACAAAAATACATTTTTAAAATTTAAGAAAACAGTTTTATCAATATTCCAGGAAGATCATAAATATAGGGCAAACTTAACTTCCTGCTACTTACTACAGCCTAGTCCTGTTTGCCTCTGCATTTTCATCTTTAACTGCTTCATATTATACTTAATTAATATTTAATACTCTTAGTATGAAAACAAAGTGACATTTGTTTGATCTTAGGAATGAGAGAGATTTTTCTACTGCTAGAAAAGGAGTTTTGAAAATATCATGTAAAATAGAAGGAAGTCCTCAAATGCCATCAGATCATTGGGAAAATGAGAGGGCTGGGTGGGGTTTCTCATATGTAGATGAATCACAATCTAATCTTCAAGTAATATATTTAGCTATAAATGTTTAAACATCATCATTTGTAAGACATTTTCATAGTCGAATTCATGACTTAATTTTTATACCAGAGTCTTGTCTTCTAATACTCTCTTACATTTGCCACAACAGAAGTTAAAACCACACTATTCAATACAGCTAAACATAACTTCTTTAATTTTTTTGTTTTATTGCAACTTCATTTGCAGAAAGTGGAATTATTAATACATTGAAATCATGGCATTCTAACTATCATTCTACACCACGTAAGCAGCATTTTCCTCTCATTTTTCTACCTTGAACTAGACCTTATTCCCATTTTTCTTCCATAAACAAATATTCACTCTGTTTAACATCTTGAATCTGCTTATAAAAAGCATAGTGGTGTTTGTGTTTGTATTTTTGTATGTATTTTCTTTAGTAAATTCCATGTAGAGTCTAGTTTTATTTCTCCTTAAAGATTGAACCAATTCTCCTCAAACTAAGCAATGTGTCATCTCTAAACTAGTGGTCCTCAAAATGTTTGGTCTCAGCAAACCTCAATACTTGTTAATTACAGAAACTGAAAATCACTTGTCTATGTGGGTTTTCTATATCAATTATTTATAGTATAATATAAAACTTAAAATTATATCATTATTTACTTATAAATATATTTAGAAAAGTTCCTGACCTTAGAGACCTCCTAAAGAAGTAGAGACCCCCACATTTCTGTGGACCAATCTTAAGAATTGCTGAATTAAGCAATCATTGCTATCTCCACTTGCCATATCCTACATTTTGTCATGCAGGTCTACTTCTAAGCTTTTCTTTTTAATCCATTGTTCTATTTATTTCTTGACCTTTGGTTGTATAAATGAGATGAAAGAAACCATAAATTATGTAAAAGTTATAATGTACCAAAATTGAGCCTGTGTTTCAGAAATTTTATGTGACTATTTGTGATTTACCTGTCACCCATGGGCATCAGTTCATTCACCTGAAAACAGAAGATGAATATATTTTTTTAAAATGCTTTCCTGCTCTTTCATTTTTTGGTATGTAATCTAGCATTATTAACCAACAGTGTAATTCACTGAACACTGAGCAAAGTATTCATTTTTTCTTCTACCCACTAGTTGCCATTTCCTTATGAATATTAATTTATTTTCAGCACTAATGGTAATATACATAGATGAGTCCTTTGAAGATTAAACAAATTAAGACATGAAACACTTAGAACAGTAGCTGGCAAAATAAGACATGCACAGAAGAACAAATACTGTATGATCTCATTTATATATGTCAAAAGTAAAAATGCCAGAATCATAAAACCAGAGCATAGAATAGTGGTTTCCAGGGGTTGGAGGTTAAGGGATATAGGGAGAAGTTGGTCAAATGGTACAAATTTCCAGTTAAAAGATGAATAAGTTTTGGGCTGGAATGCAGAGCATGGTGATTACAGTTAATACCGGCTCACATACTTGAAATTTGCTAAGACAGTAGACCTTAAGTGTTCTTACCACACATATGAAAATGGCAATTATGTGAGATGATGGATGTGTTTAATTATGGGTTAGAAAAACTCACTGTTGCCACCAACTGAATTTTAGGGAAAACTCCACTTCTTTCCTAGAATGTGCCTTTCTCCTTTGCTTTCACATTACTCCCACACTCTTCCAGAACATTTCTGATACTTTTGGTCACCAAAAGTGGTTTTGTTTTTTGTTTTTTTTTTTTACCACAACAAGCAATTCTCAGTGGCACCAGCTGGGTGTTCTACTATATAGTTCAGTTTTAACACCATCTACCTGGACATAGAGTTAGGTCCTGCACATTAAGGATTTAGCTCCACAAGACCGATACCCTCTTTTCAAGTGTCAATCACAAATGTAGGGTATCACTTATGCTGCTAACCCAACTGCTATAAAGTTAAGTTTCCCATGACCTCCTTCCTTGTGTTCAATTAATTTGTTAGAGAGGCTCACAGAACTCAGGAAAACTATTTATTTACTGATTACCAATTCATTATAAAAGGAATCCTGCTTGAGAAAAGCTGCTATAATGCAAACTAAATGGCACAATAATGATTTGCCATGAATTACCCAAAAAGTAGCAATATTTAAGTTACTAGCCAGCATTTTGATCCTAACTTTTCTGTTAACCAGCCATGGATCATTAGACAACTCATCTAACTACTTTAAACCTATGTCTTCAACTGAATTAATGGTGGAATTAACAAATGACCATTAATAAATTAAGTAACTAGGACCATTTCTAAATGGGACAAATAATGTTACTGTCTAAAGGTGGTATGAATTCTAAATGAATAATGCATAAGAATGTTTAACAAAGAGACTATCATATTGTAAGAGTCCGATAATAGTTATGTTTTCTTGCTGCTGTCTAGTATTTATAGTGTGCTTCTGCAAATGATATTTGATAACCCAAATATACCCAGAAGTGAATATTATATACTATAGGGGAGGAAAAGTAATTTTCCTTCTACCCATCTAAGTTCTTCTGACTTGTCTAATAATCAAATTTACATGAAACAGATTAATAGGAGAAAATAACCAAATTTACTACCTATGTGCATACAGGAGTAAGAATATGGGGCAAGAGGACACATTGAGCAGATAAGGCTTATATGCCATCTTGAACGAACAAGAAATAGGGAAAGTAGTGGTTTGGACTTTGAAAGGGGAATAGGGAATTCACAGGTGGATGACACAGAGCAAATGCATGGTAAACATACTCTTGTTGGGCCACCCAGAAATGATGAGGCACAGATGGGAGCAGAAAAGACTATGCTAGGTTGCTCCTTGTGTGTCAGACTTAGTTCACTTTATTCTAAGGTGATCTTTCCTATAAGCAGGGCTTTCTATCTGAATTCCCTGTAGGCATTTAAGAGGAGGTTGAAGGCTCTTGAGGCTTTTGCTTCTTGAAAATAACCAGTTTAAAATAATTGATATGCCAAAACAGTATATTTTGGGGTGGCAAAACTCTGTTCCCTCTCAATACTAAAACCAGGAAGTTCTCCTAAGAAGGAATAACTAAATTTTCTTTTTCTTTTTTATTTTTTCTAAAATAGATACACCTGCATGTTTTTGTTCCTATACTTGCTCTCAGTCAAGGCCAAAAATAGTATATTCCCAGGCAGTAATATACTTCCTTATCAAGTTTAACGTTCTCAAAATGGGTAAAAATTACTCTCTCCTTGCTTACATATCATAGAACTCAAAGGAATTTTTTCTTCAATAAGCATATTCAACATTGATGCTTTGTGTCTTCCTCTCAATGGTAGTTACCCCCAAGTGGATGGTGCCTTTATCAGTGAAAGAAAAAAGCTCATATTTTGTCCTTGATGTATGCCTGGGGTCTCATAGCTGCATAGAAGACAGCTTACTTCAAAGCACATCAACAGAGCTTTGAAAATTAAGTAGAAAATATTAAATAAATTTAAGTTTCTATCTTTTTTGTTGAGTTGATCTGTTTTGAATCTTCAGACATTGTATTAGTTAGGGTTCCCCAGAGAAACAGAACCAACAGAATCTGTATACGCATAGAAAGAAATTTATAAGGAAATGGCTCATGTGAATACAGAGCTTGGCAAGTCTAAATCTGCACTGTAGGGTGGCCGGTTTTAGACTCAAGAGAACCAATGATACAGATGAAGTCTGAATGCAGTCTGCTGGAGAATTATCTCTTACTCCAGGAGACCAGATGTCTTTTACTATTCAGGCCTTCAACTGAATGGATGAGATTCATCACATTTTGGAGAGCAATCTGCTTATTCAAAGTTCACCTATTTAAATGTTAATCTCATGCAAAACCACCCTCCCAGTTGACACATGAAATTAACCATCACAGATAGTATGTAATAGGAAATACAATTTGTAACATTTATTTTAAAGGAATATGCAACAGGATTTTGTAACATATAGATTGAAGTTTTTAATTCTTAAATTTTAATCTATTGTTGATTAATAAAGATAAACATTACGAAAAAGAAATAAAACAATATGTTTTTAATTACATGATTATTGTATATGGTGCTTAAAAGAACAATAGACAAAATCAACATTTATTCATGATAAAACATTTAGAAAACTAGAATAGACAAGAAATATCCTAAACCTGAAAAACCTGCAACTGACGAGAAGCATATGGTGAAAGACTGTCTAAACTGTATAAAAGCTTCCTGTTCTGCTCACTTCTTTGGGTCTTCACTCTCTTGAAAAGATGTCTGTGTACATGTGAACATTTAAAAAATCGGTATGCTTTAAAAAATAAATAGATATATAAACAGATAGATATGTATTAATTAATAAGTTAGGGCAAATGAGATTTGCAAGAGGTAAATATAGACGAGGGAAATAACAGATCTGATACCTGAGTTCTAAGATTTTTCAACATTTAGAGGTGAAGAAATTCCATACAAGGTAACAGAAGCAGCACAAATGAGGTAATAGGATAAAATAAGACTGTGCTATGACCTGGTTGTCAAATTAAGTTTCAAGCCAGAGGTGATCAATAGTGTCAAATGCTATGAAAAGAATGATGGAAACTGAGTAATGGTCATTGAGTTTAATGATGTGGGTATAATCTATAACTTTACAAGTGCAGTTTCTGTCATTGATAGAAATGAGAGAATTGTGCAACCATCCAATTCTGGACAGCTGATCTCCTTATCCTTACTAGGTTTTCTCAAGTTTATCTTTTGACTACTTGGCATATAAGAACCACCTTGATAGAGGTTGCTCACACAAGTATGCTTAAAAACACTGCTGACAGAGATCCAAGGTGGAGGCATAGACATGTTGGATCTTGCTCCACAACCAAAAACAACAGATCTACTTCAAAACTAGAGACAACCAGAAACTCTATAATATTGAGCTGCATGGAAGTCCAACAAACAAAAGATAGAAGGAAGAAATACTCATCCAGACAGGTAGGAAGGGCAGAGCTGGGACAGAGAGGATGTGGATTGGTGAGTGGATTGCCTGTGTGGGTTGGTGGTGCGGCGGCTGCATCAGGAGAGCAGCAGGGGTCAGCCAGTAGAAAGAACAGTCACAGTAGGGACACCTGTTGAGTGCTCCCAGCACCAGACCAGACTGTGTGGCTCACGATTCCAGCACCAGCACCTGGGGAGAAATTAAAGCTACATGGCTTATGAATGTGAAAACTAGTGGGGGTTAGGGAAGAGGAAGAAACTTCTGGTCTCACGGAAGAGTCCATTTTTTTAAAGACCCCATGGTCCTGAAATGTCCACAGACCCACCCACTCTGGGAACCATGGAAAGGGCAACAACTAGAGAGGAGCTGGTACCATACTTCCATAAGTGCAAGTGGGAGGAGCAAGTGCTGAGCAAGTGGCATAGTTCTCTCTCAGACCCCTCCCCCACATAGAGTGCCACACTGTGATAAAATGGGTCACCCTGCACTGACAAAATGGTCTGCTCCTTACGGTGTAACAGGTGAGACAGCTCTACCTAAGGAACAGAGGCAAACATAGGAGCCTGTCAAGATGTGGAGACAGAAAAATATGCTCAAAAAAGAAAACAGATCAAGGTCCCAATGGCCGAACTAAGTGACAAAGAAATACCCAGCCTGAGAGATGAACAGATTGCCAGCCTGACAGACACACAGTTTAAGACTGTGGCAATAAAGATGCTCAAAGCCTTGACAAAAGTGCTTAAACAGGGCAAACACATAAAGGAAGAAGTGAAGGCTAGGCCAAGTGAAAGAGAAATATACACAAAATCAATGGTGAAAGGAAGAAAAATGTGGTTCAAATCAACAAGTGGGAACAAAAGAAAGAAATAAACAGTCAACCAGCACAGAAGGCAGAAGCAAAAATTGAAAAACATAACAAAACAAAACAAGGAGAGGCTTAGTAACTTCTGGGATGAATTTAAGCATGTGTACCAACATCTGAATCATAATGGTGCTAGAGGGAGAAGAAGAAGAGCAACAAATTCAAAACTTGTGTGAAAAAATAATGACAGAAAGCTTCCCTAGCTTGGTGAAGGAAATTGATATACAAGTCCAGGAAGCACAGAGAGTCCCAAACAAGCTAGATCCAAATCAGACCACACCAAGATACACCATAATTAAAATGGCAAAGTTTAAAGATAAAGAGAGAATCTTAAAAGCAGCAAGAGAAAAGAAGAGACTTACCTACAAAGGGGTTCCTATAAGACTATTAGCTGATTTCTCTAAAGAAACTTTGCAGGCAAGAAGTATTCAAAGTATGAAAAGCAAGGACCTACAACCAAGAACATTCTATTAAACAAAGTTATCATTTAGAATGGAAGGGTAGACAAAGTGCTTCCCAGACAGGGTAAAGCTGGTAAAGCTAGGGGGAAAGTAGGAGTGAAATAGGCAAATGGCACAGGGATTAGGAAACATAGTTGGTGGGTACAAGATAGACAGGAAGATGTTAAGAATAATAGAGGCAAGAGTGAAATGAGAGAACATAAATGCATAACCCATGGACATGATCTAATGAGGGTGGAACTGTAAAAGGGAATGGGGGGCTTGGGTGGAGGGGAGCAAAAGGCAAAGAAATTGGACAACTGTAACAGCATGATCAATAAAATATACAAAAAGAAAAAGCCCCACTACATACTGCATCTCACTTTAGAGATTTATGAAGGAAATAAGCATAGTTAAATGACCCAAGAATTCAAAAAAATAAACATGTTTACCTCCATTTCACCTAGCAAACTTTTTCCCATAAAGTTAATTTGTATTTGTGTGTGTGTGTGTGTGTGTGTGTGTGTGTGTCAAGTTCATGATTTCTGACTTATGCATCTGATTGAAGTCAAAACACATAGTCATCTTTGAACTAAAATAGCAATATGAGCATTAGCTAAATAGTGTTTAAAATTTTAGCAGATAATGTTAGACCCAAAGGATATATGAATTCATGCCATAAGTAAATAATATAACCCTGGCTGGTGTATCTCAGTAGACTGAATGTCAGCCTGCAAACCCAAGTGTCACTGGTTCGATTCCCAGTCAGGGCACATACCCAGGTTGCAAGCCAGGTCTCCAGCCATGTCCCCAGCTGGAGGCAGGTGAAAGGCAACTGTATATTGATATTTCTCTCCCTTTCTTCCTTCCTCCCTCCCTTCCCCTTGCTCTAAAAATAATAGATAA
Organism: Noctilio leporinus; assembly: GCA_004026585.1. Classification (NCBI taxonomy): domain Eukaryota; kingdom Metazoa; phylum Chordata; class Mammalia; order Chiroptera; family Noctilionidae; genus Noctilio; species Noctilio leporinus. Next base: position 44,937 of record PVIW01002841.1, read on the forward strand.
AATCTCTTTAAAAAGTTAAAAAAGAAATAAGTGCATGTTTCATAAAATCGTTCTAAATGCAATGTTTATCTTATGTAATTTATACATATATTAATATACAAATATATATTTGTATATAATAAATATACAAGTATATATTTAATATACACATTTAATAAATATACCAATTTAACCTATATATAGAATCAAAATTCTATTAAACATATACATATAATTAAAAAATTTTAAAGCAGATTTGGGTTCACAACAAAATGAGTGAAAAGTACAGGGAATTCTCATATATTCCCTCCCCTTCTGCCTCCATTACCAACACCCAACACCAGAGTAGATCCAACATTGATTCATAATTATCACCCAAAGTCCACAGTTTACATTAAGATTCACTCTTGGTGTTGCAAATTCTGTGGGTTTGGACAAATGTGTAATAACATGTATCCACCATGACAACATCATACAGAAGAGTGTCACTGCTCTAAAAATCCCCATCTTCCACCCATTCATCCCTCCCTCGCTTGAAACCACTAGCAGTCACTGATCTTCCTACCATCTCCATAAATGTGCCTTTTTCAGAATGCTATATAGTTGAAATCATAAATTATGTACTCCTTTAAAATTGGTTTCTTTCACTTAGTAGTATATAAGTTTCCTATCTTCATTTTGATGGTTTGATAGCTTATTTCTATTTAGCAATGAAAAGTATCCCATTCTTTCAATGTACCAATTTATTTGACCATTTATCTTCTGACATCTTTGCTTCCAAATTTTGGCCATTATAAATAAAGCTGCTATAAATATCTATGTGCAGATTTTGCATGGACACGTGCTTTCAACTCATTTGGATAAATACGAAGGAGTATGACTGCTGGACCCTATAGTAAGAGTATGTTGAGTTTTATAAGAAACTGCCAAAGAGCCTTCTAAAGTGACTGTATTAATTTGCATTCCCACCAGCAGTGAATGAGAGTTCCTGTTGCTTTACACCCTTGTCAACATTTGGCATTGTCAGTGTTTTGGATTTTAGCCATTCTAATAGGTATATAGTGGTATCACATTGTTTTAATTTGCAATTCTCTAATGAAGTACAATGTCGAACATCTTTTCACAAGCTTATTTTCCATCTGTATATCTTCTTTGGTAAGGTGTTATAGAAATGGAATCTGAAGTAATTCAAATAACAGAAGAAAACAAAAAAATAATTTTGCAAATGAAGGTACTTCCTCATAAAACAAAGATTAAAAAATCAATAAACAATTATTAGATGCCTATACTTCCTACATTATATTTAGTGTTATGCGAGATAGCAAAATGAGTAAGTAGCTGATGGCTCCCTTGGAGACTGTAACTAATGGAATATTCATTACCTTACAAATTAACCGAAGTAGAGCTCTCAGAGCCCCAGGTAAGAAATGCCCTAGGAAAACCAGTGCCAGTCTGTTTATATAAACCATCCTGTCTTAAACTGATGATGACTGCACTCAAGTGAATAGGTCAAAAATAAAAACAGAAAAATCCTTGCACTTTTATAAACTGTCGTCTCTCTAGCTACCATAAAAAATTTTTCACTCAAATATAATGAATTGCCTCCACATTATAATGAAATTCAACAGATGCATTCAGAATTTATTTACTAACCAGGCCTAACAAAGGGAAATTCCACAGGAATTTGCAGTAACTTTGGAAACAGCAGTTACAATAACTTCATCTGTTTACCTCCTGTGGCCCTGGGGGATGGTTGTGAGAAGGATGGGACTGGAAAGACAAGAATGAAGGCCTCTGACTCCAAAATGAAATACACACATACATGCATGAAATGAAATGAAACAAACTGAAATAAAGTGAAATGAAGTGAAATGAAATAGGGTCTTGCCATATGGAAAACACAACCCAGAAAGGGTGTGTCACTGAGGTATTGGAACACAGGGTGACAGAATGTCATCTCTCTGTCCTTTCCCATCATGTGCTGCTATTGTGGTCATGCAGCTTTCAGATACTCTCCACCCTTAATCATTCTGCTTGGTCTGGAGGTTCCTTGTGAGCACAATATGTAACTAGTTTGTTGCAAGTTCCATGAACTGTGACTGGTTCAGGGGGACCACAGGCGTGGCATGGTGTCAGGCAGAAGGCAGGTTGTGAGCAGCTCCAGTTCCGGGAAAGACTGTGTGTGAATGAACCTCCATTCCACCTCGGTGCACTGGTGTAGGAGAAATAATTAGACATCGACACTTGCCTCAAGGGAAGAAGGTATAGAAATATCCTACTAAAAACAAAAAGAAGGCCTCACAGTTTGAGAAATGGTTTCCCTAACAATATGCCATTCAGGACAAGGACCCATTTTAATGCTATGAATTGCATTGCATCTGCAGGTGGGTATTGACTGATGAGAGAAAGCCTCTGAGAGGACATTTGTGTGGTTCCTTTGTCACCCTTGCGTTGTTCTCTCCTATCTCTCAGGATGCAGCACATTTTGGTCACTGGTAGAAGATGTGGCTGCTTCACGAAAACAATCTATTGAACTGTCTGAATCACATTACACCTTTCCTGGAGAATCGGGAAAGGAATATGTCTAAGAATCATTCTGCAAGACACACTCACTACATAAATTAAGCTTGATAGGCGATGAGCAGCTGGGGAAAGAATAACACCTCTGCCAGCCTCCTTGACTCCCCGAAATGTCCATTCACACACCAGGAGTGCTGAGCAGGAAGGTGAGGGGAGTGGGAGCAGGAAGAAAGACAAGGCTGCTCTCCCTGAAAACTTCATGACAGGCGAGAGGCCTTAAGTTGACAAGATTTGCCCCAAATCGATTCTTAATGTTATTCCAAGATACCACCTTCAAGGTTCTGTTTTCTTAGCTTATATGAGAAATACCTTATCATTGGGTCTCTTGGGAGTCGACAAATTTAAAGAGATGACAGATCAAAAACCTGTGGGACAACAATTGTCTGTCTAGTTCCTGAGGGGCTGAGTGGTGATGTGGGAGGAGGGTGGTCCGAGGAGGAGGAGGAGGGGGAGGAGGAGGAAGGGAGGAACCAGGTTCTCCGTATACCAGACCGAGTTAACTGGGACAAACCTGGCCCTGCTGACATCCAGGTTCTTGTCTATGAAGTAAAAGTATTTCTTATGCCTACCTCACAGAATTATTGTGAGAAAGATGAGATAGTGGGACAGAAAGCCATTTGTACAACGTAAAGCACCACACACATTATGATTTACTTAATATTTGTCATAAAGCAGGACAAAGGTTTGACCAGGATACAGACCCAATCCTTCAGGAGGGGAAAAAAATGAGAAAGTTAAATTTAGATAGTTACAGTACTTGTTCTGTATTTTTGTATTATCTCCTTCCTTCAAGGACAAACTGATCACTTTCTTTGCATCTTATACTTATTCTCTTTGCTAATCTTTTATTCACATTCTCCCAGGGATCCTAACCTCTGTAACTCACTGTCTAGACATCTGAATGACTTTCTTTTATCCTTGGTTTTCTAATACTATCAGTAAAATGTAATTGATATGCAGGATCTCAAGAAACAGTCTACTAATCAATGATAAGCTATACCAATATTCATTCCCATTGTGAAAGGACAAGGTGGTACTTTGCCAAAATTCCTTGAAAGGGAAGAGGATGCAAGGTTACAAGTACTTCAAGGATTCTCCCTACTGCTACATTGGCCTTCAGTGGAGAAAATATTCAAATCATTGTCAAACACAGTTGGTAATTTAATTCTTATAAACCTGTTGAATAACAGAAATTCAACTGAGTAAATTTAAAAGATTTAATTTGTTTTATTCAATGATTCATGAAGTGGGCAGCATTCCATTAGGAAGCAGAAAGAAGCTCCAAAGGGCTACAGAAAGTGATAAGATATTAAAGGCAAATGGACAACAGTGTGGTGATTGCTGGGGGAAGGAGGTATAAGGGGACTACAAGGTAATGTAAAAAAAAAAAAAAAAACACACAATAAAGATTAAATTAAAATGCTGAAAAAAATAAAGGCAAAGAGAAGGTGGAACAAAGAAGCCATGAACAAATAAAAATGATTATTTCAGGTAAGGTCACCTTCTTTTGGAGGACAATATGGGAGGATTACCTCATTAGTGCTGACCAGGAAGTTTGAACTGACAGGTTAAGATTACGTCCTTGGGGAAAGTTGAAACCACAGATAGGTTAGGTATTGAGTCTTGGTTTGCTGATATGGGGCTTAGCACTAGTGACACCATTTGGGGCCTCTTACTTCTTTCCCATAGGAAAAAAGATCACACACACTTTTCATAACAATTTCAATGGTAAAAATGATAATTTTCATGTCTAAGTGATATGGAAATTATAAGAGCAGGTATATCGCTATACCTAATAAATTACATTAATTTTATTATACTTTCTTGTTATACATGAAATTTTCATAAATATATTGAAAACAAATAGAAATGATGGTTGAAAGAGGGAGGTAGATCATAGAAGGACAATTTGGGGGAGAAAATGATTGAAGGGAAATAAATGGGGGAGAAATATTTGCTACAACATCAGAGTGAGAATTGAGTAGGGGTGTGGACAGACAGGGTTGTCTGCTTGTACACATGATGTTTTATGCTTTAATGGTTCTTATCTGCAGATTCACGTCCTCTCTGAGAATGTGAGAAAAGTAAACCTCTAAATATACTAATCAGAGCTCATTCTGTCCTGTGCTGGCAATACTACTTCTACCTGCATCATAGAACTTAGTTATATTGTTTATAGATTTACATGCTCGTACTTATGCATCCTTGGCCAATCTTTGAACTTATGGAGGCTCTATAGTGTGTCTTATTCTTTTTATATTGCCCATAACACTAATTCAGTCTACTAAGCAAAGAATGCACCTAGAAATTTCCTGGAGAAATACTAGATAGATCTATAAGTTGAAGGAGCTTGGAGGTCATCTCAGCAGATGTGAAGGAGCCCAGAGTTCAAAGGTGAGGCTGGCCCTTCTTAGTATTTGTTACTAGGAGGTGCAGGTAGACAGTATGTCTCATTACTTGATTTGTTGGTTAAGGTGGTATCTAGCAGTTTACTGTGAAGTTAGCCTTTTTGTACTACCTTTTTATTAATATGTATTTTGAAACTAGGCAAATAATCCTGTTTCTTGTCATACTTTCTCCAATTAATTTTAACATCCCGTAATAATTTCTGGGATTTACCTAATGGATTATTTTCTATTTACATCAATCCTTAACCAATTAATTAGAATTCTCCTGTTAGAAAGAGCTGTCTCCTCTTCACACTTTATTTGATGGCTTAGTTTCAAAGAAGGTGACACATTAGAATTTATCAAATATATTAGAAAGACTAATTTATGAAAAATTTTTACCAAATGTTTTCTAATAACTAACTCTTTGATTTCCACATATATGTGTGGAGAGTTGTGACATACACATGTGTCTTGTATATATAGGCCCATTTGCTCTTTTAAATATAAAATTCATTGGAGTGACATTGGTTCACAAAACCATATAGGTTTCAAGACTTCATCCATACACTGCATTGTGTGCCCATTTCCCCAACCAAAATCTCTTTCCATCCCATTTGTCTACCTTTTGCCCACCTCCCTTTCTACCTGGCTATCACCACACAGTTGTTTGTGCTAATGTGTTATAAATATATGTTTTTTGTTTAATTCCTTCACCTTCTTTCATTCAGACCCCTTTAATTTCCCTTCCATGACAGTTGTCAGTCTGTTCCATGTTCACATGCTTCTGTTTCTGTTTCATTTGTCAGTTTATTTTGTTTATTGGTATTTGTCTTTCTGTGACTGACTTATTTCACTAAGCATAATAATCTCCAGGTCCATCCATGCTGTTGCAAAAAGTAAGATTTCCTTGTTTTTAAGGGCCAAGTAGTATTTCATTGTGTAAATGTATCATACATTTTATTTACTCATCTACTGATGGGCACTTGGGCTGTTTCCAAATTTTGGCTATTGTAAATAATGCTGAAAATGAACAAACGGGGTGCATATATTCTTTCAAATCAGTGGTTTGGGTTTAGCACATATTCTCAGACATGACATCCTTGTGTCAAAAAGCAGTTCCATTTTTAGTTTTCTGAGGAACCTCCATACTGTTTTCCACAGTGGCTGCACCAGGCTGCATTCCCACCAACAGTGAAGTAGGGTTTCCTTCTCTCCACATCCTCACCAGCACTTGTTGTTTGTTGATTTGTTAATGATGACCGTTTTGACAGGTGAGAGGTGGTGTCTCATTGGGGTTTTAACTTGCACATCTCTAATGGCTAGTGATGTTGAGCATTTTTTCATATGTCCATGGGCCCTCCGTATGTCATCTTTGGAGAAGTGTCTGTTTAGGTGCTTTGTCCATTTTTAAATTGGATTGTTTTTCTTCTTGGAGTTGAGTAATGTGAGTTCTTTATATGTTTTGGAGATTAACCCCTTTTGTGATATATCATTGGCAAATAAGGTCTCTCCTACAGTGGGTTCTGTTTTCATTTTGATGATGGTTTCTTTAGCTTTGCAGAAGCTTTTTAATCTGATGTTGTCCCATTTGTTTAATTTTTCCTTTGTTTCCCTTGCCTTAGGAGTTGTATCAGCAAAATTATTGCCATGGGAGATATCCGAAATTTTACAGCCTATGTTTTCCTCCAGGATTTTTATGGTATTATGATTTGTATTTAAACCTTCTATCCATTTTTAGTTTATTATGGTGTATGGAGGAGGTTAGTGGTCTAGTTTCATTGTTTTGCAAGTACGAGTCCAGTTTTCCCAGCACCACTTATTGAAGAGACTACCTTTATGTCATTGTGTGCTCTTGCCTCCTTTGTCAAATATGAATTGACCATAAAGGTGTGGGTTTATTTCCGGGCTCTCTATTCTGTTCCATTGATCTCTGTGTCTGTTCTTATGCCTGTATCAAGCTGCTTGGATTACAGTGGCCTTGTAGTATAATTTGATATTCGGTATTGTGATCTCTCCGACTTAGTTCTTCTTTCTTAAGATTGCTACAGATCTTCAGGGTTGTTTTTGATTCCATATAAATTTTTGGAATATTTGTTCTAGATCTGTGAAATTGTTATTGGTATATTAATAGGAATTGCACTGAAGCTATAGATTGCCTTGAATAGTATGGACATTTTATTGATAATTCTTTTTATCTATGAACACAATATTTCCACTTATTTGCATCCTTTTCAGTTTCTTTTTTAAAAAATATCTTATAATTTTCTGAGTACAGGCTTTTACCTCTCTGGTTAAATTTATTCCTAATATCTGGGGGGGGTTTTGGTTGCAATAGTAAATGGGATTGTATTCTTAATTTCTTTTCCTGATAGTTCATTATTGGGGTATAAAAATTCCACTGATTTTTTAATATTAATTTTATATGCTGCTACATTGCCAAATTCATTTATTAGATCCAGTAATTTTTTTGTAAACTCTTTAGGGTTTTCTATATATAATATGTCATCTATAAATAATGACAGTTTTATTTCCTCCTTTCTAATTTAGATGTCTTTTATTTCTTCTTGTCTGATCACTGTGGGCAGGACTTCCAGTACTATGTTGAATAAGAGTGGGGAAAGTGGACATCCCTGTCTTGTTCCTAATCTTAAAGGAAATACTTTTAATTTTGCCCATTAAGTATGATGTTGACTGTCAGTTTGTCCTATATGGCATTTATCATGTTGTGGTATGATCACTCTATTCCCACTTAGCTGAGAGTTTTTATCATAAATAGGTGCTAGATTATATCAAATGATTTTTCTGCATTTATTGATATGATCATGTGATTTTTGTCTTTCATTTTGTTTATGTGATGTATCAGATCTATTGATTTGTGAATATTGTACCAATGTTGCATACCTGGGATGAATCCTACTTGATCATGGTATATGATTTATTTAATATATTGCTGGATCCAGTTTGCTAATATTTTGTTGAGGATTTCAGCATGTATGTTCATCAGAGATATTGGCCTGTAATTTTCTTTCTTTGTTGTGTTTTTATATGGGTTTTTTTTTTAATTAAAATAATGCTGACCTTGTAAAATGAGTTTAGACATCTTTCCTCCTCTTGAATGTTTTGGAAAAGTTTGAGAAAGCTAGGTGTTAGTTCTTTGAATGTTTGTTAAAATTCACCTCTGAAGTCATCTGGTCCAGGACTACTTTTTTTTTTTTTTGGCCAGGATTTTTTTTATTACTGCTTTATTTCATTAGTTGTAAGTGGTCTATTCAGATTTTATGATTCTTCCTGATTCATTTTTGGAAGAGTGTATGTTTCTAGAAATTGATCCATTTCTCCCAGGTTGTCTAATTTCTTGGCATATAGTTGTTCATAGTAATTTCTTATGATCATTTGTATTTCCATAGTATCAGTTTTACTTCTTTTTCATTTCTGATTTTATTTTTTCGGGTGGTCTCTTTTTTTTCTTGATGAGTCTCATTAAAGGTTTATCAATCTTGTTTATCTTTTCAAAGAACCAGCTCTTAGTTTTATTGATCTTTTGTATTATATTTTTAGTCTCTATGTCACTAATTTCTATTCTAATCTTTATTATTTTCTTCCTTCTGTTTACTCTAATCTTGGTTTCTTGTTCTTTTCCTAATTCTTTTAGATATAGGATTGTATTGTTTACTTTAGATTTTTCTTGTTTGTTGGGGTAAGACTGTAATGCTATGAATTTCTTTCTTAGGACTGCTTTTGCTGTGTCCCATAGATTTTGGGTTGTTGTGTGTTTATTTTCATTTGTCTCCTGGTAACTTCTGATTTCTTATTTGATCTCATTATTAATCCATTCATTGTTTAATAACATGTTATTTAGCTCCTATGCATTTGAATGTTTTTCAGTTCATTTTTTATTGTAATTGACTTCTAGTTTCTTATCATTGTGACCAAAGAAAATACTTGATATGCTTTCAATTTTCTTGATTTTAGAGACTTATTTTGTGTCCCAAAATGGGCTGTATCTTTGACAATGTTCCACGTGCATTTAAAAAGAATGTTTATTCTGTAGCTTTGGTAATAAATGTTCTGTAAACATCAATTAAATATATCTGATTGTGTGTGCTAAGGTTGCTGTTGCATTGCTAAATTTTTGCCTGAAAGATCTATCCATTGATGTCAGTGGGGTGTTATAATCCCCTACTCTAATGGTATTACTGTTGATCTCTCCCTTAATGTCCACCAAGATTTTATTTATTATTTATTTATTTTATTGCTTTCTAGAGAGTGGAAGATGAAGTAAGAGAGGAGGGTGGAGATGTGTTGTTCCAATTATTTATGCATTCCAGAGTTGATTCGTGTATGGGCCTTGACCAGTGATTAAACTTACAACTTTGCTGTATCAGGATGAAGCTCTAATCAACTCAGGTAACTGGCCAGGTAATAATTTATTTATATATTTAGGTGCATTGATGTTTCTTCTTAAGTAGTTACTTTCCTTCTCTTGTTATGGCTTTTGTTTTGAAGTCTGTTTTGTCTAATATATATATATAGCTTTTGTTTTTCACTTACATGGAATATTTTTTTCATCCCTTAACTTTCAGTCTTGTGTGTGTTTTTTGTGATGTAGGTCTTTTGTACATAAGCCCACTTGCTGTTGAAGTCATAACTGACAAAGAAGAAACAAATGCCACAGGTCAGATATATACAAAAGGGAATACCACCCAGAAAGACCTTCTATCATGTAGCATCATATAACATGATGAGAGAGTCAAGTTCTGCATATTATATCCCAATGCAGTCAAAGGAAAATTAAAAGAAAAAGGGAACAGTTCTTTGAGGAAAATTGGAATAGAGTTTCGGAAAACTATTCTTTGAGTTCATTATTTTTATTACACTTCTAAAATAAAGTGACACTTAATCTAGGCCTTTCTTCCAAATGTAGCCATATTTTGAAAGTGTGAATTAATTTTACAAAACCTTACTCTATCTAAGATAAAAAGTCTTAAGTACCTCCAAATTACAAATGAACTATCTTTGTTTGATTGAAATGAGTGACATTACAGGACTTGGTCTGCACATTAGGTTATTTAAGAAACAAAAATATACCTGGCTGGTGGCAAAGTGGATAAGGCATCGATCTGCAAACCCAAAGGTTGCTGGTTCGATTCCCCAGCCAGGGCACATAACCAGGTTGCAAGCCAGGTCTCCAGTCAGGTCTGTGGCTGGAGGCAGGTGAAACGCAACCATACATTGAAGTTTCTCTCCCTACCTCTCTCTCTAAAAATAATGAATAAAATCTTTTAAAAAAAAAAGAAACAAAAATATACACTTTCTTGTGGTACAAATTGCTTTAGTATAAAGTATGAAAGAAACTGGGCATTGAGCCAGAAACTTTCCCCACATTTCTGCCTCACAAGGGAAGCAAAATACTACAAGAATCTTTTCCTGGCCAATATCACACAGTATATTCTAAAGATTTTGTATAATTTTCCCAAAGGCATTAGTCTTTCTCAAGGTATTTACTCAGATGCCAAAAAGACTAATTGATTTGATTTTTTCAGCCAAACTTACTATCAATTATGAAAATAATCAAGTTTGGTTAGTTGTTTCCATTTATTCAGAGTACTTTGAACTTACTGTCTAACAGGTAAAGACACACTGCCTGTATTATGTATTGGCTACCCAAAAACTGTTTACAACTCCCCTTGCCTCCCTCTACTAAGGAGATTGGGCAGCTAAATTGGTCACTGGTCCAGCCTCTGAAATATAAACATACAACTCATACAACTCAGCAATAATAGTCTTGGGCGTTTATCCTAAATAAATTAAAACTTATGTCTGCATTAAAACCTGTATATATTGTTCATAGCAGATTTATTTGTAATAATCATAAACTCAAAACAGCCATAATATCTCTCAGGGGTTAAGCAAACTGTGGTATATCCACACCATGAAATACTACTTGACAACCACACATTGATGTCTCGCTCCCTCTCTGCATCTCTCCCTTCCCCTCTCTCCAAAAATAATTAATAAAATATTTAAAAATAAAAATAAAAAAGAACTACTACTTGACAATTAAAAGAAGTGCACTTTTGATATACACAACAGTTTGGATGAATCTCAAGGGTATTATTCTACATGAAAAAAAAGCTAGTCTCAAAGGTCTCATATAGTATGATTCCATTTATTATAACATTCTCAACATGGCAAAATTATAGAGCTAGAGAACAAGTCACTAATGATTAAGGAGTTTGGTGTGTTATGTGCAGTTATAAAGCAGCAGCACAAGGAAGATCTTTTTCATGATGAAATATTTCTGTACCTTGATTGTGATGGTGGTTACACAGTTCTACATATGTCATAAATTGACATAGCATTACACATAAATATTTTATCAATATCAAGTTTTTGTTCTTAATATTATATTCTAATTTTAAAATATTTAACAATTTGGAATAACTAAACAAAGTGTACATAGTTATTTTTTAATATCAAAAAGTGAAAAAAACATAAATGTTCTAAGTAGTTAAATTAAAATATGAAAATTGTTGATTTGGATGTAAAAGCAAGATGCAAGTACATGACTGCCTACCAGAAACATACTTTGACTCTAAAGTTATAATTAAAGCAAAAGATGATGGTAAAATTAGTTACAAAGGATAAGGAAGGTGCTTTTATAATAGTAAAGAAATGACCGTGTCAAGATAATATAACAATCTTCTATGTTCGTGCACCTACTAATAGGGCTTCAATGTACATGGTGTCAGAATTGGTGAACTGCAAGAAAATTTAAGTCATCCAAAATAATAGAGATTTCAAAACTCCCTTTTCAATAATTGATACCAAATTTGACAAAACAAGTAGAGATCTGAAAGAACATTATCAACAACTTTTAATTGTATTTACCATTACCATTTAGTCTCCATATATCTCCTTCCACCAGCAATCACTGCACTGTTGTCCATATCCATGAGCCCTTTTCCTCTTTAGCTCAATCCCTTCACCCCCAAACCTGCCCACCTTAGTTGTCAGCCTGCTTTTTATCTATTAATCTGTCTCTATTTTGCTTGTTAGTTCAGTTTGTTCATTAGATTCCACATATAAGTGAAATCATATGGTATTTGTCTTTCTCTGACTGACTTATTTCAACTTAGCATAATATTCTCCAGGTCCATCCATATTGTTGCAAAGGGTAAGATTTCCTTCTACAGCCAAGTAGTATTCCATTATGTAAATGTCTCATAGTTGTTTATCCCCTCATCTACTGAGGGACACTTGGGCTGCTTCCATATCTTAGTGATTGTAAATAACATTGCGTTGCACATAGAGGTGCTTATGTTCTTTTAAAAAGCACTTGATAAAATTCATAACCCATTTATGATAAAAAAAAGAAAGACCTCTCAGAAAAGTTGGAAAAAAAGAGAATGTACTTAAATGTAATAAAGTCCACATATGACAAGCCCGCTGCCAGCATCATACTCAACAGGCTAAAACTAAAAGCATTCTTCTTAAGATTGGGGATATGAGAGGGATGTCTGTTTTCACCTCTGTTATTTAACATAGTACTGGAAGTCAGAAGTCCTAGCCACAGCAATCAAACAAGAAGAAATAAAAGGCATCCAAATTGGAAATAAAGAAATAAATCTGTCTTTATCTGCAGATGACAGGATACTATACATAGAGAAGCCCAAAGATTCCACCAAGAAATTATTAGAATTGATAGAATAATTCAGTGAAGTAACAAAATATAAAATATCCAGAAATCGGTTGAATTTTTATATGCCAATAACAAACTAACAGAAAGGTAAGTAAAGAAACAATCCCCTTCTTCAAAAATAATAAAATACCTAGGAGTAAACCTAACCAAGAATATAAAAGTCCTATACTTGGAAAATTATAAGACCCTGAAGAAAGAAATGAAAGAAGATACAAATAAGTGGAAGCACATACAATGTTTATGGATAGGAAGAATTAATGTCATTAAAATGTCCATACCCAAAGAAATCTATGGAGTCAACACAATTCATATCAAGATTCCAATGATATATTTTATAGAACTAAAACAAATATTTCAAAAATTTATATGGAACCACAGAAGGTCCAGCATAACAACAAGAATCCTGAGAAAGAAGAATAAAATTATACTACAAGGCCATAGTAATCAAAACAGCATGGTACTGGCATAAAAATAGACACATACATGAATGGAGCAGAACAGAGAACCCCAAAATAATAACACACCTGCATAGTCAATTAATAGCCAACAGAGAAAGCAAGCATGTACAATGGGATAAAGATAGTTTATTCAAAAAATGGTGTTAGGAAAATTGGACAGATATGTGCAGCAAAATTAAACTAGACCACCTTCTTACACTGCACACAAGAATAAATTCAAAATGGATCAAAGACTTAAATGTTAGGCCTGAAACCATAAAAGTCTTAGAAGAAGACATAGGCATCAAAACCTCCGCATTGCTCATAGCAATATTTTATTGGATATATCTGCCTAAGCAAGGGAAACAAAAGAAAAAAATAAACAAATGAAACTACATAAAACTTAACTGATTTTGCACAGAAAAGAAAACATGAACAAAATTTAAAAAACAACCCACAGAATGGGAGAACATATTTGTCAATACATCTGATAAGGGGTTAGTATCCAATGTTTATGAAGAACTTAGAACACTCAGTACAAAAAACCAAAACCAAACAAACAAACAAAAAAATGGGCAAATGACCTGAACAGACACTACCAAAGAGGACATACAGATGGCCAATAAACATATGAAATGATGCTCAATGCCACTAATCATCAGAGAAATGCAAATTAAAACCATAATGAGATATCATCTCACACCTGTCGGAATGGCTATCATCAATACATCAGCAAACAACAAAAGGGAAAATTTTTGCATTGTTGGTGGGAATGAAGATTGGTGCGGCCACCGTGGAAAGCAGTATGGAGATACCTCAAAAAATTAAAAAAGAATCTGCCATTGACCCCACTTCTGGGAATGCATCCCAAGAAACCCAAAACACTAATTATCAACAAAATTCACATCACTGATATTTACAGAACACTCCACTTAACAACAGCAAAATATATATTCTTTTCAAATGCATAGTGAGCATTTATCCAGATAGACGATATTCTGAACTATAAAACAAATCTTGATATGTTTAAAAATATTCAGGTAATAGAAAGTAACTTTTTGTCCCGTAGAACCTGATTTTAAGACTTATGTATAGCTACAGTAATCAATATAAATTGGGCTTGACATAACAGTTGGCAAATAGATCAATGAAAACAAATGGAGATTACAGGAATAGACACACAGATAATTCAAAAAATGATTAATGGTAAAGATACAAAGACATATTGTGAAGTAAAAAACCTGTCCAACCCACGGTATTGGCACAAATGAATATCCATGTGCCAAAAATATAATTTGATCCATATTTTGTGCTATACACACACAAAAATAACTCAAAAGGCCTAGATATAAAACCTGAAACTACAAAACTACATTAAAACCAGTTTATCTTGGGTTAGATAAGAATTCCTTAGACAACACACCAAAAGAATGATTCATAATAGAACAAATTGACAAATTGGTTTTCATAAAAAAAAATGTAATTGTGCTCTTTGAAATATTCCATTAAGAAACTACAGACTGAGAGAAATTATTTGCAAGTTACATATCCAACAAAGGACTTGTGTCTATAATATATAAATAACTCTTAAAAGCGATTGATCATAAATAATGCAATAAAAAGGGCACAGATTAATACAGACAGCTGGCTGAAGAAGATATACAGAGGGGAAACAAGTAAAGGAATATATGTTTATCTTCAATAATCATTCCAGAAACACAAGATAATCACAAAAGTGCAATATTACATGATTATCAGAATAGCAAGAACTGTAACTCTAACGTACTACTGGTGAAAATGTAAATGATATGATCACTTTTGAAAATAGTCTAATAGTTAAAAATTAAAACATATTAACTATTATATTTGCTCCACTCTTAGATATTCACCCAAAAGGAATAAAATTATATATACATATAAGCACTAGTGCATGAATATCTATAGCAGCTTTATTTATAATAACCCCCAGATTGAAACAATTGCACAGTCCACCAATAGGTGAAAAAATAAACAAATGGTTGCATATTATTTCTACAATGGAATACTATTTAACAATAAAATAAATGTTTTAAAAATAGTTTTGGATTTATTTTTTAAAATTGCAAAGCTACTTCCCATATATCCCATACCCTGTGTCTTCTAATGTTTTTCTTTAACATTATCGAGCTTTATTGAGGTATAATTAGCATTTTAAAAACTATACATATTTCATGTATAAATTGGGTGAGTTTGGAAATATTCATACATCTATGAAAATATTACCAAAATCAAGATAAAAAACATATCTATCATCTCCAACTGGTGAAAAAATAAATTGTCATATATCTATACAATTAAATACAAATGGACAATAAAATGAATGGGTTAAGTCCTGGCTGATGTGACTCAGTGGATTGGCACCAGTCTGCAAACTCAAAAGTCACTGGTTTGATTCCCCAGTCAGGGCACATAACCAGGTTGCTAGCCAGGTCTCCAGCCAGGTCCTTTGCTGGAGGCAGGTGAAAGGCAACCATACATTGATGCTTCTCTCCCTTTCTTTCTTTCTCCCTGCTCTTCTTTCTGAAAATAATGAATAAAATATTTTATAAAAATGAATGGGTTATTAATACATGCCATAACATGAGTAAATATCAAAATAATAGTGATGAGTGAAGAAAGCCAGCCGAAAATCTTTAGACTGTATGATTTTATTTATATAACCCAGAATTGCATACTATTATATACTGACAGAAAGGTCAGTGGTTATCTGACAACAGAAGTGGGCTGGGAGATTACAAAAGGGAACAAGAATGAGAGAGAGATTTTAAACAATAAGAAAAATTTTAGGGGTGATGGATATGTTCTTTATCTTGACCATCGTGATGTTTCCACAGTTACATGTCACAACTTATCAAATTGTACAGCTTAAATATATCAAGTCTATGGTATGTCAATTACAGTTTAATGAAGCTGCTTTAAAAATACCATTAAAAAATTAAACCAATATACCACAATTTGGAGAAGCTTAGTCAGCAAAGTTGGCAATGCAGAGACCTCTGAAAATGCAAATGACTCATCAAAAATTGTGAATCTAGGAGCTGACTCTAATTTTCTGCCCCCAGGGAATAAAAACAATAATTAGCCCAATTAGCCTTATTGGATAATCAGACATAGGGGATCCTCATTGCCAGTTAATCTCATCTGAAAAGTGAATTACAGACCTTTCTTATAATTTAAAACTTGCTGTATATAAGGTATTCATCTATTGAAAACATGGATTTTAGCAGAAGAAAAGTAATGTTTATATTTCAAATAATGATGGAATCTAAGGAGTGAGGTTATTCGGGAAAAAAAATAACACTTTATTAAAATTGCCATATTTGTTTATAAAATAATGTTTCCTAAATGAAAAACCTCTTGGCAAAAAAGTGTGAAAAGATAAAAAATTACTTTTGTTAAGTGTAAGGAATTGGAAGAGGAGGAAGAAAATTAAAATATGTGTACCAGCTAGAATTTTAGAATTTTAATACCAGATTAATACCCAAAGAAATATATATTTTTGATGTTTGCTTGAGTTGTTGACAAAGACACACATACTTGTATCAAACTCTTAGTTTGTGAAACTTAACAATAAATAGCAAATTGGAAAGAGTTTTTTATGCATAAGCAATTATATCAAGTTGTAAAGATATATTAACCCAAAAAATAAAAACTAGCTAAAGTTTCAGATTGCTTCATGGGAGGGAGTAAATGTACCTATGGTATTTCAAGAATATTAGTGTGAAGAATTTATACTAAATATCCTTTCTTTACATATTCAGATACTTGTTCGAAGTGGACATTCTACCGTAAGAAGTGCTTAATATATTTATCAATTATGATCACAAAGCTAATGTTCTAATTGACTGAACTGACCTCTAATTAACCACCCCAAATGAATTTAAGCATAAACAAGAATTTATCGATAACTAATTGGAACTTCATATGAGTCCTTGAAGTATATAATCTATAATTGATACAGAAAAGAGAATTAAAAAAGTGCAAAATTTCCATCAATAAGAGTTAAAATGGCATTTTTTCCCCTTTTCACAGGTGAGGGGTTCCGAAACTATTTAAGCTATATTCCCCATAATATTTATAAACCCCATCCCTGCCCAAATGGAAATATCAATATCCACTTCTTATTTAAAGATAGGCCACAAAGCACCAGAGAAACAGAACAAAACAAAGAGATGTGAAGTTCAGAAAGGTCTCTAAGCAACCGTTCACACAAATATTTACTGTGTTATCCAAAAAAAAGAATCTTCCTATTGTATCCTTTGAAAAGGGCCTATTGCTTGTATATATATTTTTATAAGCTGCTCAGTTCTTTTTATATTTCCCTTCTAGGAAATGAGTCACTAGGTTTTTTAAAAATCATATCATTTAAGAAAAAGCTAAAAGGATAAGCAGCCAATGGAAATTGGATGAGAACAACTGGAAGGCTACAAATTCTTTGCTGGTCAGATTCCATTGATCACAGGAAGTCACACTGCAGATAACCCCCAAAGGAACCAAGAATATAACCTCAGAATTCACTCTTCAGAGTTGCTTTCCTTCAACTGTCCTTTAGTGGCATCAATTCCTCTGTCTGCTTTATCATCCCTGAGGGCAGCACCTACTTCACAAATATAAAAGGTCTCTCTGTCACTACCACATTCTTTATTCAGTTAATTACTCAATCATGTGCACTTCTTAAGAGTCATTTATTGCATGTCTATTACAAGCCAGATTGACATCATGTTAAATAATGGAGATATAAAGATGAAAGCAATACAGAACCCCATTCCTTCGCTGTGAGTTCACAGTCTATCAGGAATGTTAAATGTGGAGTCATAAATGAGGTCAGTAAGTGAATAACAAGCAAGGATAACTTTCCTTGAGCACCTCAAATGTGCTGCTACTGATGTGAACTGCTTTTCTGCATTAACTCTGCTAATCCAGCCAACAGACTGTGAGGTAGGTATGATCCCTGACCTCATTTTACAGATTCAGTAATTGAGATTTCAAGAAAGGACTTTGTTCAAAGAGACAACATGTGGAGCTCCCAAAGCAACCTGGGCACTCTGGCTTCCTGAACCCTCATTCCCAGGCCCTGACTCAGAGGATGGGGCACGTGCTATCGGCAAGCCTACTGCCTCCTAGAACTTCACTTGGGAACCACTCAAGTTGGGTCTTGAAGCAAAATGACAGACCTGTAAAGGGGTGCAAGGGCCTCTTCGGTGGCTCTGAGAGTGTCTTTCTGGCAGAGGGAGGAATGAAACAAAAAATAACTTAAACGGCAGCCTCGAAGGATAAAAGAAGTCACTCAAATTGCAGGATGAAAGTGATATCTGGGATGGGGAGCAGCGTGCCTGGTGGAAATGATAAAGGAAGAGGAAGTTTGATAGCCAATGGGTGGCTGCTTAGGAACAGGGTCCTTGGCCACTTAACTGTCATCCTGTTCTCTTCTGTTCTCAGGTGAGGCTCTGGCAGAGGCTGGGGTGGGCACTGCTGTTGCATGGTTGATTCCTGCCTCCACTGCTGGTATTTTTGCCACTTCTTCTGGGCGCCATGGCTATAGTCAGAGCCCATGCTGCTTCTGCTGGTTACCAATGCTCTTGAGGTGCCAAATCTCTATTCTGTAAAGGATTTAAAGATAAAATTTATCTTCCCTTCTGTGTTAGGCACTGTTAGGTAGGGTAGGAGGAGTATGGGTCAGGGAACAAAAATTCACCACTGCATTTTGCTTTTATTTCACAAAAAGATTTTAGTGAATTGAGCTTTTTGACAGTGTACTCACACATCTTTTTCCTCCTCAAGCTCAGGCATGAGTTCATAAAGGGTTGCCCTTTGGACATAGCAGCCTACTATCCTATACTGGAATTAGAATTATTTCTCTGCTAACAGATACAGGCTTAACTTGCCTACTGGACTGAGGCCTTCCTTTAAAAAGATTATCTACAAGAAGTTTTCCAAGTCTTTCTTGCAATCAGGCCTGGTTCATTAGACTGCCTGGACACACAAAGCACAGCTTAAACCACCCCTCCCACCACTGCAATCCCCACATAGAACCTGCAATAATGAAATAACGTGGACCATACCTACAGGCCTCTTCTCCCACTACTTCATCAGATGTCTCCAATCTCCCAGCATCCTCAGCTCAGCATTGAACATACGAAAAATAAACACATTACAGTCTTTCGAGAGCGAAGACCTTGACAGATACAAGAGGCGACCAAATCCGATGATGATAAAACAGAATGCTAGGTATGCTTTTAGTAGAGCCTTAGCACAAAAGCAGGATCGTCAACTGTCTGGAGACAGCACTGTGAGTGGACAGGAAAAGCAAGTGTGCTATTTAACCAGCCACCTGAAGGATGAGTCTGACATAATCAGGACAGGGGGTGGGGTGGCAGGGGCCAGGGGTGGCAGGGGGAGGAGTAGCCAGCAGTCTGAGAGAGACACGAAGGAGAAGGTGAAAGACACAGATAGATGCTCAGCACATACTGAATGGGGGAGGAAAGCGTGACTGGGTAACCATGAACTGTTTTTATAATACTTAACTTTTTCCAAAATGTTTGCAGAAATACTTTATCTACTCTTCACAAACCTCATGTAAAGAGGCAGTGGAGGCTTTTAGGTCATATTTTATGAATTTGAGGTCTTAAAAGACACAAATGACTTAGTGACACAGGAGTGACACAACTAAAATGATACCCAGATCCCATGACCAAGTCATTGCCACTTCAGTGACACCAGAAGCAGCAACGGGGACAGACGTGGTCCCCTGACTCCTCCATCTCTATGTGTAAGCTTCGGCCTTCATCTCAGCTCTTAGTTTAGGTACAAAACAGTGAAGGCCTTGTCTGGAATGTTCTCTGCTGTTAAGATTCCTGACATCACACCCAGCCACTGAGAGGCCAAAACAATTTGTGTGGATAGTTTAACTTTGAGGGAAGTTTCATGGCCACATCTGTGATCTGAAATGCTGTGATGAAGCCAACAAGCTGTAATCGTAAGACAGATTCTAATTCTACTATGGAAATTTAATGTGATGAAGCAAATTACTAACTCTACGTAAATTAATAATGCCCAACACTTTATTTTACTGAAAGGTGTTAACATTAATTGCCTTCAGGGAGAGAACAATTTCCTTTGTCCTCTAATAGATATTAATGCCATTTTCTTCCCACTGAATTGACATCGCAACCCATAGTTGATAAATCTTGGAGATATCACCAATGATTATGGTTAATATAAATGTCAGCATTAATGTCAGCAATAGTTGGCAACAAAGGAGAAAGGGAGCTACCCAACTCAAGAAAGAAAGGCAAAGTAATTTGCTGTGCATGTTGAAATTCATGTCAAAGACTAATGTAATACAATAAGAAATGAATGAAACCTGGGGTGAGGGCATCATTAATCAGAGGAGATATTAGATTGCTTCCCCAAACCTTCATTATCCATTTTGCCAGAAAAATACACATATTGTAGAGGAAACACTGATAAAAACTCAACATGACCTTTGTCTCAACATGAGGCCAGAAAATGTAAAGGTTGACCCAAAAGTCATTGCAGGGAAATGACTCCCTCAGGCTAAGAGGAGTGGCAAAATGGTCTATGTGACAATGGAACAGAAAGGACTGACTTTTGGGGGAAGATTGATAACAAGATTACTCTGAAATGTCTCTATCTCTTTTATATAAATCAATGCTTGCAGCTTCATAAATATTTTACTTATCCTGAATATATAAATTGCACATTTATGCTCTTCTTTTATTTTTTTTGATGTGTTATCATAATAACATTTATCTCATACCAATTCCATGCTCCACTAAATCTATGGAATATTAAAGTTTTCTGTAAAGGAGTTTTCATTAAAAAGAACAGGTCACCCACTTTTAGGACTGAAAGTATTTTCAGATCCATACAAATCATGTTCAAAGAAACCATCATCTTTTTAAACTGGCTAATAGAATCGAGGAATTATTTTTTGTAGAAAAGGCTTTCAGAGTGCTCTTCAAATTTTACTATGTCAGCAACCACAATCATTTATCTACAGAAGACTGAATTTAATTAATTTGAAGTCAATGATAATGACAATAGCAATGGCAATGAAGTAATGAGTCTTGGCCTAGTCTTTGAAATGAGAAAATGTAAGACAATGGCAATTTATTCCCTCAAAAACATTTATGGAATATTTATCTTTTCTGGGTCCTGAGGGCAAAAAGGAAAAAGGTATGTTCCTGTACAGCAGGAGCAGAGCAGGACTGAGAAAAAGGGGCACCCTGTAGACTTCAAACATTAACATCATTTCATTAGAAATGGGTGAAACCATCTTTCAGCTACAAGCTTTTCTTCTCATATCTTTATATTTAAAATGAGAGGTTTAATTTTGCATGCATGTCATTTTATTTATTTGGAATTACATTGTATTTCTGATACAGTTGTATAGCATTTGTTATTTTCAATAAGGATAAAATTATCTCACATGGATATACTTGCAAAATCTGGATCAAAGTATGCTTAAAATATTTCTACCTCGATTTTCAATTTGTGGTTTTCAATTTAACTATATAGTTCTGAGTTTTATATGGGCTTTCTGATCTCTATTTCTCCATTTTTATTTTTATGTTTCAGTTTTAGACACCTTAAAAACACATTCACATTACAATATTTTAAGTAAGGTAAGAAAATAAATAGCTCATTCCTAGAAAAAATACTGACTTCATTTTTGCATTACTTCATTTCAGAATTTCAGTGGTTGTAGCTGTTGACTGAGCTCATCTACTAGCTAACTAGTATTAGGGATGGTAAGAAGTCATGTAGCTACACCATGAAATCACATGTGAATGACACTAAATATAAGAACTACTAACTGACAAAAACTTTCTTTTTCTTCCTTTCTTTCTCCCTCCTTTCCTCCCTCCCTCCCTTCTTTCCTTTCTTCCTTCCTTCCTTCCTACCTTCCCCTGACCCCCCTTGTTTCATTTCTTCCTTTCATCATTTTCTTCGTAATCTTCACTCGGGAATTCAATCTATGTTATTTTATATCCCATCATTTGGGCAAGTAGTTTTGGGCAAGCCTGAATTAACTAGCAATCTAATTCCCATTTATTACAGTGGTGTTTGATTGCACCCTTATACCCTGGCACTCTCCATGAATATGCTTGGATTGTCCACTCCTTGATCAAATTCTGAGCAATAAGAAGCACATAAATAAAAGACTAACTCTAGTGCAGCATATGAATGCTCTAAAGGAGCTACATACAAACAAAAAATACTGTGGGATGAAAGAAGGCAATTGATCTTGAGATAATTTGGGAGACTTCCTATAAGGCTAACATTTGATCTCACATGGAAGAATAAAAAGAAATTTGCCAAAAAAACAGGAGGGAAGGGCAGGATATTCCATACACAATTGAGTAAGCAGAAATGTGGTTAACCCAATTAAAACAAATTAGTTGATTACTTTTGTGAAATATTATTTTTAAGTATGTATTTTTATAGTCAGAGTCAAATCTTACTTGGCCCATGATGGAGTTCAGATCTATATAAAAGTTCACATTAACCTGCAAACCCAAAGGTCACTGGTTCAATTCCCAGCCAGAGCACATAACCAAGTCACAAGCCAGGTCTCCAGCCAGGTCCATAGCTGGAGGCAGGTGGAAGGCAATCATACACTGATGTCTCTCTCCCTCTCTGCCTCTCTCCTTTCCCCTCTCTCTAAAAATAATAAATAAAATCTTTTTTAAAAAGTTCACATTAAGACCACATTCAAAGGATGTTATACTTCATCTGAAAGGACAAGAAAGAACTGTTGGTAATCTCATAATATTATTTACATGGTGTCTTCAATGTTAGGGTGACTTGGATTGCTCTCAAGGTAAATAAAGGAGATCCTGCAAATGCCAGTGGATCATAATGACAAGATATGTATACTCTGATTTATGAGATTTCTCAGCAATCTGAAACTACTTTATCCCTGTTATAATTTCAAAAGGCTTATATTGGGTATTATTTGAGACACTTTGTTAAACCTCTAATAATCTTGATGAAATACTTCAATCATATGTGGTATTTTCTTTCAGAAGAAAAGAAGAAGTATTCTTTATGTTTATATCAGATACTTTCTTAGAGTATTGGTATCTGTACTCAAGTATTTTACATACCTTCCAGGTTGCATACATTTTGAGTTAATTTTTTTTGTATAAATGCATTATTATATACTATTTGTTGCATACTTTTCACATTTCTGTATATACACACTGGAATTCTAGTTACAGAACAGCTGCATAGGTACATAAAATTATGAAAAAGGTTATTTATTACAATATTTCCTTTTATAATTGACATAAAAATTGAAAAGCATAAACTCAGGAATAAAGTGATCCAAAGCCATCTGAATGCAAAGAAATCCAAATGTTTTAAAGTCGTAGAATTTTATAGCTAAATATTATCTTAAAAATGCTTTATTTCAGCATCCTAATATTGAATATAACAAAGTGAGTTTAAACAATGCAACACTTCCTCCAGATTTCATACTTGTAAAAACCCTGGGATTAAAATATTAGTTTCCAGACTCCAAGCTCATAGTTCTTTCCCAGATCTTTGTTGATACCCCTATATAACTAATTTCTTTTTCTTTAAATATAATCATAAAATAAATATTTGGAATGGCCCTAGAAAATCACTAAGTACTCCTGTTCTTCCAAAGGGTAGAATTCTTGTTTTTTGCATAGACTTCAGGCTATTAACTTCTAAAGACATGGATATAATATATATTAGAGTATAATGCTATTGTTATCTCAAAATTGTTATTTTTCTCCTAAATAAATGATAGAGTTTTGCTCTTAAACAGAATATTATATATTAACACATACATTACTCTGATATTACAAATACAATAAAAATGGAATATAATGCACAGAAATGATATGGGGGTTTGTCAGGAACATAATCATTTAAAGGAACCTCATTACTACCCTGGTAAGATTAGTATCATTAAAGGATGTTTATAAATTATCTCAATTGCTAAAAATTCATCTAATCCAAATGAGTCATATGGTAGGAGTTTTTCCCCTGGGATTTTTTTGCTGTAAAAATATTAGTCTAGCCCTGGCTGATGGCTCAGTGGAAAGGCGCCAGCCTGCAAACCCAAAGGTGGCTGGTTCGATTTCCCAGCCAGGGCAACATAACCAGGTTGCAAGCCAGGTCTCCAGCCAGGTCCGTAGCTGGAAGCAGGTGAAAGGCAACCATATACTGGTGCTTCTCTCCCTTTCTTTCTCCCTCCCTGCCCTCCTCTCTGAAAATAATGAATAAAATATTTATTAAAATATTAGTCTAGATATTCCTTGCCAAAAAAAGCAAGCAGGCTACTCAATGATCTGATGCCATCAGTTCAGCTACAGTTTATAAGTCAGCTCACCAAAGCAGCAGGACCAATTTCACCCATATAATCAGACATCCACTAGATAACCTAAAAGTTGGCTAGAGTTGCATTTTGGTTGGATGCCCATACCCAACATTGCTACATTATTCCACAAGTATATAATAAGACTATATGTACTATGTGGAAACACCTTGCAATGAATGGTCTTTGACAAATTTGGTTTCAGTTTCTATTGGGCTTATTGATGTTTGGGGCCACCTTCCCCTACATCTCAGATGGAGGACTTTGGAGGCAAGGTTTAGGATTTAGGTTCTAAATCCTGCTCTGGCACAAGTGAGTTCAGCAACTCCATTCTAATCTTCAGGGACCTTTTCTGTAACAGAAAATAAGAATAGCTGTCTCATAAGGTTTAGGAAAGGTAAAATAAGCTAATACTTATAAAATGCCTAAGTGTAGTATCTAGAATATAATGTGGAATTAAGCATCAAACATTGTAATTTACTTTGGTTAAAATAAAAGCATACGCCAAATATTTTAATAGTATTTAATGAGAAAACTTTAAGGGAAATCATTGTTTTTCATACAAATCCTTTGGGTATCCAGGCTACAGAGGCACTTTATTCATCCTTATTGAAAAGATAATAGAAAAATTTGGAAAATATTTATGGATCGATCACAAAAGCACAAGGTATAAAGAGCATTTGATGTGTAGTGATCTAACTAAATCTATATATATTCTTTATCTTGTTGTAAAATTGATTTTGGGGCAAGTTTGGAGCAAATGAAAGTTTTTTGTAACATTCTGTTTGCCCTCTCAGAGTTTTATTTTTATGTTTAGTACAATATAATTCTTAACCTCAAGACTATAATTACTTGGAGCTTGTCGTGCATGCTTTTTATTTTTTAATAGAAAATGTTATCTGTTAGAGTATTTTTTAAAGTACAATGAATTTATTCACCAAAATTATAAAGCACAACTAGCCTTCTGGTATTCAGCTCAACATCTATGTTCATTCTTGCTAAAAGTGGTAACACATCTACTATAATGGGAAATTGATTTATTTATCGATTAGAAAGCTTTTATTTTTTAAAACCATTTTAACATACATATCTAGCATTGCTTTAGTTTTGATTGTTTTCCTGTTATAGTTGTCCTAATTATTCCTCCTTTGCCCTCCTCCACCCAGCCCAACCCCCTACACCCACAGTCAAGTCAATCCCCACACCCTTGTCCATGTCCATGGGTCATTTATACATATTCTTTGAATACTCCCTTCCCCTTCTTTCCGACATTATCCCTCCTCCCACTCTAGCCACTGTCAATCTGTTCCAAGTTTCCTTGTCTCTGATTCTATTTTGCTCCTCAGCTTATTTTGTTAATTAGATTTCTCTATAAGTGAGATCACATGGTATTTGTCTTTCACTGATTGGCTTATTTCACTTAGCATAATATTCTCCAGTTCCATCCATGCTGTCGCAAAATGTAGAAGTTCCTTTTTTCTTTCTTTCTGCTGTGTAGTATTCCACCGTGTAAATGGACCACAGTTTTTTGATCCACTCATTTGCTGAAGTGCACTTAGGTTGTTTCTAACACTTGGCCATTATAAATAACACTGCTATGAACATAGAGAGGCGTAAGTTCTTTTGAATTATTGTTTTGCGGTTCCTAGGATGTATTACCAGCAGTGGCATCACTGGGTTAAAAGGCAGTTTCATTTTTAATTTTTTGAGAACATTCCATGCTGTTTTCCATAGTGGCTGCGCCAGTCTGCATTCCCACCAACAATGCATGAGGGTTCCCTTTTCTCCACATCCTTGCTAGCACTTGCTGTTTGTTGATTTGTTAATAGTGGCCATTCTGACAGGTGTGAGGTGGTATCTCGTCATGATTTATTTTTTTTAAGGCTTTTAAAAAATATTTTATTTATTATTTTTAGAGAGAGTGGAAAGAAGAGAGGCAGAGAGGGTGACAAACATCAATGTATGGTCGCCTTTTACCTGCCTCCAGCTACAGACTTGGCTGGAGACCTAGCTTGCAACCTGGTTATGTGCCCTGGCTGGGAATCCAACCAGTGACCTTTGGGTTTGCAGGCCAATGCCTTATCCACTGTGCCACCAGCCAGGGCTCATTGTGATTTTTAACTTGCATCTCTCTGAGGGCTAGTGATGTTGATATGCCTATGGGTCCTCTGTATGTCCTTCTTGGTCAGGTGTCTGTTCAAGTCCTTTGCGCATTTATTTATTTTATTTTATTTTAAGATTGTATTAATTATTTTTAGAGAAAAGGGCAGGAAGGAGGAAGAAAGGGATAGAAGCATCTATGTATGGTTGCCTTTCACCTGCCTCCAGCTACAGACCTGGCTGAAGACATGGCTTGTAACCTGATTATGTGCCCTGGCTGGGGATCGAACCAGCAACCTTCTGGTTTGCAAGCTGGTGCCTATCCACTGAGCCACCAGCTAGGGCTTCCTTTGCCCATTTTTCAATTGTGTTGTCTGTCTTTCTGGTTTTGAGTTGTATAAATTCTTTATATATTTTGGAGATCAAACCCTTGTTCAAAGTATCATTGGAAAATATGTTTTCCCATACAATTGGTTCCCTTTTCATTTTGCTGTTTTCTTTAGCTGAGCAGAAACTTATAATTTGATGTAGTCCCATTTGTTTATTCTTTCCATCATTTCCCTTGACTTGAAGTTATATTGGCAAAAATATTGTTATGTGGGACACTGAAATGTTGCTACCTAGGATTTATTGATATCATGACTTATATTTAAATCTTTCATCCATTTTGAGTTCATTCTAGTGCATGGTGTAAGTTGGTGGTCTAGTATAATTATTTTTTGCATGTACCTGTCCAGTTCTCCCAAAACCATTTATTGAAAAGACTGTTTTTACTTCATTGTATGGTCATGTCCCCTCTGTCAAATATTAATTGACCTTAGAGACTTGAGTTTATTTCTGGGCTCTCTATTCTGTTCCATTGATCTATATGCCTGTTCTTGTGCCAGTATCAGGCTATTATGATTGTAGTGGTTTTGTATCATAATTTTATATCAAGTATTGTGATCCTTCCAACTTTATTCTTTTTTTCTCATTGTTGCTGAAGCTATTTGGAGTCTTTAGTTGGTTCCATATAAATTTTTGGAGTATTCGTATTAGATCAGTGACATATGCCATTAGTATTTTAATAGGGATTGGGTTGGATCTATAGATTGCTTTGGGTAGGTAGTATGGACATCTTAATGATGTTAATTCTTCAAATTCATGAACGTAGTATATGTTTCAACTTTTTTGTATCTTGCTCAATTTCTTTCTTCAGTGTTCTATAGTCTTAGGCTGTTTTCAGAACCTTGAAACACCAATTCAGAAGAACCTATGCTCCCATATATTCATAGCAGTGCTATTCACAATAGCTGAGCGCTGGAAACAGCCTAAATGCCCATCAGTGGATGAACGGATCAAAAAAACTTTGGTACAGTTACACAATGGAATACTACACAGCAGAAAGAAAGAAGGAACTTCCACTTTTTGTGACAACATGGATAGAACTGGAGCATATTATGCTCAGTGAAACAAGCTAGTCAGTGAAAAACAAATACCATATGATTTCACCCATTACAGAACACTAATGAACAAAACAAACAAACAAGCAAAACATGTGCCTTGGCTTGGAATTGAACCAGCAACCTGTGGGTTCGCACGCCAGTGCCTTATCCACTGTACCACCAGCCAGGGCTTATCATTCCCATAGGTTTTGATTTGTGTGTTCTTTTTCATTTTTTTAATGTACTTTTTGACTTCTTTTTTATCTTGTTAACCTATTCATTATTTAATAACGTGTTATTTGAGCTCCACGTATTTGAATGTTTTTGAGTTTTTTTTCTTGGGGTTGGTTTCTAGTTTCAAACCATTATGATTTGAGAAGGTGCTTGATATTTCAATTTTCTTGAATTTATTGAGGCTTGTTTTATGTCCTACCATGTGGCCTATCTTTGAAAATGATCCATGTGCATTTGAAAAGAATGTATATTTGGCTTCTTTGGAGTGAAATTCTCTGTAAATATCAATTAATTCATTTATCTAGAATGTTGTTCTATGCCACAATATCCTTGCTGATTGTTTGTTTGGATGATCTATCCATTGTTGAAAGTGGGGTGTTAAAATCCCCTGTGATGACTGTATTGCTGCCAATCTCTTTCTTAAATTCCTTCAAGGTGTTCCATATATATTTAGGTGCTCCTATGTTGGGTGCATATATATTTACAAGGCTTATATCCTTTTGTTAGACAACTCCCTTAAGTATTATGCAATGACCTTCTTTGTCTCTTTTTATGGCCTTCATTGTAAAATCTATTTTGTCTGATATGAGTATTGCTAACCCAGTTTTTTTTTTTTTTTTCATATCCATTTGTTTGGAATATTTTTTCCATCTCTTCATTCTCAGTCTGTGTAGATCCTCAGTTCTGAGGTGGACCTCTTGTGGATAGCATATGGATGTGCTTTTCTTATTCATATGGATGATCTTTTCTTATTCAATCAGCTATGCCGTGTCTTTTGACTGGAACATTTAATCCATTTATATTTACAATAATACAAGGGTATTGTTGATAGATATTTATTCATTGATATTTTTTCCCTTTGTGCTCATGTTCTTCTCTCTTTTGTTTTCTTCTTCTTCTTCATCTTATTAAAGCAGTTCTTTTAGCATCTCTTGCAATGCTGATTTGGTGGAGATGTATTCTTTTACATGTAGCCTTTCTTTTTCTGATTCTGGAAGCTATTTATTTCACCTTCCATTTTAAATGAGAGCTTTGATGCATAAAGTAGTCTTGGTTGCAGGTCTTTGTTTTCCATTAATTGGAATATTTCATGTAATTCCAGGCTGGCTTGTAGTGTTTCTGTTGAGAAAACAGCTGATAGCTTTATTGGAGCCCCCTTGTATGTTACTAGCTGTTTCTCCCTTGCTTCCTTTAAGATTCATTCTTTGTCCTTAAATTTTGTCATTTTAATGATGGTGTGTCTTGGAGTGCACCTCTTTCTATTTATCTTGATTGAATTTTTCCCTCACCAAGTTAGAAAAGTTTTCTGTCATTACTTTTTCAAACAGGTTTTCTATTCCTTGCTCCTCTGTTCTTTTTCTGGAATCTCTCTGATGTAAATATTGTTACATTCCATGTTATCCTGCAGTTCCCTTAAACCATTTGCATTCTTTTAGAGTCTTATTGTGTTTTTATTTCGTTGTTCTGACTGAGTACTTTTCCTAACTTGTCTTCCAACTTGCTGATTCAATCCTCTGCTTCATTTAGCCTGCTTTTAATTCCTTCTAAGGTATACTTCACTTCAGTTATTGTATTATTCATTTCCTCCTGGTTCCTATTCATAGCTTCTATGTCACTTCAGTTATTGTATTATTCATTTCCTCCTGGTTCTTATTCATAGCTTCTATGTCCTTTTTCATGCTGACATAGTTCCTCTTAAGGTCCTTGTAGTTCTCATTGAGTTTGACATAGTTATAACTATTGCTTTGAACTCTCTTATAAATTGCTTGCCTCAATTTCATTTAGCACTTTCTGGGGATTCCTCCTCTCTTTTCAATTTGGGGTTGTCTCCTTGTCTTCCCATTTTATATGGCTATTTTTGTTTGTTTCTGCTTATTAGATTGATCTGCTTTGACTTTCTCTCTTCATGGGTGGCCTTCTGTGGCAGGAGTCCTGTGAAACTCATTGGTGAAGTCTCCCTGAACTCCTGAGCTAGATACTGTAAGGATGCCATTTATTCAGCTTATGTGGGCTCTCCTGTTGTAATTGGGTTATGGTTGTTGCTGGCTTGTATATTGGTGGGTTCTTCCCTCTGGCTAGCTGACTGAAAGTCACAACCCCTACCAAGTCTTGTATACCTCTGTACAGGAGTTTCCAGAACAAAACAAAACAACCCAGCAAACAAAACCCACAGCAGCAAAAATACCCCCCAACCACTACTGTGATATCAACAAATGAGCTAAAATTAATAAAGGTAGAAAGAGAATAAGAGAATAGAAAAGGAAAAAGAACATGAGGTGACAAATGTAAAGAAAAATGATTTTGAGAGGGTAGGGGGAAGAAATAATAGGAGTAGGGAATAAAAACAAAGCAAAGCAAAGAAGAAAATAACATTTACAAAGTAAATGAAATAGGGAGGGGATAGAGAAGATTGGAGTAAGAAAAAGGAAGATTACAATGTGAGTTTTGGAGAAAAATAAAACCAAATTGAAGACAAACAACCACCACAACAATATCCATGACAAAGGAGCAAAGATTAATAAAGGTGGAAAGATAATAATACTATAGGAAAGAAAAAAGGAAAGAAAACATTGTGAGATGTCTAAAGGAAATAAAAATGATTTTGAGAGAATAGAGGGAGGAGAAATAATAAGCATAAGGGTGAGAAACCAGGCTAAGAAAGGGAGAAGATAAAAGTTAAAATGAAAGTAAGACAGGGCAGCAGGCAGGTGAAATGGAGTAGGACAAGGGAACAGTAAAACATGAGATTTAAAATTAAAAAGAAAATAAAAACATAGTAAACATAATTGAAGGGGTAAAATTGAAGAAATGCAACAACTACCCCAATATCAATGACAACCAAGCAAATATCACTAATGGTGGAAGGGAAATATGTATATTATAAAAAAGAATGTGATATAAGTAATGGAAAGAAAAATGGTTTTGAGAGGATAGAGGGAGAAATAATAAGACTGAGGAATAGAAACGAGGTGTAGAATGGGAAAAATAAAATTTAAAACAAAAATAAGAAAGAGAAGGATAAAGGCCAAATGTAGTAAGGGAAGGGAAAGGTAAAATATGAGATTGTAATTAAAACTAAAATAGAAATAATAAAAATAAAAAATATATAAATAACATAAAAATAGCAAAATAATAAGAACAAAATTAAAGATAAAGAAACAATCTTAAAAGCTAAGAAGAAAGAAAAATAGTGCAAATACTTAAAAAGAATGAGGTGAAATTCATCTCAGCAGTCTAGTGTTTGTTGGCCTACTGTTTTCTCCTTCAGGATCTGTCACTAATGTCCCAGTCTAGCTTTAGGCAGCCTGTTGGAGGGCACAAATGATCCACAGTCTGTGGCTGTCCCTTTCAGGCTTGGCTGGTCCTCACCCTTCTGTCCTGCTGGCTTTTAATCAGCACAAGGGCAGCACTGCATGTACCAACCCTCCCATCCCCCCACCCCCCCACCCCCACCCCTACCCCCGCCCACCTCCAGACCAGGACCTCTGGATCAACCCCCAGAGGACCTGTTTAGTCTTCAGGGAAGACAATGGGTGTGTTCCCCTGCCCCTGCAACACACAACTCGTTCCGTTCCAGATTATTTCCAATAATGTGTAGTTTATGATGAATCAGATGTTTGTTTCATGTGCTGGGCCAACCTATGGAAAAGGGTCAGCTCTTCCCCGCTTGGCACTGATGACAGCTCTGTGTGAGGACTGAGGCTGGGGGGGGAGGGGGTTGAGTACCTCCTGCTGAGGCAATTTCTAATCTCTCTGCTCTGCTGTTTTTCAGTGCAATAGGACCCAAGCAGAAGCCAGCACAGTGTCTGATAAAAGTTCATTAAGAGGTTCCTTTGGAAATGTTCTTTCTTTCCCCTGTGGATATGCACTTGGCAGGGGTTTCTTGAGCCTGGCCTTACTGTTCTGGGGAATTTGCAATTCTGCCGGTGGGGGATGGGCTCACCTTCCCCTTCCTAGAGGTTGGTATTCTACAATTTGGGTGGCCCTGCCTAGCTGCAATGAATCTCAGGTGCTCAGTTCCTTCCCATCCAGTTCCCAGCTGACTGTTCTTGCAGAGGCTCAGACCCACACCCTCCATTCTGGGCACAGACCCCACTCGCCAACCTTCCACTCTTCCTGGTCTACTGGGTTCAGCGGGCACCAAGTGCGCTTTGAATCTGGCTTCTTTGCTGGCAGGGCAGCTGTACGGATGCCTGCGTTGCCTGCTCAGCCACACCTCTGCTCCCCTCTATGAAAAAAGAGTCCTTATTTACCAGCCTCTCCTGATTAGGGTTGGGGGTTCCCTGTACCAGACCAGGGTCCCCCACTCCAGGAGGGGCGAGAGCTACTAAGCTGCGATTTCTCTCCCCTGCTCTTGCCTTCGCTGCAGGCACTTCACACAGGGTACCTCCCCTTCAACTTATAAAATCTCTTACCAGATGGTGCGAGGCCTCCTCTGTACTCCTTGGCTTCAAAAATTCCTACCAGCTAAGATTCCGTTGATTGTTCAAGTCACTTTTTGGAAAAGCAGCTGAAAATCTATGCTGGGGGCACAAGCAAGTGGACTCAGCTTCCACCCACTTAGCTGCCATCTTCTCTCCTAGCCCAGAAAGCTTTTTAATTTTTCATTTTCCTCTCAAAAAGTCTTTGCAAGAATAAATGTGTGGTTCTTAGCATATTCATCTCTAAATAAAACAGAGATTCTTTTTTCTACAATGAATGGAAAATACAAAACTAATGTTGATTCTGGCTAGTAAGATGAGTACTTTCACTATTTATTCTCTTCAACCATTTGACAACCACCTTCAGATTTATAGAATAATGAAAGTTGATTCAGTATGCCTTCTTTTAGGGGAAAACTAAGTTTGACATACCAAAGCTGAGAATTTAGTTAACTCTCCAGCTAGCATCTGAGCCTTTGAGTATAAAGATTATCCTAGCTAATGGCATTAAGGCAGAAGGTCTCAGGATTTGATTACCAGGGGAATCACTTTGTGAACTATATAATCGCCTAACCATGATGCTGTACAACTGAACCTAATATAAAATAATATTGTGTGTCAACTGAAATTGAAAAATAAAATAAAAAATCAATGTTCCATTGCAAATTAGTAATTAGTTAGCATCGGGAACAGAAAGGTAAAGAGAAATTCAACTGGTGAACTTGCATCCTCAGTCCCGAAGACAGCCAGGGTTTAATTATGATGAAGGTCAGGTCAGGTCACCCCAAAATGATGCCATTTTTGGCATATTAATTATTTTGAATTAAACTTACTTTAAAAGCAGCTGGTGCAAAAAGAACACTATGATCCTCTTATTTTCCCTCTGAAAGCAAGAACTGTCACCCATCTAAAAGGTATTGTCTCTGAACCAGGAGGGAAAGATACATCCTTGTTGCCAAGAATAGGGAATATAGGAATGGGAACACCATGTAAAGAAACTCTCTTTAGACTCTTCATTAATTAAGTACCCAAGGCTACATATTTTTTGCCTTCAGAATTCCTCATATATTTATTGTTTCTTTGTCTAAAAAGCATAAAAGCCACCTGCTTTGGTCACTTCTTAGGTCCCATATCTATGAGATCTCTATATCTATAGATATGAATTAAAGTTATTTTTTCTTCTGCTAGTATATCTGTGTCAATTTAATTATTAGGCCAGCTAAAAGAATTTAGAAGGGTAGAGGAAGTTTTTCCCTCCTCCACAAGTGTCACATGTAAAAACTATAATTAAAGAGCAAACACAGTCTAACAAATGTAACAGAGACAAAAATATAACATGATTTCAGTGTCATACTTCGGCAAATGAAGGTTAAATGACTGAAAACATTAAGTTTTGATCACTTGTTTCAAAGGCTGATTTCTTTTTAATTTGTTTCCTAAATATTGCTTGAGGAAAACACTGTATGGAGTTCTAACATTTTTTGGAAAAACACAATATTCATTATTGTGCAAAACGTGAAAATCAAGACATATCTGATAATCACCTTCCTTCTGGAAAGATAAGCTGAAAGCTAATCCATGAATTCATTCATGGCTTCACTGTTACAACTGTGGACTACATACAACAGAGTCGTTTGAATCTTAGCTGCCTAAATTCCCACAAATTACATAATCTATTGCGCCCTCAGTCAACTCATCTGTAAAATGATATTTTTAAAAATAGGATTATTGAGGGACTAAAAAGCAAAAATATGCATGAAGTACCCTGCAGGCACTAAGCACACAGCAGACAGTGCATGAAGTCACTGTCACTGAGCACAGAGCTGTCACCCACACCTGGTCTCTGTGTATCATACCTGTGTAGTCTCTGACCCTTGAGCTCCCAGACTCCAAATTTGCTCTCTTCTATCCTTTACTGTGAGCAGCCCCATCTTTCATCACCCATCCTCTTCCCAAATTTTTATGGGGTGTATCTCAAGGGACCTAAACTTACACCATGGATTCTCCTTCCCTGTCAGAGGGGGGGGGGGCGCAGTCTCAGCAAGCTGGGGGTTGTGCCAGTGGGAACCATTGAGGCTCACATCTCCTCTTGTCTCACTCATACACCAGTCTGCTTCCCTGACAGTCAGCCTTTGATAGCTCCTTGGGAAGATGAAGAAAAAAGAAATTTCTGCAGTCTTTCCTTTTTTTTTTTTTTTTTTTTGGTTTTGGTTTTGAAAATGTTGATTTTTATCTGAATCCTCTGCCCCTGGAAAACAAGGATGGTTCAAGAGATCCACCCCCTCCCTCCCAAACTTGTGTTCAGGGAATGGGTTACTGCAAAAAACCATCCTTCTTCCCCATTAGACTTAGGTAAGACTTACAGATGTTTCCCTTATATTCCAAAGAGGCATATTTTAGGGTGGCAAATTCTGCTCCCCTTAATACTACAACAATTAAGTACATTGACATATAGTCAATATTAGCAAATATTCTATATGTTAACAAAAATAATGTGTATTGTGCTGTTGTTGGGTGAAGTGATTTATACATATACACACATAGCCATATTTGCCAATGGTATTCAAATCTGTATCCCGACAGATATTTTTGTGTGATTGTTCCCAAAAGTGGCATATATGAAAATCTCCCACAGTGACTATGGAGTTCACTCACTTCTCATTGTAATTTTGTATATTTTTGCCTCTGAGGTATGCACGCGTACATGTGTGTTCATTGAGGCTATGCTATTATTTCATCTTCCTGATGAAAGGAATCATTTATCTTTATGAACTAACTCTAATATTTGTAATGCTTTTCACCTACAGTAGGGTTTTTTATAACCATATATAATTGATTTTTTTCCTGTCTCTTTTTTTTTTCTCCCGCCCTGTTCAGCACCAAGATGACTTTCCTGCATCCTCTGGGAAATAAGCATAGCTCTGGTTTTCTTTGATACTAAAGATGTGGGCTTTATGGATCACTGACTACCATCTTTGGGCAGGGCTTGATTTTGACTTCTATACCCTCATTTCTTCTTTCCCTCACCCCCACTCAAGCCAGAGACTATAACTCCTAAAATAAAGGAAGCTCAAAGTCTCTCAGGGTTGAAGGAGCAGTGAGGTGAAACTAATTTTTCTGCTCTCTGCTAAGCTCCCTGGGCTCTCACTTTATAGTACAACCTTGGCCTAGAATTCTTCTATTATCTTACCTGCTCTTTGATATTTTTAAAGTGATATTTTATAAATTTTATCCAGTGTTTTTATTTACTTTTAGTGGGAGAGTTCATCTAAATAATTTATCCCACTCTAACCAAAAATCAAAATTAAACAAATGCAGCATTTTAGTAGAGGTTCAGAACTAGCTATAGCAAGATGCACCTCTGTGGTAAGTAAATTGTATTGGGCTAAAGGAAACCAAGACCCTGCTGCCCCAAAAGAAATTTCTTCTATCCCATAATTACTTAGAAAAATTTGAATTAAGGACCTTGCCCAGAGAAAGAGATGATCAGAGATAACCTTTTAGTTTTTTGACCTATTCATAGAGCAGGGAAAACTTGTAATTACTAAACATCTGCTCTTCCTATTATTATGTAATGGCCTTCCTACCCTCTGAAGTCCCAAGGTGATCCTTAATTCAGAATGTCATATAAACCTCAATGTCCCCTTCTGTCTTAGAAATGTCTTATTTATGTGGGGTGACTGACTTACTAATGTATCTGGGGTTCCATACATATGTAGGTAATTAAATTTTGTTATTTTCTCCTGTTACCCGTCTTACATCAATTTAATTATTAGACTTGTTGGAAGAATTCTGAAGAGTAAACTTTCTTCCCCCAGCAATGCTGCCATGTGCGGTCTCACAGTAGAAATGAACACAGGGAAGGTGTAACTGGAAAGAAATTCTGATCGTCTCAAGTTGCTTATATACCCCAGTTTCTTACAGTATAGTTGGATGTCTGAGAATGAGGCAGATTTTGAAAATCCAGAGATTCCAGGTGTCCCAGAAAAGAGATAGTCTAGGAAGGCTCAGTGGATTTGAAGAGATTTTGTGTTTTAGGTAAGGAACATGACGTACATCTCTTGTAGATCTGGCATCAGCGATCAAGTCAGAGAGGAGACAATAGATGGGATTGATGACAGTCTGAGGCATCTCAGCAGAGGTCATAGTGAGCCAAATGAGGTTGTGGATTTGTCACAACAAACCTTGATGTGACAAATGTTCACAGTATGTGTATCCCAGAGGAAAACAGATTGTAAACACAAAAATCCAGGATTTCCTTCCTAAATAATATGGAGGGAAAACCCCCCAGAAATTTCTGAGTTTATCAAAAATGTTCAAATATATGTGTCCTTTGCTCCATGAATCGGAAAATAGAAAGTAAAAAGTGGCACTTTAACTGGTTGCATGAATTACATCTCAGCACACTAAATGTTTTGATTATGCTAATTGTAGTACCTTAAGTGGGGGCTGATCTGAGATTCCAAAGAGTTTCATTTTTATTAAGGTGATATTCATATGACTTAAAATTAATTATTTTAAATTGAACAATTAAGTGATATTTAATATATTCACAGTGTTGTGCAACCATCATCTCCAACTGATTCCAATTATTTCAAAAGGGAATTTTGTAGCCATTTAGCAGTTGCTTACCATTCCCTTCTCTTGACAGCCCTTAGCAGCCACCAATCTGCTGACTCTATCAATATACCTATTCTGAATTTTTCACATAAATATAATCTTACAGCATGTGACCTTTTGTGTCTGGCCTTTTTCATTTAGCATAATGTTTTTCAGGTTCTTCTTCATTTTACCATGTAAGAGCACTTTATTTTCTTTTGGATGAATAATATTCTGCTACATATGTTAACTCATTCATCTATTGATGTACCTTTTGTCTGTTTCCACATTTGGTTGTAGTGAATGGTGCTGTTATGAACATGAAATACATATATTTATTTAAGTACTTGGTTTTAATTCTCTTGGGTACACAAACATGAGTGCATTTGTTCGAAATGTGGCAATTCTATATTTAACTTATTGAAGAGCTGTTTTCCACAGTAAAGAAATCATTTCACATTCTCACCAGCAATGGACAGGGTTTTAATTGCTCCACATACATGCCATCACTTAGTATTTTGTGTTTTGCTGATTATTGTCATTCTAGTGGTGTGGAGTGGTATCTCATCATTGTTTGATGTGCATTTCTTTGGTGACTATTAATGTTCAACATCTTTTCATGTCCCTGTTGTTCTATATTGTTTTTGGAGAAATGTCTATTCAAGTCTCTCGACCATATTGTAAATTAGGTTGTTTGACTTTTTGTTGTTGAGTTATTGAATTCTTTACATACTTTGAATTCTAGAATCTTACCCAATAAACATTTTGAAAGTATTCTCTCCCATTCTGTAGGTTGTCCTTTCAACTTTTTGATGGTATAAGGTTTCAATTTTGACAGTCCAATTTACATATCTTTAAAAATTTTGTTGGTCTTACTTTTGGTGTCTTATCTAAGAATCCATCAGCAAATGAAAGCCCATAAAATTTACTTCTGTATTTACTTGTAATAACTTTAAAGTTTCAGATTTTATATTTACATGTTTTTTTTTTCCTATTTTGAGTTAATTTTGGTATATGGGTTAAGGTAATGGTTGCATTTTACTTTCTAACTTTGATATCCAGTTATCCTAGCAGCATTTATTGAAGAGAATAATCTTTCTACCTTTCATAGTGGTGTTATGGATTGGATTGCACTCCCTTATAATTCATATGTTGACACCCTACTCCCATTGTCCCATTGTGGTTGTATGTGGAGATAGGTCTTTAAAGAGAGGTAAGTAAATTTAAATGAGGTCGAAAGTGTTAGGTTCTAATCCAGTATTCCCAGTGTGTTATAAGAGGAGAAAGAGACACCAGAGATGCACATAGAGGAAAAACCATGTGAGAGTATAAGAAGAAGACAGCAATCTGCAAGCCAAGGAGAATGACGTTGGGAGAAACTAACCCTGTTGGCACCTTGATCTTAGATATCCATCCACCAGAACTATGAGTAACAAATTTCTATTTTTAAAGCCACCCAATCTGTAATATTTTCTTATGGGAAGCCCTAGTAGACTAAGACAGATGACCTTGGCATCACTGTAAAAAGTCAATTGACCTTAGATGTATAGGTTTATTTCTGTACTCTTAATTCAATTCTGTTGGTCTTTATGTCAGTAGCACACTGTTTGAATTACTGTAGCTTTTTAACAAGTTTTGAAATCAGAAGTGAGTCCTCCAACTTTGTTCATTTGTTCATGATTTTTTTTGCTAATTGTAGCACCATGCAAATTCCGTATGAGTTTGAATATTTGCTTTTCCATTTCTGGGTTTTTTTTTTGTTTGTTTGTTTGTTTTTTGAGATGTTTCTTTTTAAAAAATTTTTATTGTTTTTTTTTCCATTACCATTTAGTCCCTTTAGCCACTCCCCCACAACCACCATACTGTTGTCCATGTCCATGAGTACTTTTTCATTTTTTGCTCAATCCTTCCACCCCCTAACTTCCCCCCACCTCTTTAGCTGTCATCCTGTTCTCTATGAGTCTGTCTCAATTTTCCTTGTTAGTTCAGTTTGTTCATTAGATTCCACGTATGAGTGAAATCATATGATGTTTGTTTTCACTGGCTGGCTTATTACACTTAACATAATGTTCTCCAGGTCCATGTGTACTGTTGCAAAGGATAAAATTTTCTTTTCTTTTCTTTTTTCTTTTTTTTTTTTTCAGCTGAGCAGTACTCCATTGTGTAAATGTCCCAAAATTGTTTGAACCACTCATCTATTGATGGACACTTGGGCTACTTCCGTATCTGGGTGATTGTAAATAATGCAGCAATGAACATAGTGGGGCTTATTTTCTTTCAAATTATTTATTTGGGTTCCTTGAGATATATCCCCAAAAGTGGGATTGCTGAATCAAAAGGCAGATGCATTTTTAATCATTTCTGGGGGAAAAAAGCCATTGGAAATTTTATGGTAAGAACATTGACTTTGTACATTTATTTGGATAGCATTGCCTTTTCAACAATATTAAGTCTTCCAGACTATGAACACAGGATACATTTCTATTCCCTTAGGTCTTCATTAATTTCTTCAGCTCTTCTTGATGAATTGAGCTATTTGTCACAATATAAAATCCTTCTTTGACCTCTGTAATAATTTTTACAAAAACTTTAAGTCTAATTTTGGCTGATCTTAGTACATCCACTCCAACTCTCTTTTAGTTACTATTTTATGAAACGTATTTTTCCATTCTTTCCATTTCAATGTGTTTGTGTGTTTGGATGTAGAGTAAGTTTCTTGTAATTACTGATGAGGAAGAATTTACTTGTGCCATTTTACTCTTTTTTTTCTGAATTTCTTCTTTTCCCCTCATTTCTTTCATTTCTACTTTCGTGTTTAATTTTTGAAGTGCATCATTTTGTGTGTTTTTTTCATTTCCTTGTATGCATACTTATAAAATATGTTCTTAGGGGTTATATAGGAATTGCAATTAACATATTAAATTTAGAGCCATATAGTTTGAATTAATACTAACTTAGCTTCAATAGCATACACAAACTCTGTTCCTACACAAATCATCTCACCTTTGTTTTATCGTTGTCACAAATTATATCTCTATACATTGTGTGCACATTAACATTGATGTATAATTATTGTTTTATACATTTGCATTTTAAATCATGTAGGAAGTGAAAAGAGGAGTTACAAACAAAAATTCAATTATACTGTATGAGTCATTTTGCATAAATAGTCATCATTTTTTTTTTAGGGTACTAAGTTCTAGACAGAAACTTAATTGATATATTTATCAAAGGGTAGAGAAATCTGATAACAAGTGAATACTTTTTTTCATCAAGAAAGCTAAATTGTTCTGTGTAAAGAAACATTTATCAAGTATAGTCATGCATATACTAGAACCAACTATCTGGGTGAAATAAATAAATTTAAATGGTATTACTGGTTGACATCTATCCACTATCTCTGTGACTCATCTGTCCATGACCAGTTTATTATAGCTCAATATGTGTCCATTTTTCTTTATTTTGAGGTCCCTACAAGTCTCCAGTATACTTATAGCCATTTTTATGTCCCTCTGAAGAATGTAAGCTACTATTGGATATTCCTCCAACCACCCCATTGAACATATACACTCACAACTTGCTACTTTACATTGAGGTGTCAAAGTAGCTACAGGACTTCCCCAAGAGCTTTACACTAACCCCTTTTTATGTTTGGGTCCCACTAAACCTGTCTGGATTTCTATCACACAACAAGCCCTAGGAAACAGGCAATGGATGTGCAATCCACAATGCAATGTAATCGATCACTCGTGCCAATTATCTCTCTTTTCCTAAAGCAAAGGCATGGGTTCTTCTTCAAGACAGACCAGGAAACTGTTCTTACATCCTTATACAATTATTTTAGTAAAATACATATAGCATAATATCTAAGTCTCCTTCTTTCAAGGCTGAGTTTCCTAGGATGCCAGGTTTTCATAAGTCTTGTGTGTTTTATCAGTTTAAAAATCTACTCAAAAACTCAGTTAACTTCTTTATTCTCAGGTGGATTAGCCTTCCTCTGAACCAACTAATACCAATGACTCAATGAGTGAAAGATCTCAAATTAGTAAAAAAATGGGAGAAAGGAAACCTTTGGTTATGATGAAAATATAGTCTCCTGCCACACTTGTAACAAAGACTTGTGGCTAATTGAATGGTGTCAGGATAACATTATATATATTATTTTATATATCATATATATTCAATTATACTTTATGTGTAATTAAATATTATATAATTATAAATTAAACATTATACATATATAATGTTTAAAGTATTTTTTTGTGAGAAAACTGAAGTTCTGATATGGGAAATGACTTGCCTGAGAACTCAGTGCTAACTAATGACAATTCTGGAAGCTCTAGAACTGGAGCAGGAGAAATGGAAAGGGCTCCTGGCTTACTCAATGTCACTGATTCACAAACATGACTGTGCATTAGAATCGATTGCAGAGCTTTTTTTTTTTAAGATTTTATTTATTATTTTTCAGACAGAGGGGAAGGGAAAGAGGCAGAAAGGAAGAAAAACATCAATGTAAGGTTGCCTTTCACCTGCCTCCAGCCACGGATCTGGCTGGAGACCTGGCTTGCAACCTGGTTATGTTGTC
The DNA here is from genome assembly GCA_004026585.1 of Noctilio leporinus. Classification (NCBI taxonomy): domain Eukaryota; kingdom Metazoa; phylum Chordata; class Mammalia; order Chiroptera; family Noctilionidae; genus Noctilio; species Noctilio leporinus. The sequence continues at coordinate 86,801 of PVIW01002841.1, forward strand.
CTGGCTGGGGAATCGAACCAGTGACCTTTGGGTTCACAGGCTGGCACCTTATCCACTGTGCCAACAGCCAGGGCCAAGCTTTTGAAAAATATATATGCCTTTCCCACAGCAAAGATGTAGATTCAAGATGTCTGAGGTAGGTTCCACACCCCTATATGTAAAAACATTGTCCGCAGATCATTTCTATGCTCTATCAAATAAACAGAGCTGAAGAGCATGTGTAATGCACATCCCATCTGCCTCAGACATGACTTCCCTGGGCCTCCTTCCAGCTGCTCTGTCCTGACTTTGTTCAGCGCCTGAAGCCCATCTAGGAGGCAGCTAGGCCGCATCAGCTCTGATAGATGCAACCTGCAGCAGCGTTCTTCACACTTTTGTGGGCTTCAGGATCATCTAGGGCTCTTGTTAAAAAATGCAATTATCAGGTGCCACTTCCAAGTTGCATGAATGGCTTTATGAACACTTGATAATGGATAATTAATAAATGGATATATGCTAAGATTTAATCCAAAGCCTGCTTTTATTATCAGTGAAGCCGTGGGCACTTTTTAACTGCTACTGACATCATATCGCTGGCTGATCTTGAATATATTCCACAAAGAACTAGTGTACAAAATAAGGAACAGATTCACTAATATTGTCATAATTATGTATGGTGCCAAATGGGTACCTGACTTAGTGTGGTGTCACTTTGTTTGGTATGTAAATGTGCAGTCACTATGTGGTACATCAGAAATTAATATACGATCGTATGCCAACCGTAATTGAAAAATTAATTAAATACATAAAATTACATAAAGAAGCAAAAAATACAATTAAAAGAATTTAATAGAGGCCTGTGACCAAGTTGGTTTAGGTGTTAAGGCTCTATTTTTTTTTTTTCTGACTTTGTCTTGTTGACCCTTTTTGCCCCTTCTGCCCTCCTCCTCACAGCCTCTGTGCCCTTTTCCCTCTGGCACTGTTGTCTGTGCCTGTGGATTATGCATATATGTTCTTTGGCTAATCCCTTCACATTCTACCTTTCATCTGCCCCACCCACACACCCAGCCTCCCTCCTCTTTGTTAGCTGTTAGTCTCTTCCATGTATCCAGGCCTCTGTTCCTTTTTTGGTTGTCAGTTTCTTTTGTTCATTAGATTCCACGTATAAGTGAGATCATATGGTATTTATCTTTCTCTAAGTGGCTTACTTCACTTAGCATAATAATCTCCAGAGAGTGTCTCCAGTAGCTGAACCTTTCTTTCTTTGAAGGCTGCAGCTTATCTCCTGGTGCTGGCTTCAGAACATAGCCCAGCAGTGAGTAAGAGGAGATCATATTTGTCTGTTGGGGGATTTGGCAGGATGGCATGAAAAAAAACATTTCCCAAAATATTTCTGAGCCTGCCCTGGAAACAAGAACTGTGTTCCAAGCCTGGAAAATGAGCTGCGATATTTGCTCGGTGGAGAGTTTGAGATCAGTGAATTTGCTGATTGATAAATGCCTCTTTGGAGAATGGAGCATGCTTTCCAACCACAATCTGCCTCTCAATAACTCTCAGACAACACAGATGGCCAGAAAATTTGGTCCTCAAAAGCTCTGGCATCCCAAGGGGTTGTATAGAGTTTCATTGTTTTACAGGTAAAACGAGGAACAGATGTATATAACACCAGGTCCAGCAGTAGGGTGAACCTCAGTGTCGGCCCAAACCAAGACTTCCTGGCTTCTTGTACGAATCCCATGAATACATGGACAAGAGGCCGCAATTTTGTGTGATGAGCTCTGAGACCTGTACTGCCAGATGAGGCAGGTGAAAAGCATTAGGATAAATGCCCTGTCAGAATAATTATTAGGGCAGCCTCCTGGGACCCAGCAACCCATTCATTTGCGTGTGTATATCATGTGTACATGTATATGTATATGTATATGAATATGATGTGCGTGTGTGTGTGTGTGTAGAAATCTTAGGGACAGTCAAGTTTGGAAGTAAGAATTTATAAAATAAAGCTTTGTTTTTAAATATTATTTATTTTCTATTGTATTTTTTCCATTACCATTTAGTCCCCTTATACCCCCTCCCCACAGCGATCACCACACTGTTGTCCATGTCCCTGAGTCCTTTTTCCTTTTTGCTCGGTCCCTCCACCCCTAACTTCCCCCTGCCAGCTGTCATCCTGCTCTCTATGAGTCTGTCTGTTTTGCTTGTTGGTTCAGTTTGTTCATTAGGCTCTACATATGAGTGAAATCATATGGTATTTGTTTCTCTGACTGGCTTATTTCACTTAGCAAAAAGCTTTATTTTGAGATAATTTTAGACTTTTACAGAGAGTTTCTATATACCTCACCACCTAGTTTCTCTAATTACCATCTTAGAAAACCATAATACATTTGCCAAAACTAAGAAATCAATATTGACACATTACTAATAACTGGATTTGATATTTCATAATTTTTTTTACTAAAGAATTTTTTTCCTGTCCCAGGATCTAATCCAGGATACATTACACTTAATCTCCTTAGTCTCTTCTGGACTGTGACAGTTTCTCAGATTTTTCTCATTTTCCATTACCTTGACAGTTTTGAGGAATGCTAGTCAAGTATTTTGTAGATTGTTCCTCAGCTTGAACTTGTGTGATGATTTCTCATGATTACACTGGTATGGGATTTTGTAAAGAATTCCAAAGAGGTAAGTATGCCAATGATATATAAATGTGTGCATCCTTTCAAAATGACTTATCGTTAGAGATTTTAACCTTGATCCTGGACCAAATAAGCCTTTGCCAGGTTTCTCCACTGCAAAGTTACTCCACCTCTCATCTATTCCCTTTTCTTTGGAATCACATCACTAAGTCCAGCCCGCACCCAAGGGTAGTCAGGAAAATTTAGATACCCTTCCTGGGAAATATCTACACACATTATTTAAAAATATTCTGTAAACAAGATTTGTATTCCTCCTCTTTATTTATTTGTCCATTTGTCTATTCAAAATTTATTATATCAGTATAGACTCAGTATATATATACTGACATAAATAATGTGTGTATGATTCTTTTTTAAATTTTGAATTTCTTTTATCAGTAGTTTTCCCATATAGATCCTGCATATATTTTGTTAGATTTGTACCCAAGTACTTCATTTTTAGGGTGCAAATGTAAATAGTATTATCATTTTTTTAAATTTCAATTTCCAATTATTATGTGCTGGTATATAGAGATACAATTTACTCTTATCTATTGACCTTATACCACGTGACCTTGCCAAACTCTCTAGTTGTAGGACTTTTGTAGTAGATATTTTAGGGATTGTGTACATGAATAATCATATTATTTAAGGATAAAAAGGTTTTATTTCTTCTCTCCCAATCTGTATTTCTTGTATTTATGTTTCTTGCCTTACTGACCTGGATAGTACTTCTGATATGTATTGAATAGCAGTGGTCATAGAAGGCAACTTTGACTTATCCCTAATCCTAAAGTGAAAGCATTCAATTGCATAATATCAGTATAATGCTAGCTGCAAGTTATGTTTGCTTGCTGGTTTGTTTGTTCTTGTAGACATGTTGAGTTGGCCTAAGAAGACTCTTTTTTATTACTAGTTTTTGAGCATTTTTATTAGGATGAATATGGAATTTTGTCAAATGATTTCCTGTACCTATTAACATGAATGTATTTTAATTTAGTGTGTTAATATGCTGAATCATATTAATTTTTGAATTTGAATCAGCCTTGAATTCCTGTGATGAACCCCACTTGGTTGTGATGTAGTTCCATTTTTTTACATTGATAGATTCAATTTGCTGTTATTTTCTTATGGGTTTTTACATCCATGTAAATAGGAGATGCTGGTACATAGTTGCATTTCATTTTAATACCATTATTTGGTTTGGTTATTGAGGTACTGATAACCTTATAAAATGAGGTTGGAAGTGTTGTCTTGTTTTCTGAAAAAGAGTTTGTATAGAAATGGTCTTACTTCTTCCTTAAACTTTGGCAATGATTCTATAGTGAAACTACTCAGAATACAGGGTTTTGGTTTTTTGTTTTTTTAAGGCATTTTAATTACATATTCCATTTCTTTAATAGATCTGGGACTTGTTCAGGTTAGCTATTTACCCTTGAGTAACTTTTGGTACTTTGTGATTTTCAGGGAATGGGTCTGTTTCATCTAAATTTTTGAATTTATGAGCATAGAATTGTTAACAGCATTCCCTTATTATCACTTTAATGCCAGTGGAATCAGTCATGTATGTGTGTGTGTGTGTGTGTGTGTGTAACCATTCTAGATTCTCCTTGCTTTTTCTTTTTTGTCATTACAAATAATGCAGCAGTGAGTGTCCTAGTACTTACAACTTTGTACATGCGTATATTTTTTGAAGGATACATTGCTGGACCAAAGTGTATGTGTGTTTAACAGTTTGATAAATGTTGCAAAGTTTTTCTCTTAAAAATTTCTCAATAACAGTATATGAGTGTACCAGGAGCCTCACCAATAATTGCTGATAAAAAGTTTTACAACATTACTGTGAATCTTATATGTCAGACATATTTTACTGTTGTTTGATTTTAACTTCCCTGATAATCAGTGAAGTTGAATATATTTCATATGACAATCTAACATGCATACTTAATTTTTAAAATTTTGTGTTTATGTATTTTGTGATATTTCTATTGAATTGTTTGGCTTTTCCATTTATTTTATAAGTCTTGGGTATTCTGGGTATCCATCCCTGTGTTTTGAATATGATAAAAATATAAACTCCTAGTCTTTTATCTTCAAACTTGAATTATTTTTTCATACAAATGTCTAGCTTAATAAGGTAAAGTCTGTCAATTTTATATGGATTTTGATAGTGTGTTTTTCTTTAAAAATAAATACATGCTTAATACACATATTAACATGAGGGTACAATAAATAAAATAGAAGGTTAGACATCAGTTTGCTGACATTGGTTACATCTAAGGAGAAAAACATAGACAGAGACATAAAGAAGGGTTTTTAAGTTTACTTTTTGTATAATTGTGATACAATGTATAAATATTTTATAAAATACTGTAGCTGCATATTTATAACAAAACCTTTAACAGCTAGATGTAAAATTAAATCATTTCTTTCCCCCATTTTTAATTCCCACTGCAATTATTTTTACCCTTATCACTCCATTGATGCTGCTCTTACTAATATTATCAATGATCTCCTAATTTTCAATGCAGTGAACACAGCTGTCATATTTCCTAGCTTGACTCTGTATTTGACTCCAGAATCCATCCCCCTTTTGAATGGTACCTAACTTGATCGTTTTGTAGTACCATTTTAACTCCAATTCTTTTCCAGCTCCTCTAATCACTTGAGTTTTCACTGTTTATATCGAAAGAGTTTATTTCCCTGGAGTTCCTTGGACTATGCTCTATTCATTTTTATACCACAACTTCTAATTCACTGACTTTGTGTACAATAATGTATTTATAGCTATTTATACCTCAATGACTCTTAAATCTAAATCTCTAGCATAGATATGGCTCCTAGCAGACACATCTCCTTACACATTCTATAGTGCATTAAACTCAACCTGTCCAAATCTGAGTTGTTTTGTTCCACCAAAATTCTACTCCAAAACAATATTTCTTATTCTTATTGAGGATATTCTCATCCAAGAAAACTTGAATTTATTCTTTATTTTATATCAGCTACTAAATTCCATCATTTATATTTCTTTGCATCTCTCACATGCATTCTGTTACTTAAATCATGCTGAACCTGCCCTAATGGAAGCTCTGGTTATTTCTCCCTTGGCCTCTTTACTTTCCTACTGCATCCACCTTACTTCACTTTAATTCTTCTATTTACTATTTCATCCTCCATACTATCTAGTTAAGAGTAGAATCTAATCATATCACCTCCCTACTAAATATTTCCACTTGTCCATTATTGCATCCAAGAAAACTCAAATATTTTAGATGACAGACTTCTACTTCATCTCTCACTATATGCCTTTTTTGAATCCAAGGATCCTGCCTGTATTGATCTGCTAAAGTTCTACATGTTCCACTTTTCCATATTTTGCACACGTTCTTTCTCAGAGGATAACCAGTCCTTAGCTCTTCTGTGGGTGAAATCTTAATCCTCTTCCTGGTCCAGTTTAATAATTCTCTTTTCTATAGTGTTTATTCCCTACTGATGTCCAACCTCAGACACAGCTGATTCCTCTTCAAAGTGAGAATTGTACTTAGAACACATTACTCAGTTGCATTGATAATTTTACCTGTTATTCTAACTACCCTTTGAAAACTTAGAGTGGAAGCATGATGTCATGTTTATGATATTATTTATAGCACAAAGTATGTCACTTGGCATATAGTAGGTGCTTAATAAATGTTTTCTGAATAAATGAAAAGATTGAACATAACCTGTTTTTATTTCTGTGGAGGTATTGAATGAAACTGAATATGATCTATGACTTCTGCATGCTGTGAAGGACTGAACTGGGTACTACAAAATCCATTAAGTTGAAGTCCTAACCTCCAGTGTCTCAGAATGTGACTGTGTTTGGTGATAGGTCCTTTAAAAAGGTGATTGAATTAAAATGAGGCCCTTAGTGTGGGCTCTAATCCAATCTGACTGGTATTATTATAAGAAGAGGAAATTTGGACACAAAGAATGATCCAAGAATGTGCACATATGAAGGAATGATCATGTGAGGAGACAGCAAGAAAGTGGCCATCTGCAAGGCAAGGAGAGAGGCCTCAGAAGAAACCAAATCTGTTGACACCTCTATCTTGGACCTCTAGCCTCCATAACCATGAGAAAATACATTTTTATTGTATAAGCCTCCAGTCTATGGTATTTTTTTATGGCAATCTTATCAAACTAATAATACATAATAATACTAATATTTATACATTTTTACTCCTTGCTTGTTATTTTAGCTTCCTATGGCTACTGCAACAAATTACCACAAATTTTGTAGTTTAACTCAACAAAAATTTATTTTCTCACAATTCTGGGGTCCAGAAGTCCAAAATCAGTTTCTCTGGGTGAAAATTGAGGTGTCTACAGAACCATGATTTTTCCAAAGGCTCTAGGAGAGGAACTGTTTCTTATTTTTTCTAGCTTTTGGTGGCTATTGGAATTTCTTGGTCATTGTTTCCGTCTGTCCCTCCATGATCACTTGTGAGTACATTAGGACTTGCCTGGACAATCCAGGAAAATCTTCCCATCTCAAATTTCTAAATTTAACTACATTTGCACTGCTGGTTTTGCCATGTGAAGTTAATTAACATATACAGTTTCAGGGATTTGATCTTGACATCTTTGGAGGCCATTAGTCAATCAATTATACTTATTTTCTTTTTTGTTTTTCCTTTCTCCCTCCATTATCTTATTATTTCCTTGTCTTCTCTTTGTATTTTCTCCCTGCTGTTCCTTCTCACCCTTCCTTTCATTTTGAGTTTTATTTTCAACTTAATTTCCTTCCTCTGAAAATGACAAAGCAGAAGAGGCTGGAAGGGGCTTAAATGGTTTTTACTATTCCTCAATTATGGTGATGACAGACCTGTGACAGAGACCACCCAATCCAGGTCACTTTTTCACTACATTCCATATAATTTCTGTAGCTTAGGCTTCTATAAAAATCAAAAAGAGGCAAGCCATCACCTTGACGGTGAATGAAGCTCCTCATTACTCTCTATGCAGTGCTCTGAAATTATTACAGTCAGGAAATTACTGGCACTTCACACCCTGCTGTATCTCAGGCATAGAGAATGCTTGATTGTGATGGTCATTAAAAGGAATGACATAAGAGCTAGGAAACAGGTTTTGTTAATAAGTGTGTGTCAAAAAGTACTATATGTGTAGACTATCAACATAAGTGTTTTTCAAAATGGGCTGTTCTGAATGGCACTCACTAACTCAGCCTTTGTCATACTTCAGCCAATTCCTCATAGCAACCAAGTGTTGATTTTTCATATTTTCCATATAAACTTACTTGCTTATATATGGTGGGTTTATTAGAAATTTTGCTTTAGGAAACATTTCAAACTTATTTTTTGATTTCGGTGATGATTTTCACTTGATGAAAATTAATTTAAAAGATTGAAAGGGGAGAGGTTTCAGGCAAGAAGGGGAATTTGGAGGCCATTAGTCCTTTTTGAGTGATAAGCAGGAAAGTAGTAAATTATAAATGTCACATAGTGTTGATTTGTAAAATTCTGACCCAGAGGTGTCTATTAGCTAATCAATGATCTAATACATGAGAAATGAGTTGAATATTTTCTAAATCTGGCAACTTTACATGAGGCATGTAGAACAAGCATAATACCTAATGAAAACATCTGGCCAATGCCCATCAAGGTTTTCCTTCATCTTGCAGGATGTGCTGAAACTGCAACTACAACAAAATAGCAAAATTAATAATAAAAGAAGAGTAGATAGTTTAAGAGGACTTGCCAATATAACCTGCCTTAGATATTGTCCCCATGAGTTGAAATAAGTAGGGAAGATAGCCAAGTTGAATCTTGAGTCTTGGAGGAGATAAAACTGCTCCTGTCATTGTGAAGCATTCAAAAGTTGAAAGAGATATGAGTGAGGAGGTGATGGGACCACTTAGAGGTTTTGCTGGGTTTGGAAGGTCCAGCATGGTGTTATCCTAGGAGGAGTTAATGTGCTGTAACTCTGTACATGGTTGAGTTTGGAAAATTACTCTTCAGTCTGCTTAGAGGTTTCCACTGGCCAAACAGAGCTGGGGTTTCTTAATAATGCTTTAATCAAGGTTTCCCTAATGGGCATCCAGGATTAGTGCAGGATTATGATCCCATGTAGGAACTAGCAGAAACCTATCAAGATTTAAACAAACTTTAACTTAAACATGCATTCTTCCCCATAGTCTGGGCACTTCTAAAAATGGCATTTTATGGGTACCATTATATTATATTATTTAATGCTTTATTATTTTTGATTTTTTGATGTCCTATGATGTTGATCAAGAAAATTTATGTTACGTGAACTAAATCACCTTCTTTTTTGTTTGTTTTCTTATTTATTTATTTTTCTTACTATACCACAGCTCTTAATACAAAAGAATTTGAAGCAATTTGTTAAACCCATGGACCATGGACTTCCACTGCTTTGTTGCCACCCATTCCCTTTATTGACTAGAAGGACACTCATTGGTCACTCTTTTAAAAGCAATCTTTCAGTTTTCTTTTTCCTTTATTTTACCTTATTATTTTATTTTTCACCCTCATGCAAGGACGTACTCATTGATTTGAGAGAGGGGGAGGGAGAGAGAGAGAGAGAGAGAGAGAGAGACATCAATGTGAGAGAGGAACATTGATTGGTTGCCCTTCACATGCATCTTCACTGGGAACTGAACCCGCAACCTAGGTTTGTGCCCTAACCAAGAATCAAACCAGTGACCCTTCAGTTTATGGAATGGTGCTCCAACCACCTGAGGTCCTGGACAGGGCTTAGTTTTCTTTTTTCTAAAATATTTTTTAATTGAGACATTATTGACACATAACATTGTATAAGTTTAATTTGTACAGTGTATTCATATGACACATTTATATACACAATGGGATTACTAGTGTGTGTTAGCTAGCACCTTATTCACTAAATTGGAGAAGGGAATTGTTATTTGGAATCCTTATTGGCAGAGTTGCAAGAATTTCATTATAAACCCTCTGTAGGGCTCATAATAAGCATTTTTTTAAGTTCGCTATTATAGTGTTCAGTATACAAAATTTACTTCTCCCAGTGACTTGATTCTTGTAAAACAGGGCATATCAACAGCCTGACACTGTTCCCTCCCTGGATTTGTTTGATATTTTAACCAATTGCTTTCTCTGCCTCTTTGAAAGCTATCTTGACATTTTCCTTTGTCTTGTATGAAAGTGTGCTGAAAGAGTAAAAACAAGTGATTCTGACCTTCCTTTGTAAAGTCCAGTTTTCCATTTCAATTCAGAAGTAATTCTTTTGCTTAGATTATTGGTGTATTTAACATAACACTTGACCAAGAATATTCATTCAAGAAAGAAGAGGGAGGGGTTAGCATTCTAGGCAACATTTCAGTTTATTTTCTTTTTCATGTTCTCATTTTGAGTTTCTAGTCCATGCCAAATACCGTATTAGATTAAAACAAAACAATTTAAAAATCCATAGTTTTTGTTTCACTTCAATATCCTAGTGAGGGACTCTACTAGAAAGTCAATCTGAACAAATTTAGGCATGAACAGGACTTAAGGAACTCCAATGACTCAAAGGAGAGTGGGCAGCGGCACAGCCAGGCCTCAGAAACAGTGAGGGCAGTGGTGTGCCATTCACCAGTTTCTCTGCAGTGGTCTTCTTTATCTTCTGTAAACCAACGTCTTCCACAAGTCCCTCAGCTTGACTCCAACAGCCTTGTCTCGACAGCTTCACCATCAGAAAAGTGCTGAGCAGAGCCCAAATCCCAGAGAAGCACTCTGACCTCCTGGCACAGTCCACACCTGTGTATCTAAGAAGGTACACCATCGTGATTGGCAGCATCCACTAAAATCCCATTGTTACAGGGAAAGAAGAAAGAAAGTTTTCCTGAAGATTAGAGGTGGTGCCTGCAGACGATGAGGGTAGGAATTAGGGCTCCTGGAAAAGTGAACAATGTATATATGGAGGTAAGTTCAATGGCTGCCTGCCTGAAATTATGATCTGAATTTCCAGTTTTTAGTCTATGTGACCATGGAGAAGTGATATTTTTTCCTAAACATCAGTCTCCTTATCTGAAAATGAAGCTATGTAATATTAAATACCTCACGCATGGTGCCTAGCATGCAATAGTCTCACAAAAATGAGCCTTCTGATTCTAATCATCATGCCATCTGCATTGGCTAAATGTTCTCAAGTCTCCATTAAATAAAGCTAGCATAACTTTTCATTCTGAAAACAGAGTCTGGATCAAATTCCCTTTGGGGTTCATGCTATCAACTTTATGACAGGAACTGAAATAACCATGATAATTAATATTACTGAGGTTATCAGAAGCATGAGAGTTAGTCAGTCTTGTTTCCAGGAGTTAAGTAACCTTCCATGAGAGAGTGACATTTCCAGTGTCCTGTCAGGAGTTGTAGCCACACAGACCTGTTTAACTCAGATTTGCAAACACTTGGGGACTTATCAGTGTTCACCATGAATCCTTAGAACAGGTAACAGAGCAAGTATGGGACTTCAGAAAGCTCTTCAAAGGTCAACATTTTCATGTTGGCCTTTTCCTGATGATTCTCTTGGATGGCTGCTTAATCTTAAGGGAAATCTAAGCCTTCTCCAGAGAAGTTATTTGAGATTGCTAGGAGTAGAGAGTCAGTGAAGTGGAAGGAGTCAATAAGATTTTGCCACTGCACATGTCCCATGTGAGATAAGCAAACCAAGTAATCTCTAAACCCCTCAGTAACTTAAATTGCACCCAGAATGCCTACTGGAAGAAGCTTCAGCAAGTTCTAGTCTTGCAAAGGCCAGCAGGTTTATTCATGTTTGGTAGAATGCATCCTGTATAGCCATACCTGGCTTTACTAATGCCTGGAACGCAAGCATACCTTAGGGATAGTGTGAGTTCAGTTCCAGACCACCACAATAAAGCGCCTATTGCTGTAAAGTGAGTTACAGGAAAGTTTTGGCTTCCCGATATATTTAAAAGTTATATACTAGACAGTAGTCTGTTAAGAATGCAATAGCATTATGTCAAAAAATACATCATTAAAAATGCTAACCATCATCTGAACCTTCAATGAGTCATAATCTTTTTGCTTGTGGAGGGTCTTGACTTGATGCTGATGATGTTGATGCTGACGCTGACGTATCAGGGTGGTGGTTGCTGGAGGTTGGGGTGGCTGTGGCAATTTCTTAAAACAAGACAAAAATGAAGTGTGCTACATCAGTTGACTCATCCTTTCAATTTCTCTATAGCATGGGAGGCTGTTTGATAGCATTTGACCTATAGTAGAACGTTTTTCAAAATTGGAGTCAGTTCTCTCAAACCCTATTACTGCTTTATCAACTAAGCTTATGCAATATTCTAAATCTTTTGTTATCAGTTCAATGATCTTTACAGCTTCTTCACCAGAAATAGTTTCCATCTTAAGGAACTACTTTCTTTGCTCATCCGTAAGAAGCAACTCATCATCGGTTAGAGTTTTATCATGAGATTACAGTAATTCAGTCAAATCACATCCACAGTTATTTCCTCCACTGAAACCTTGAATCCCTCAATGTCATTCATGAGGGTTGGAATCAACTTCTTCCAAACTTCTATTAATGTTGATGTGTTGACCTCTTTTTATGAATCATAAATGTTCTTAATGGCCTCTACAATGGTGAATCCTTTCTACTTTTTCATTTACTTCCTCCAAATCCATCAGAGGAATTATCATCTATGGCAGCTATACGAGGTCTACCCTGAAAAGTACCTGCTGCGCAAACTGTTTTAATTATAATGACATTGGCTCGAGACTTTTGGGACAGGCCTTGTAAGTCATAAAAATGTATTTCTTAAATAATAAGACTTTAAAATTAAAATTATTCCTTGATCCAAAGGCTTCAGAATGACTGTTGTGTTTAGCAGGCGTGGAAACAACATTATTCTCGTTGTACACCTCCATCAGAGCTCTTGGATGGCCAGCTATATTATCAACATGCAGTAATATTTTGAAAGAACACTTTTTCTAAGCAGTCAGTCTCAACAGTGGGCTTAAAATATTAAGTTAATTTGTTATGAAGAGATGTGCTATCATCCAGGCTTTGTTGTTCTATTTATATAGCACGGACAAAGTCTATTTAGCATAATTCTTAAGGGCCTTAAGATTTTTGTAATGGTAAATGAGCATTGGTTTTAGCCCCTAATGAAAGAGCCAGCCTGTCCTTTGAAACTTTGAAGCCAGGCATTGACTTTCCTCTCTAGCTGTGAAAGTCCTAGATGGCATCTTCTTCCAACATAAGGCTGTGTCACTGACATAAAAAATCTGTTGTTTAATGTAGCCTCCTTCATTAATTATCTTAGCTGGGCCTTCTGGATAATTTGCTGCAGCTTCTATATCAGCACTTGCTGCTTCAGCTTGCCGTTTTATGTTATAGAGGTGGATTTTTTCCCTTAACCCTGATAAAGCAACCTCTGATAGCTTCAAACTTTTCTTCTGAAGCTTCCTCAACTCTCTCAGCCTTCATTGCACTGAAGAGATTTAGGGTCTTGTTCTACATTAAGTTTTGGCCTAAGGGAATATTGTAGCTGGTTTGATCTTCTATATAGACCCCCAAAACTTGCTCCATATCATCAAGGAGGTTATTTTGCTTTCTTATCATTTGTGTGTTCACAGAAGTAGCACTTTCATTTCATTTCAAGGACTTTTCCTTTGCTTTTCAACTTGGCTAACTATTTGTTCCAAGAGGCCTAGCTTTCCACCTCTCTTGGCTTTCAACATGCATTCCTCATGAACTCTAATCATTTCTAGCTTTTAGTTTAAAGTGAGAGATGTGTGGGTTTTCCTTTCACTTAAACACTTAGAGATCATTGTAGGGTTATTAATTGGCCTGATAGCAAAATTTTTGTGTCACAGGACATATGAGTGTTCTAGCAGAAGGAGAAGGATGGGAAAATGGATAATCAGTGGAACAGGCAGAACATACAGCTTTATTAAGTTCACCATCTTATACAAGTGCAGATTTTTGTGCTCTGACCCATTTACAATAGTACCATCAAAGATCACTGATCGCAGATCACCATAAAAATATAATAATGAAAAATTTGACTTACTTGGAGAATTACCAAAAACGTGACACAGAGACATGAAGTGAGCAAATGCTGCTGGAAAATGGCACTGGTACACTCGCCTGAGACAGGGTTGCCAGAAATGTTCAATTTGTAAAAGAATAAAGTAAAATACACAATATCTGTGAAGTGCAATAAAACAAGGAGAAAGCAAGTATACCTACAGTCACTCTATTTCACTGTTTGCAACACCTGACAGGAATGGCTATTTTCCTTATTTTTAAGGGCAAAGCTCTAACCTTGGGTTGTTATTTGAATGTTAGAACAAGTATTTTGTGAAATAAAAATAGACTTGGGGACAAGTGCCCCAAATCCACTGAGGCTATATTTAGTTGAGACAGAAGGTTCAGATGGATTTTAATGTTATCCCATGGGAACATTACTCAAAATCATTTTTCACTCAGATATTATTCTACTTCAAGGAGAAAGTTTCAAACAGCATTGTTTGGAGTTAAATACCTAGTTTTCTATCTAAGTGTAATCATTTTTCTTTGAAAAATCATTCACCTGTAAGTCCTTGGTTTAAAATTACTACTCAGAGTCTGCAGATTTTACTTTCTGCAATATTCCATCCAATACATGGCTGAGTATTGCTCATGATGTTTTCCATTTAGGCATCTATTCAGGTCTATTTGGTTAACTTGTTCCCCGCAGGAAGGATAAATCCATTTTATAGAATGTTGTATGCAGCATCCATTCTAATTTCCCTTCATATGATTTAATGCAGAATTTTCTCTTCTTATGTAACATCAATTTGGTGCTAAAGTGAAATGTGAAGATTTACAGGTTTCTTTCCAAAAGAAATATTATCTGTGAACTCACAAATGATAAAAAAAAAAAATCACTGGAGAATGCAACAGAGTAAGGGGGACTCTTTATGGTAGGAGAGAAAAAACTCAGAACTATCATTTTGGTTTATTTGCCCAAAAAGGGACAATCGGCCGTGGTGGGCAGCACAGTGTGCTGAGGCATCTGAATGGTAACACTGTGCAATAAAATGTGAACATCTGTGTGACAAGTGTTTGAACCAGGTCATGAAGGGCCCAATTTGGGTCTGATAGACTGGTTCTTGCATGGTAGCAACAACCTCAAGGAGCTTGTGGTGGAGGAAATAGTGCCATATGGGCTGAATCTGAAAAGAGCTCTATGATCTTCAATTCTCCCTTCTCTAAGTATACTCTTGCACCACTTTTTTCCCTGGCAATCACATGTGGCTATAGGTTTAACAGTGAGATTCTATTACTTCGCCATTTATTTGCCACAGGTTTATTTGCCCAAATAATTTGCCAAAATGAGTCATTTGTGAGTACAATGAGCATGTAACATGGAGAAGCAAAGAAAGCTCATTTCCTTCTTAGTCTTGAGGATGGGAATCTACCTTCAGCTGCCAACTCCCAGCATGTTGGTACCTTTTTATGGTGAGTACTGCTTGAACGTAAGAAGCATCTGATAAACAATAAGTCATAAGAATATTCAATCAAATACCTATTGATAAATATATCTCACAGAAAAGATTGCCCCTTCCTTTGCTTACAACAAGATTAAACACTCATTCTTGGGAAATAATATTGGATCTGGTCCATTAATTCTAGCAACTAATGCTTTTACTTATGTAATCAAGCCTTTTTTGTTTTTTCCTGATAAGGGTGTAGAAATATATAGTGGGCTATCCCAAGCGTATTTGTTATTTTGTTGTTGTTGTTGTTGTTTTTTTCATGGACCTTCTATTCCTTCATACCAAGAACATTTCGAAGGTTTTCCTTAACCTGCAGCCATAACCTCTCATTCTTCAGCATAACCTGGATCACCTACTTGTTTACTACTCATTGAAGACAAGGCACTGGGTAACTCTGACTTTCAAGGTGCTTGGATACAGAAGAGGATGTGTGGAAGAATTAGCAGTCCTTTCAGTGCTGTATGATGAGATTACAGAGCATCTCTTAAGTCAGCTTGAGAACTGTGAAGATGCTTATGAAAAAGAGTTGGTTGGCATCAAGTGAGCTGATTTCGCAGGGGTGGGTAAGGATTAGCAAGAAAGATGAACATACAGGCAGAGGAACAGGTGGAATATCATGGGCAAAGGCCTAGAGGTTGCAAACAATGAAAGACTGAATACAGGCAGTGTGCCTGAGGAAAGTGATGTGTGTGAATGCACACACTGGTATATCTGCAACAGTGGTGCTGGTGATGATATAGTCTAGTAAGATAAGTCTGTGGCCTTAACATAGGTCATCTGGCTCAATACACTGTCCAAATGGTTTCAGAACATGAGGGATAATGTCTCTGCAAACAAAGCACAGGAAAACATTTCTATTCTCCCATGAATATGGGCATCAAAGGAGAAAAAAGCTAAGTCAATGATGTGATTTCCTTTATAAAGGCCTCAACCCAGAAAGAGATAGAAGAAGCTAAAAACTGAAGTAGAAGGTAGTTCCTAAGTCCCTCTTATGCTGGATCTTTGCAGTGTGGCATTATTATTATTATTATTATTATTATTATTATATTTTAAGTGTTGCATGCTTACATTGCTTTCTATGTCAATCCTAATATTCAACTCTAATTTACAAATACATTATGTCCCGAAATCCCGCTTCTAAGTCGGTTATTTTAACTCATAATGTGTCCATCCACAAAAGTTGGGTCATAAAAGGCAGCAAGTGTCCTCAGTACCTCCAGTGTTTAACTGAGGACCTTATTTTTCTCCCCTGAATAATTGCAATAACCAGGGTCTCTCACATTAGGCTCAGACTGACCTCATTAAACTATACTAATTTCACCTCTTAAATTCTGCCAGTGGCTCCACATTATCTTTCATGTGGGGTCCAATCCTATTTTGGGGGCATCCAATCACAAGGCATATCTGTACATGTCAACTTCTGCTTTGCTTTTCAATCCCACAGAACAGTTGGCCGTTCCTTGATACACTCGCTATGCCATGCCTCATCACTGTCTTTGCACATTCCTCACATCGAATCTCCTATCATCTCTTCATCCTTTCAGAAATCAGCCCAGACATCACATCTGAACATCTTCTTTGTCTATTTAATCATTACTAAGTAACAATGTATTAAGCTGGTACTGCTGGGCACCATATGAGAATGTGGAGATACAATGGTAAACAAGAAAACAGTCTCTGCCCTCAAGAGGTTTGACGTGGTATAACTGAGCAAGTAGGCTCTTGAATACAGTTCCTGAGACCGAGGAAGGAAAGGCTATATTGGAGCATTTGGCAGCACTTAATCCAAACTGAAAAGAAAAATCCTCAGAACTAATTTCAAAGCCAAGGCCTGAAGAATGAAGAGGAGTGAACATGAGGCAAATAGGGAAGGGAGGAAGGAGGAAAGTAAAATTCTAAGCAGTGGGAACAGCCTATGCCAAGGTCTAAAGATAGACACAGCAACATAGTTTGCAGGGTCCAGTGTAAAATGAAAAGGTGTGACCTCTGGGTCAAAAAAAAAAAAAAACCCACAGGAAAAATGTGTTCTTAACAATATTAAAATATAAAAGTGTTTTCTTCCATGGCTTGTCTCTCAAATTGCCATGGTGGTTTTTTTTTCCTTTTCCTGCCACCAAATGTCACATTCCTTCCTGTAAGGGAATACTGGCAGGGCCAGTGTAAACCCTTATGAATGCTTGGAGGCTGGTCTGAGGCTGGGAACACATGTGGCTAAGTAGCTGCCCATTCCATCTGTCACCAGCACCCACACCAATGAGACTTTTGAGAGTAGGGAAGTTGTGCTAGGCATCTTGCTTCCTGTGGGTACAGAGGAGCAACCCCAATGGGACACATTCCATTCTTGCTTGAATTAGGCTTTAAATGAGCCGTGGTACTGCCAGGCTGGGGCATAGATAGACATGGTCATTCCCTGTTCCAGAATGGCATGGGGAACACACACACCCATCCCCAACCTTCTCTGTGCCTCTGTCTAGGTCCCCCCTGTGGAGGGCAACTGTGTTTGCTGGGTGGGTGTGGGGAGGGAGAGGTTGTGCGCTGCACAGAGCACCAGGGGTGGGGGAGAGGCCAGGAGGTGATGAGAGGTAGGACAGTCTTAGTAAAGGCTTCAAGCCCCGTCACATCCTCCATTGAGCTGCGGAGGTTCACACAAAACCCAAAATTAAAGATAAATTTATTAAGTATTTCAATATGAGGAGAAGAGGAACTTTGTGGATCTCTTCTCCAGTGAAAAACAATCATAACTGGTGGGAAAATATATATATATAGAGAGAGAGACTATATATAAATTATATATATATATATATATATAATTTAAAATTGATGCAACCATTTAAAACCTCTGAAAACTTTTCTAAGGGCATGTAGCAAATTAAAAAAAGAAAAAAAGAAAGAAAAAAAATATATATCAGAAAAACTACCTAATCTCAGTAGGTACAGTGAGAATGGGGATCTCATCTTCTACCTGGCCCTCACTTCTAGGGCAGAGTCTCACTGCAGCCTTGGCAGGCCACAATACTGGGGTTTTGATCACCATCACCCCAGCTCACTCATTGGGCGGAAGTTCCATGATGGAAGAATTAAACCACAAAGACCAGAGGATTGGAGGATGGTACCTCAACCCAGGACCCTGCTCATGAAGCAGAGGTGTCACTCCAAGAAAACTGAACCACATTTTAGGCCTTAAGCTCTGGATCGGTGGAGGTTTTGCTCAGGGGAAGAGGCACTGAAGACCAGCAAGATAAGGAAGACAGATAAAGGGTAATGTTTTAGTTCAGGATTTTCTTTTATTTTAGCTCAGCCATGGAGCTCAAACCAAAATAGTCAAAACAGGCCCATTTTGCCTAGAGTTGTCAAGCTGTATTTCACTCTATCTTATGCTAGATCTTCATAACTCAAACTGCAGTGAAAGGATGGCCATGGTCCGTTGAGTTGAGGTAGAAACTCAGTCTGAATCCCAGTATTCCTTCAATTTCCTAAATAATAGAAGTGAAAAGCAGATGTATAAGAATCCTGATTTGTTCTCGTTTGCAGCATTTTCTTCCTACCATTATCGGTGACCTAAGTAAGAAAAAAATTAACAAGCTATGAAAATTATGTAAATATTCATAAAATAGAAGAAATCTTCTGTCGTTTCAGCATAAACATACAGGTATCCTTTCTCACTACATGGGCTCTCGCCTTTATGCTTTCCATTTGCTCATTTATAGCCAAGGTTTCCACCAAACTTCTAGCGAAGTAAGACATGTTTATGACTAAGACTGAATTTCACAGTTTCAAAAAACTTCAACTAGATAGTTATAAGAAATTTGATATCTGAAACTAGATACCTGGGAAATACGTCTCTACGGAACTTGACAAGTGATTTACTTTTTAATCTTTCAGTGTGTCCAAGGTGATTATGGATGGAGGGACTGCGCTCTGGCTCGACAGCCATGAACACAGCGTGTCACAAAGGCCAACCTCAAGCCCTGCTGTGACTGCACTGGCTGGCTGGCCAGTACTGTCACAATGAAATCCCAATGGCTTTCATGGGGCTGAATTTAGAATTTAAAAGCCATTTCTGAGGATTTAACATCTGGAGAGAGTAGCACAGAGTGTGCCAAGAATTCTGAGGGCCTTTTTACTCTTAAGTCCTTCACAACCTTTATGAAACAGCAGTTCAAAAAGAAAGCACAAAAGGGACACAGCTATGTTAGTCACCAGCTTGGGTGTGCGTGCTGAGGCAGGGAAGCAAATGCTGTTTTCTGAAGATGATTTTGATAACTCATGCACTTAAAGATAGAGCTGACCGTCCTATACATTTTTTTTGTTTTGACCCAACAACTAAGAACAAGTAGTGGTTCTTTAAAAAGGAAGGAAGAAGATGTGACTTCACTTTAAGTAATGGAAGATCTTAAGTGTTTTTATTTTTAGCAACAGTCTTCCTTAGCAAGTGTTTTGTAGATGACCTTTTGGAGGGGATAAAATCCAAGAGGCACCAATGTTAAATTATCAAGAAAAACTGCTGCCCTTGGTATGGTTTATAAGTGAGGCAAATGTTATCTGTGAAGATGAGGCTGTGAGAAAAGGAAAATTTAAATAAAGACATGTGAATAGTAGTAGTTTCATGGAGTATCCTAAGAGATAGCTCAGATTAGTGGTATATGTTAAAAACAAATGATATACCTATATATGTTTTGTCAAAATGTGTATCAGTGTGGGCAAAACCATAAGGACCCTATGAAGATTGAATGAAAAGAACTGAATACAAACTATGGAAGCCAACCAAACAAATGATTTAAAGAATAATACAGACATCTGCTTGTGCATTAGTACCATAGTGCCTGATGACAATGCAAATCACTGAAGGTTGCTAGGCAATACATGCCCCCATGCCAATCAGGTATCTCTCTAATTCTTTTTTGTTTTTTAAGATTTTATTTATTGTTTCCAGAAAGAGAGGAAGGGAGAGAGGCAGAGAGGGAGAGAAACAGAGAAACATCAATGTATGGTTGCCTTTCACCTGTCTCCAGCCACAGACCTGGCTGGAGACCTGGCTTGCAACCTGGTTATGTGCCCTGGTTGGGGAATTGAATCAGCAACCTTTGGGTTCACAGAATCCACTGTGCTACCAGCCAAGGCTCTCTAATTCTTTATAGAATGCCTGTCTCTGATTTTTGAGACTATGTCTTGCAAATTATCATTCAAGGATGCATTCTTAATGCCTTACTACCTTTTTTTTTTCTTTTTTGCTATGTAAGGCAATAGTATTTTAAATGTATGTACTTTTATTTTGAATTGAATCTCTCTATTGCTGTCATAACTGGACTAAAATTCCTTGAAAAGAATGTAAGACAAGAGACCTATTGACATCAGTGGTGTGGATCATTTACATTTAATGTAATTTATATCAGAGGCATAAATGTGGCAGTTTATTCTTTTATTATAAAATTTCTCTTTGTGCATTCCATTTTATCTTTGTTTCCTTCTCCTGCCTTCCTGTAGGTTATCTTTATGTAGTTTCTTTAGTCATTACTCTAGGAATCATATTAAATCTGCATAACTAATCAGTCTACTGGTGTTACCATTTTACCAGTTTGAGTAAGATATAGAACTCTTACCACCCTTTAAATCCCTTTATCTTCCCCCATTTATAACATAATCATCAAAATTTCCTCTATATGCATTTAGAACCACTTCGAAAAGTGTTACAACTTTTGATTCCACTGTCAAACGTAATTTAGAAGACTGAAGAAGGGAAGAAAGCTGTATTGTATTTACTCACATTTTTGCTTGCCATTCAATTTTGACCTTTGCCATGTTTCAAGGTTTCTTCTTTTGTCAGTTTGTTCTTTTTTGAAAACTTATTTTAGGCATCTTTAGAGTAGGCATACCAGTGAAAACTTTTGGTTTTTATCATAATGTGGATTAAGAATGCTGTTTGTAATAACATGAATGGGGTGTCTATGTGGTGTGTGTGTTTGTGACTTTAGTAAACAATAGTTAATTTTTGTGAAATTTCTGTGTGCAATTGGAAATAAGATTAGTTCTTGATTCTCAGAATTCAATATTTATGTTAATAAGATAGCTAGATAGATATACTTGGTTTGTTACATTGATGAAGTTTACCATAGACAGATATTTTCTTGGTTTATTGATTTTTCTTTTTGAAAGATATGCCACAATCCCCTATTCATGCTCAGCTTTTCTCTATTTCTCTTGATATTTTATTTTTTTTATGAATTCAACTCTGCTGAGTTATTAAGTGCATAAATATTAATATCTGTTTTATATTCATTTAGAATGTCACTTTAGCATTATAAAGTATTCTTATCAGCCCATTTTAATGTTTTTGTTTGACACCTATCTTCTTAAATAGCAGGCATGGGCGAAAGCAGGCTTAGAATCTTTGTTTTCACTTTATTTGTATTTACATGCTTATCTATGCCTGTATTAAAAATGTTATTAGCATCATAGTGTTATGTTTCACTTTGTAAGTGAATATTATTTATCTCCATAATTAGGTATGTTAAGCCTATTTTTTAACAATTTTTAATTGTATGCACATGCATACATACAGTTTTCACTATGCCACTTATGTCATTTTTTGTTTCTGTATGTTTTTCTCTCTCTCACACACACACACACATACACACACATTTTGGAATCTTTTGGTGTTAGAAAAGTGTACATCTTTTGCTCTAATTGACATCATTAAGTTATAACCATAAGTATTCATTTATTTTTAAAATGTAACTTATTGGGGTGACATTGGTTAATAAAGTTATATAGGATTCAGGTGTGCAATCCTATAACACATCATCTGTATATTGTATTGTCTGTTTACCACCCCAAGTCAAGTCTTCTGTCACCTTTTAGGCCCCCTAAATCCTCTTCTCCCTCCCGCACTCCCGAAATTACTATTTTTTAAACTTCTATTATTCCATGCATTTTTCAGTTATTGTCTTTAGTTCTGCATTATGTCTTCAGCACCTGTATTACAAAATTACCTGCTGCCCATCATCTAATATGAAGTAACATTTTTTAGAAGTTTTTTTATTCATTATTTTTAGAGGGAAGGGCAGGGAGGGAGGAAGAAAGGGAGAGAAACATCAATGTATGGTTGCCTTTCATCTGCCTCCATCTACAGAGCTGGCTGGAGACCTGGCTTGCAACCTGGTTATGTGCCCTGGCTGGTGAATTGAACCAATGACCTTTGGGTTCGCAGGCCAGCGCCAATCCACTGAGCCACCAGCCAGGGCCTGAAGTAACATTTTTATTCACAGTTAATAGCTATAAGGCAAGCTGTGAACTTGTTCTATTTTATTTAAACTCTCTTCATTTCTTTACCATTTTTATATTTATACCCTACCTACAATGTCAGAAAGTAAACATACTATTCTCTCTTCCTTATAACCATAATTTTGATTTACGTTTATAGGTAAAAATGCATTTAATGCCATGTTGACATTGCTTCAGTCATTTTGATGGTCTAAACTTAATCTTTATTTGATTCTTCAGGAAGGACTTGTAAAAATCATATTCTCCAAGCTTTTTTGAAATTAAGTTGAGGTGGTATATTAGTTTCCTAGGATATGATAACAAATTACCAGAAACTGGGTGGCTTAAAACCAAAGAAATGTATTCTTGATAGTTCTGGAAGCTGAAGTCTGAAATCAAGGTGTCAGCAGGACTATGTGTCTTCAAAAGGCTCTATGAGAGAATTCATTGCCTCTTTCCATTTCTGGAGGCTCCTGGTGTTTCTTAGCTTGTGGTAACATAATGACAACCTCTATTTATCTCGCATTACTTTCTTTTCTGTGTGTCTCTGTGTCTTGTTTCCCTCTCTCACACACATATTTTTTTTTTTTTAAGAATGGCAGACTGCCACATGCAGAATCTCACTTGGACATATTTGGAGACTTGGAAGCTTGACTACCCTATGTTCTCCTAGAAATGGATCTTTTTAAAAAGATTTTATTATTTTCAGAGAGAGGGGAAGGGAGAGAGAGGCAGAGAGGGAGAGAGACATCAATGTATGGTTGCCTTTCACCTGCCTCCAGCTATGGGCCTGGCTGGAGACCTGGCTTGCAACCTGAGTCTGTGCCCTGTAGAAATGGATCTTGAGAGCTTGTTTGGCGTTTGTAGCATGGGAGCATAGCTGTTCATATACCCTTGACCTTAGAGCAGTCCTCCTCTATTGGGGAGGGTCACCCTCTTTGACCATGCATGGAGTTTCAGGAGGGATGCATGGGGAGCAGTGAAAAAAGAAGGAAACACCAATGTAATCAGCTCAATTAGTCAAATCAACCCCGACCATCAGTAGTAGGGTGACAGATGTCAGATGTCATAGCCAAATTGCCCTCACATTCTTGTTTGACCACTATTCAATCACTATACTATACCTTCTGGCCCAACATCCCCCCAAGTCTAAACCCATTATCACATCAACTCTACATCCAAATTCTCATCTAAATATCAGCTTTAAAAACCCAAATATTATTGCCTAAATCATCTAACTCAGCTATGGGTGAGACTCCGAGTATAATCTATTTTGGCCAAAATTCCCCACCTTTGTGGACCTGTGAAACTAGAAGACAAGTTATCTGCTTCCAAAATACAATGGTGGGCAGTCATTAGGTAGACATTCTCATTTCTTACAGAGTAATTGGAGGTGCAAAAAAAAAAAAAAAATAGGATTATGGTTTCAAACAAGTTAGAAACACGGCAGGGAAAATTTCGTTATGTTTTAAGACCCGAAAAAATTTGTCTGTGGCTTGAAGTTCCACCCTTTGTGTCCATGGAAGCTGTGCCATCTTTGGTTTCTCTCTCGGCATCCACAGGTCTGTACTTGAAGACAAGATTCCTTTTTCTTGAAGGATATTGCCATTGTATTTGTAGCCAATTATCCCTATAGCCTGTTTCCTGTCTGTAAAATTTTTGAAATTTGATTACTCTCTTTCACTTTGTCTTATCTCTCTCTGCATCTTCATCTGAGCTAGTAGTGCTTTGCTGATACTACATTCTGAAAAAATACTGTGGTTCTCTCATGTATTCCGTGGAATCTGCCATTAGACAAGAGGATCCTCCACAATCTTTCCTGGGCAACTCCTATCTTTTCCTGATTTCCATTGAGATGTTTGAGTGGATCCATAAATCACAGGTCTAATCTCTTCACCAAAAGGTTGTCCAGGAAATCCTTTGAGCCTCTCTCCAGAAATGAGTTTCTTAATTTTAGCTTCATTTGTAATCTGCATAGGCCCCAAAACCCCCAAATCAATGAGGACTGGTTTCCTTTTGCTTAACAGTTTCTTCCTAAATTTAATTCTTTCTTCTCACATTTTACTATAAACATCAAGGAGAAACGAGGCTATACCTTCAACACATCTTACAAATCTCCTCTGCTAAATATTTTTGTTGTTATTGTTGTGTCTTTCAAACGACAGTAGGACACAATTCAGACAAGTTTTATGACACTTAATAGCAAGGATTGCTTTTTATCCGGTTTCCTATATCATGTTCCTTATTTCCTTCTGAGGTTTTATAAGATGAGCTTCCAATGTTCATATTTCTTCCATTAATCTCTTCAAGCCTAGAGGCTTTTACTAGCACATACCTCAAAATTCTTCACTTTTACCCATTACTCAATTCCAAAGCCACTTCCACATTTTTTGGTATTTGTTATAGCCCTACCCTACTTCCAGGTATCAAAGTCTGTATTAGTTAGTTTCCTAGGACTGCCATAAGCAAATTACCATGAATGTGAGTACATTAAAACAGGAGGAATTTATTACCTCACACTTCTTGAGGCCAGAAGTCTAAAATCAAGATATAGGAAGGCGCACACTCCCTCAAGAGCTCCAGAAAAGAATCCTTTTTAGCCTCTTCTAACTTCCGATGGCTCCTGGAGTTGCTTAACTTGTAACATAATGATAGCCTCTACCTCCACTTTTATAAAACCTTTCTGTGTCTTTCTGTGTCTTCTTTCATGTCTCTTATAAGGATACCCATTATTGGATTTAGGTCCCAATCTACATCCAGGGTCATCACATTTTGAGATTCTTTACTTAATTACATTTGCAAAGACCTTGTTTCCAAGCAAGGTCACCTTAACAGGTACTGGGGGTTAGGACTCAGACCTGTATTTTAGGGGCCACTATTTAATACACTGCAGATAAATATATTACAATTCCTTGGCTAACTTTTTATTTTCTTCTGAGTGTCTCAACTTTGATATTTTTCAAACATGAAATGGAATTATCCAAAAGTTTGATGAAAATCTCAATGTCTTTTCTTTGTTAGTTGATGTTTTTAGCCTAGATACCCAAATGATTCTTTTTGTCAAAAATAAAATGATTTTAATAGGATATACCTTGGTGTTGAATGTTTTACATCAGTTTTCTAAGAGACATAATGTGACCTTTCAATATGTAGTGTAAAATTTTCTTGAATTAAAACTTGCATTAATGTTCTTATTTTTATTCCATTGTTTCAACATTCTTTTCTCCTATATGTATTTTAGATTTTTTCTTATTTTCCATATTTACCACTTTCTTTAGACTCATATGTTCTTAATTTATTTTTTATTTAAAAAAATTTCTTCTTCTCAACCTTCTTATTTCAAGTCACTTCCAATGATGTGTATTTGCTCATGTTCCTCCTTGTTTAACCTTCACTTCATTTACTAAAGAATTATTTCCTTCCTGACAGCTTACTTTCCCACATTACCTATTTGAATTTTCTAATTTTGACTCATAGTTTTGTTTTATATTTTGTATGTAATTTTAATATAAAAATAAAATATTAAAATTAGAGTTAATTAGAAATTCATTATTTTTTAAAATATTCATTTATAGTTTTCACCTTTTTCATAGCCAAATATCTCTTGGAGTTTCTTCATTTAATTCAAGAATGTGATTTTGTTTCCAAAATTTCTTATCTCTCAAAATTTGAGGAATTAAACAGATTTTGAAAAAATGTTGAGGCAATGAGGTCAATGACTATAATTTTAGTATATAATAACTCACAATCTTATACAGTTTTTAGAAAATGAATAACCACATCATGTTGCAATGTGTACACATTTGTTTGTCTACATAGAGGATGGCTGAAAATCCAAACATCTTTTATCTAGTAATATATTAGAGTGACTTATGTTGGCCATGATTATGGGTTTTCCACTCTGCAATAGGCTTTTTAAATATACCAGAATATGGTTCTCTCAGCAAGCCTACAGAGTTATTTTTTATACATTTTATAGAAGACACCTTTATATTTGGAAATGTTGATAACCTAGCCAAGATAACAAAGCAAGCAAGTGGCAAAGCTCAGATTTTTTTCCAAAATCCAATTGTTCGAGCCAACCTTGGAAAGCTGGTTGCCTAGGTAATCCTCAATTCTATTACAAGAGTGCAAGGTGCTATTTTAGGAATAGTTTGTCTTTCTTTGGAGTAGTATATCTGGCATCCTTGGGTGTTATCAATTATTCTTTACAAGTAGTGTCCTAGTATTGCTTAACAAAGACTATAAATGTGAGATTACCAAAGAGGTTTCATAAATACATGCACTCACACTAACAGTGAATAATTATATAGGTGAATAAGAAATGTAACAGGCAAATTTCAATCTTGGCTGTTCAGCAACATGTTAGTTTTATGTTCATATGTGTTTTCAATCTGACCACTTTCTCACACATCCACAGCTATCACTTTTAGTCCAAACTACCTTCATCCTTTAATTTGATACCATAGCCTCTGAAATGGCCTCAATACTTCCATTTCTGCTGCTGTACAGTTAATTATCCACACTACAGCCAAGGTGATCTTTAAGAACATAAAAGGGATCATTTTTCAAAACTCTCTAATGGCTACTCTGTGGATAATAAAAGTCCTTACACGAATCTAACTAGTTTATTTGTCCTTTATTGTTGATTTGTAAGATTTCTTTATGTATTCTACATATAAGAACCATACCAGAATTATGAACTGCAAATATTTCCATTTTGGGGTTGTCTTTTCACTTTCTTTATGGTATCCTTTGAGTACAAAAGGTTTTAATTTTGATAATATCCAATTTACCTATTTTTTCTTTTGTTGTTTATGCTTTTAGTATCATATCTTGCTTAACTTAACCAAGGTTACTCTTATATTTTCTTATAAGAGTTTTACAATTTTAGCTCTTACATTTAAGTCTAGGACCCATTTTGAGTTAATTTTTATGTATGGTTTGAGAAAGAAGGTGCAACTTCATTGTTTTGCATGTAGATATCCATTGTCCCAGCACCATTCGTTTAAAAGACTATTCTTTTCCTATTGAACTGTTTCGGTAGAATTGTCAAAAATTAATTCACCATAAGTGCAAAAATTGATTTCTAGATTATTGTTTTTATTCCATTCATCTCTATGTCTAAACTTGTGCCAGGATGTGACTGTTTAAATTACTGAGACTTAATAGTAAGTTTTGTGGTTGGGAACTATAAATCCTCCACCTTTGTTTTTTCCTTTTTCAAGGTCATTTGGCTATTCTGCGTCCCTTGAAATCTCATATGAACTTTATTATCAGCTTGTCAATTTCAACAACAAAAAACAACAATAACTGGGATTTTGATAGGGATTAGATTGACTCTGAAGATCAAATCATGGAAAATTGCCATTTTAACAATGTATTGAATCTACTCCATGAACATGAGGCATCTTTCCATTCATTAGTTCTTTAATTTCTTTTGAAAACAGTATTTTGCAATTTTCAGAGTATCAGTTTTGTACTTTCTTTTAGCTTTATTCAAAGTATAGCATTTTAACATGCTATTATAAATGGAATTGTTTTCTTAAATATTCCAATTTTTTATTGCTAATGTATAGAAACAAAATAGATTTTGTATATTGATCTTGCAACCTGGCTGAAATCAATAATTTATTAATTCTAGTAATTTGTTTTAGTTGATTCTTTATGAGCTTCTATATAAAAGATCATGTTATCTGCAAAGAAATATTGTTTTACTTCTTTCTTTCCAACCTGGATATTTTTCATTTAATTTTCTTGCCTAATTATCCTAAGTAGAGGCAATACCAGGGTAAATAGAAGTGGTGAAAGTGTATATTGTTGTCTTGCTTCTGATACTAGGGAAAAGGCATTCAATCTTTTACTATTAATTACAATATCTGATGTGAGTTTTTTCCTTACAGATCACATTTTCTTGTCTCCTGAGTACTAAAATTTAAGATAATATATTGTAGTAACCCTGGACACTAATCTCCCTGCCCTCCCTACCAGCTCATTGTTGTTTGCTTGCTTATTTTGTCTAGAGGTTTCTTTGTAGTATTTTAGGGAAGTCTATTTCCCCAGCAGTATGTGCAGTGTGATGTAACTCTTCAGAAGGCACAGACCTGGACATGCACAAATTAACCCTGGATGGCAGTGGTTTCAGCTGGGATCCTTGTTTCTTTTTCTGATCCCTGTCTAAGCTTCAGTTGGATTCACATGCAGCTGTTAGGTTTCATTAATCACTGGCTGATTTAACTATTGGTTTCAATACTGCCCTGAGGCATAAATTGCCCTGCAGTCTGATCCCATCACATTCTGTCTCTTTGCAAAGGTAACATTTGAGGCCAGCCTTTCAGGTTTGTTCCAACCCTAGAAGGACTCTTCCTAGCTATCTTTTTTTTTCCTGATTCTCTCTGGTACATATCTAGCTGTTTTAAAGTATGAGGTCTGTCCAGAAAGTATCCAGCCATGCACTATGAAAAACAGATACACTTACTGAAGAAGAGACAAGATACAAGAAACTTTTTGCACATAGGACACCTCAGTCCCCTTCAAAGTAGGCACCTTGGAACTTCACACAGGTCTCCAACCTTTGTTGATTGCAGCCTGTAAACATTTAACATTCTCAGGCCTTCTGTTTGTTATAGGTCTTTCAGAATGTGGGTCACTTTCAATAGATTCTCGACCACATTTGATGCATTTGTGCCACATTTTTATTTGTGCTGCACTCATTGCATCATCCCCAAAAGCCTTCTGAATCATTCAAATAGTTTCTGCAGAGGAATGTTCAAACCCATTACAAAATCTGATGCAGATTCATTGCTCTACTTGCTCATTTTGAATGTGACAGCCACAAAATGGCCTCCCCCTGATTAGTACAGTGAAGTCATCATCGTTCACACATGCACATCCAGTCCACTCTCCTTGGCTGCCAGGTTACATCAGTGTCATGAAGACCCTTCCATTATATTAACAATGGCTGGACTTTGTCCGGACAGACCTCATATATACTAAATATGCCACATATATACATCTTATCCATATGTCTTATTTATATATTATTTATAATATATACACTATATGTATGCATATCTTATATAAGTTATAAGATATATATGCATATATTATACCCCATATAGGTCTTACAATTGATATTTAATATCTGAACTGATTTTCATCTTAATAGACTAAATTATTATTAATTTCATACAATACTTATATTTATACTAAATTACTTTTTCATACTTTATGTGATTCTTGTGTGTATTTATATACATATATGCTAAATATATTACATACATGTATTTTATATCTACTATATATTTATATTGTGTATACATACTAAATATATCACATAAATATATCTCATATTAGATGCTTCACATGTATGCTTATCTTGTATAGCTTATAGGATATATATACATATATCTTACATATATCACATTTAATATTTTCATGCTTGGTGTGATTTTTATTTTAACAGACTTAATCCTTTAGGATGTGAAAGCCAAATAAAAA
Source organism: Noctilio leporinus (assembly GCA_004026585.1). NCBI lineage: Eukaryota > Metazoa > Chordata > Mammalia > Chiroptera > Noctilionidae > Noctilio > Noctilio leporinus. The sequence goes on from PVIW01002841.1 coordinate 116,778, forward strand.
GATTTAGAATCTAAAAGAGGCCCACTTTCAAAGATTAATGTTGCTTTGAATTCCTAACTTGTATGCTAACCAAAACATTATTAAAATGCTAATATTAAAATGCTCCGAAAAATACCAGGTGGGGAACAAAAGGGAGGCCTCTAGTTTGTAGGGAGTGAACTAGAGAGATTCCCTCTTGGGACAGCGGGTGAAAAGGACACCAGAGGAGGAGGTGAGCTGATGTCACTTTGAGAACTCTCCCTGGGCCGGGATCCAAACCCGCCCTCTACAAGCTCTGAAGCCGTAAGTGGGGCTCATGTCACCATGACGGGAGAACTCGCCTGACCCCGTCCCAGTGTGGCAGACACAGCCTGCGCGGCAGCGGGATGTGGCGCTCCACGGTCTGGACAGGCATGATTTGCTCCGAGGCCGAAGGTGAAGGGCAAAGCCCGGCCGGCTCCCTCATGAATTTCACAGGCAGGCCTCTTTAGCGCGCCTGCTTGGTGGACCTGCCACCTGAAATAAGTGGGGAGAAATAAAATCAGCCGTCCAGCAAGACGCTAGAATGCCGGCCTAATTGCGGCCTTTGTCAAGCGTGATCGTGCTTCAATGCAGGGAAAGTCAACCCAGAGGGAAAGAGAGACGGCGGAAACGAGTTTGGATCTAAGATTAGGCTTCCAGTCATGTCCCGGAAGACTTGTGTTGGGACGAGGTTCTGGAATCTCTGTGCCATGGCCTGAGAAGCTGCTGTGGCCTGAGAAGTCGTCATGGCCTGAGGAGAAGCTGTCGTGGCCTGTGGAGAAGCCACCTTGGCCTTGCCGTGCTGTCCCTGCACTAGCACAGTCCCAGTTGCGGTTGTCAACTTGTCATCGTCAGCTGCAATGACCTCTTTTCTAGCTTGTTCTCCAACTAGTATCTCATGCCCTGTGAATCCACTTGCGATTGCACATCCCCGTTGACCTCCTGGTGACTCCAACCCCTAGGCTGATGCCTTAAACACCCCCAGAGCCCCGAGTTCCTTGTCAATGCTTCCTACGTGGGTTCTCATTGCTGTTCCCTTCCCTGTGCTCATATGGTCTTCAGACCTGAACTGCGGTCCACGGTGTGTACTTCTAGCCCCTTCCATATCAAAAGTGCACGGTCTTTGCCCTACTTTTCCCCCTTTGGTAGGAGGTAGGAGGGTCAATCTAGGGGAGCCAGCAGGACAATAAAACAAATTCCTTCACACACCTCGTTTCCATAAATAGATTATTAAATGTATATTGCTAATCACATAATTTTGCTTATGCAAAACAGAGAGAGAGAGAGAAAAAGAAAGGGAGAATCAAGATGTTATCCACTGCTAATTATGGATAAGAGGATTAAGTTGGAAAGAATCTCGCTGCAGGAAATTGGCAAAGGAACACAAATAAAGAAGCCTATTGTTATTATTCAGCAGAGACAAGAAACAAAGAAAACAGTTTAAGCTTTTCTTCAAAGGAATTATAGAGGCAATTTGATAGATTTTTAGAATCCAATTAGTTTTATTTGTTTGTTTTACAATCCCATGTCAAACTGTACCAAAGAACATTTTTAAAAACAAAAGAACCCATGGAATGACATAATCTCCCCGGCAGGGACAGGAAAAAAATGGGAGTTAATAGTTAAATGGCAAAAGGTTCTTCACCATGACATCCTTGATTTCTGCCCTGCTTTGCTACTTTCAGTATAGTACCCTCTATTCCCTCATAACATCATAAGCTTTACACCCAAGACATCTGAACAGGCACACCTTTCCCAGTATGATTTGGAAACTTTATTGGTCATGCTAAATTAATCTTAGCCTACAATCCAGAGTACGTGTTCTTGTGCCTCAGAAATGTATTTGTTCATTTTTAGGTTTTTCAAGAAATAAATTGTATTACTGCATAATGCAAAATAATTCCACGCCTCATTGTGCTCTTTATACTGATTGAATTTGTCTGCTAAGGGAGAGGTTTGCAAAGTTAACACCTTCAAATCTCCAAACCCAGTGAATTCATATTATCTATCAAACAGACATGGTGTGGCCTACAGAATTGACAAGGGAAAACTTGGGCCAATTACTATAAAAGAAAAGCTATCATTTCAATTTCTCTAAGTCTCCATCATTAAGGAATAAAATGATTCCCATTTTTATTTGAGATAACCATTTTAAAGTGAGATAATAGAAAAAAGTTTCCTTACACATTTTGAAATTATATCAGCATACCTCATGGTTTGCTTGATTCATGCCCTGTAATGTATGATGTTGCTCAAGTGTCTGAACTTCTATTATTTATCAATAAAATATGAAACTATAATTATAAATATTTACAAAAATAAGAATATTACTTTTAGAGAAGTTCTGATAAGCTGAGTTTTGTGGGAAAACAAGCAAAGCAAGCTAAAAGCTACTGTGATGTTATTTTGTTTTCTAATGCAGATAAATCTGCCCCTAATAAAAGCCAGAAGTTTATTGCAAAATGCAGTTATAGAGAAAAGCTGATAATGATATAAATGCTGTGACTTTATCTTACAGGGGGAATGTAGGTAATTGAAATCTTTAGATCATTTCCACACTTTATTTCAGGTATTCATCTCTATGTTTTTCCAAAATAAATATTGTACCATGTCTATTGTATTGTAACTTTATTATATAAATCTTATGATAAAAAGAGCCACTTGGATTTATATATTTTTAGAATTGGCAAGTCATTCCATCATTTATTCCCAAAATAATTATTGAGCATGTACTGTACCTGCTATGTGGTTAGAACTGTGATGAGACATTCACAACCTGAGCCTGAACAGAGTTTACAGCTGAGCTGTTCTGAGTTTGCGTATTTCTCTGTTCCAAGGCCAACAGCCATCCCACTGTCCTCTAACTAACAGCTGCCTCCATGCTAGAGGGTTGATCCGTGGCTGTGGCACAGAATTTTTGTCTTTTAGAAGGCATCTCATTGGGCAAAATGAGACAGCTCATTGGGGGTGAACCTGTCAACAGTGCCAGCATCTGTATCCTTAGAAACAAATTACAGAGAAGGAATCCAAGTACCACAATTTGGGCTTTATTTTCTCAAGTCAGTTCACACATCAGGAGGAGGTGTTAATAGTCTAAGGAAAACCAAAATGCCCCTGGATCTTCCTTTTCTCTCCACTTCCTTTCATTCCAACTGAGGTGATGCCTTCTTCCCCCACTACTCTACCGCTCTTCGCTCTTCTTGGTGAGTAAGAACAAACACTTTGGAGGAGAGAAGAAAAAGTACTGTTTTTTGTCTGGGCTACCTTGAACACATTATATGGCATTCTGTTTGTTTCTTACAGCTCTAATGAGGCATCATTGAACTAAAAATAAAGCGTGTGTTTTAAAAACATTCAGATTAATAAGTTTAGGCATATGTTTATATCTATCAAACCATCGTCACAGTCCAGACAATGAACAAAGCAATAACCTCAAAAATGATCCCTTACATCTGCTTGGAACTTAGCATTCTAAGCCCCAGATTTATCTGTAAAACCATCATGAACATAGCAACCTCATACGGTCACAGTCAAAATGTATAAAATACAGGTAAAGAACATGCTATGTAGCAAGGGAAGAGTCTGTATTCAGTCATTACACACACTTTGCATTTAGTGGATTTCAATGACCAATCAAGTTCTGACTATATTAACCATTAGATGTCTCTTTTTTCCCCCCAGGAATTAAAGCACTTTTCATCATTATAAGCCAGAAATAAAAGACTGTGACCTGAGCTGAACATCTGTTTGCTGAGCTGGTTAGGGGAGAGCAGAGAGCCAGGCATTCTGAACTATCTAGGAAGTAGATGGTAACTACAGATAAAAGTCCTAGTGCTGGCTGACAGCTGAAAAAGTCTGTGCATGTGTGTGGAAGGGAGGGGGCAAATCAAAGGCAGTGTTGTCACTACCTAAAGGAAATTTGACCTTTCATCAGCAGCTGGCACCACGGGGTAGAGGTTTTCAAGATTCTATTAGCAAAGAAACTGCAATCTGATATAACACAAAATGTAGAGGGACTGTTAATGCCCAGGAGAAGTTACATTTACTTAAGTTGGGTCCAGGGTTTACTTCTAGAAAAGCATTGTTTGTATTTTGCTTTTTGGTGAAGCATCTCTTACGATTATAAGGAAAAAGCATGTGAGCACATCCTGTACCGATCTTCCATTAGTTTTTAAAGGTCCTGAAAGGATACTTGCGTGTGTTTGGTTTTTCTATACTTGTTAAAGGCATTATTGTTGTTCTACATTTCTACCTCCATTGACTGATGTGTCCTACTTACGGCATTATTCCTAGACTGGAGTTGTCCAGGGGGCTTGTTAAATGCGTATTCCTGGGCCCTGTCCCAGGCATACTGGGAATGAAAACAAGGAATTGTCAATTTTAACAAGCTGAGTAAATACATAATTTTTGAGACCATTGTCATATTTGTTTAAATATTTTCCTTATTTAAAGTTTATTGCAATTCTCCATGGTACATTTAAAGCTGATTTTGAATAGGTGAAACTAAAATTCAGAAACACTGAAGAATTCAGCAAAGTCAGAGTCACAAAGCATGGACTTATTCTCAAATGTGTGACTTAACTACTACCTTTCAATGCATCTGAATATTGTAAAAGGTTAAGTCCTTTGTATACCTATTAGTTTTTATCCTTCTGGAAGCTATTGCACATCAATCTAGGTCAAATAGCAATAGCTTTGCTGGATTTATTAAGGCTGAGTAAAACATTGCCTGCCTGGAAAGAACAGCTGTGACCTGAGGAAAACAGATGTGGTTGGTAATTCTAAGCATGGGGCAAAAGGACCGTAGAAAGAAGTCATCCAAAAGGACATAAAGAAAGCCATTTGGACAATTTTTTGTTCACTTTAATACTTAATTAGGCATCCATTGACGGTGAGAACACTGTAAGTCCTCTCTTTATGAAGGCTAAAGTAACATGAATATGGGTTTAAGGACATGTAACTTAGTGGATTCTAATTTTATAAACAAGGCATGAAACATTTGCTTCTGTAAGTCAAAGGGCCATGACATGGCCTTTTGCCACTGAGTCCTTCCGTTCCTCAGATGCCAGGGCACTGCTGACCACATCCTCCATGCACCTGGGAAACATCCTGCTGTGAATATCCCAGTGAGGCCTGCTGGGGCTCTGGCAACAGGAAGCCATCTGCCTGGAATTCTTTGTCTTTCTCCAATTGCACCTCAAGTGAAAGCTCATTTTCCCATGGGGATCTTGAATACCATTGTGAGAGAGAGTCCTTGTTTAAGACAATGTCCGTCCTCACTGATGCCACTTAGCTGCTACAGGGGAAAACTTCCAAGTTCCAACATGCTGAGAAGTAAGCAGCGCACTGCACAAAAGTGGACTCGGCGGGGATGAAAACCTTCAGGAAAAATGTATGTCTTCTGTGAAGTAGTCCTACCAGGTATCATTAAATCGTATGACACAAATCTCGTTTTATGAGCTGTGCAATGGGAAATCTGCTCTAACATTGCATCAGATTAAGATGTTTTCAGAATGCTGAACATAGCTCAGAACAACCAAGATACTGGAATACAATGTAGAGAGGGGACAAAGGAAAACTAGATATCTAAGATTAAGTTTTGAATTTTGAAGGCTAAAGTATTGTTATTATATCGAAGTCTCTACTTCCTTTCTGTGGCTGTGATACAATTTCATCTCACTTGTTTTGTTGTAGACTTTGAACGTTGATTTGTAGATCACAAATGTTGTCTCCCAGTCAATTACTTACTGTTGGTTTTACCAATTATTATTCCAGGTCAGCAAGTCATTCAATCTGTTTGAACCTTTATCTTCTATGACATAATATATTTTTAAAAGATGGCTACAACAATATCTATATTCTACAAGTTCTTTTGGAACATTGTCACTTTCTTTCCAATATGTGGATGCTAATTTTCCTATTTATGGCTTTGTGACCCACTTGTAATGACTAGAATGGGATGGAAATTATGCTGCTTGATTTTCAAGGCTCTATCATGAAGGCAGTATTCCTTCTGTCTTTTTCACTAGAATATTAGCTCTTGAATCCTTGGGCCATCGTGTAAGAAGTCCAATTACTCTGAGGCTGTCATGCTGTAAGGATGCTGAGTCACAAGGAAGGCCATGTATAGATGATTTTTCTGTTGGCAGCTTTAGTCTTCAAGTTCTGCCAGCCCAGATGAATGAGTCCCACGTAGTAACAGTCCCTGCCATCAATTCACCCTTAACCTTCGAGTTTCCCAACTGAGTCCCCAGACATTATAGAAAAGAAGCAAGAATTGCCTCTTGTGTCTTTTCCAAATTTCTGACCCACAGAATCTATGGACATCATAAAATATTTCTTTATGGCAGTAAACTTGTAACATTTGTTGTATATATTTGTAACAACCTTCATATAATGTTAAGGGAGTCAAATGAGTATATGTCCAGGAAAATTTCCTTAGTTGTAAAGTGCATCTCTCATATGTGCAGAGAGTTCTGTTTATTCTGCTGTAAATCAAGGCCTACAAGTATTACAGGTACCTACTTCAAAGCAATTCCCACTTCAAAGCAGTGTTTCCTTCATTTTATAGAAAATTTAGCTCCTTGGAAAATCTTTTCATCAGTCTAAAACAGTAATTTCTGCCTAATTATCATATATATGTATATATACACATATATATAATACACGCATAGATATCCACATGCATATAATATATTTTCATGTTTACCACTGACAAGTGAATCTGTTTCAAATATATATATTTACCAGAGAAACATTTTTGCAAGTATAGGTGGTAAGTCTAGTATCTATACATTGACCATGAAAAGAAAGATAAATTTTTGTATTGGATATTTTCATTTTCAAGAGAAAGAACTTAGTGTAGTTTCAGTTCTGCTAATTTTTTTGATTAAGACCACCAAACATTTTTATAATTTTATGTAACAATATCCTTCCCAAGATACATTCTAAATGAATAGTCTTTCCTTTTTTCTTTGTTTCTCTGGCTCCAAAGGCTTATGAGTCCTCAGAAATGACTAGAATACAAGTTCTTAAATAGTTTAAAATCCCCCTTCAGTTTTTGTTGGTGATTTTTTTTTTCTGAGTTGCCCTCATTCTTCCCTTTCTCTAATGATGAACCCTTTCTGAATATAGAAACCTAAATGACAAATATACCTAAGAAATACATTGTATAGCATTATTCACTAGATATGCAAAAGTCCTGGGCAAGTTTGTATGATGATGGTGGATGGTTGAGCATAGGTAATACAAGTTTAACATACAAGTTATTTAAATGGCTTGGGGAAAGGGGAAACAGTTTACAATGATACAAAACTGGAACTTCATATTTTACAAAATGAAGGCTAGTCTTCCTATCTTCATTAATTTTTAAACATGAATTTTTATTCTAATGCATTTTTATTTATAGCACCAAATAAGAAATTTTAAAACATTAGAAAATATGTTAGGAATTCAAAATTTGTTTTTCTCAAAACACTATTTCTAAAAGGACTTACTGTAATCATTTACTCTTACTCTACCTAAGGGGAGGTACTTTTCTCACTGTTCATCAAGTTGACAGAAAAATATTTCCAGTCATACAGTTATTTTTCTATCATTTCAAGTGCCATAAATTTAGTCCAAACTCAGAGTAAATTAAAATAATAGTTACAGCAAAAGAAAGAACAAATTTCCTCCATCTGTAGAATTACCATTTTCTTAAAAGTATCCATGTCATTTTTCACATTTTAGGTTGTGTTCAGAATGGTAAGAATGTATCATCTATCATAGAAACTACATGGGGATAATTTGAAAATAACATCATTTTATTGCTAAGCCTCTACAAGCACACTATAAGACACAATCTGCTTTTATTCTTTGCATTTATTTTTCTGTGCTACTGAGCTCTGCCAATTCTGCTAATGGGTTCTAGCCCATGTGCATTTTTAACTGCATCCAATCTTAGTGCTGACCTATATGAAATCATGCCTCCTGTGTAAAACCTACTCATAACCTTGGCCTCGTTATTAATCCTCCTGTGCTTTTAGTCTAAATCTAAATGCCAGGCATTTTTCTCTCTGTCTCTCTCACTTTTTGAATGCCAGGCATTTAATATAATAAGATCAAAGACAGCTCAACTAGTCTAAGGTTGTTTTTCTTATAAGTTGCTAAAATATGGCCATTTTTATTTAAAAGTATTTTATTTTGAAATCTTGAACTGTATTTCAAATACATGCAAAGAGATTTCTATTGAATCTCATGACTTTTAAAATTAAATAAATATGAAGCCCTGGCTGGTAGCACAGTGGATAAGGTGCTGGCCTGCGAACCCAAAGGTCGCTGGTTCGATTCCCCAGCCAGGGCACTTAACCAGGTTGCAAGCCAGGTCTCCAGCCAGGTCTGCAGCTGGAGGCAGGTGAAGGGCAACCACACATTGATGTCTCTCTCCCTCTCTGTCTCTCTCTTACCTTCTCTCTAAAATAAATAAATTAATTAATTAAATATAAACATTTCAATTAGTTAATTCTAGTTTTTCAAATGAAATATGCCTTTAGTATTATTCCCTCTAAATGACTTGAATTTAAATATTTTAAGTATATTTTATTATGATATTACAGTTGTCTCAAATTCTTTTCCCTTTTGTCCCCTCCACCTAAGACCTCCATTCTCTCCCACAGTTCCACTCCCTTGATTTATGGCTATGGGTTGTGCATGTAAGTTCTCTGATTTCTTTCTTTCTTCTATTATTCTTAACTGCTCTCTGTCTATCTTGTACCCACCAACTATCTTTCCTAATCCCTCCACTATTTCCCTATTTCACCTTCTTCCACCTCCCAGCTGATAACCCTCCCAATGATCCCTATACCTATGATTCTGGTCCTATCCTGGTTGTTTGCTTAGTTTGTTTTTGTTTTTATTCCTTAGGTTCTGTTGTTGATAGTTGTGAGTTTGTTATCTTTTTAATGTTCATAGTTTTGATTCTCTTTTCCTTAAGTAAGTCTCTTCAACATTTCGTATAATAATGGCTTGGTGGTAATGAACTCCTTTAACTTTACCTTGTCTAGGAAGCACTTTATCTGCCCTTCTGTTCTAAATGATAGCTTTGCAGGATAGAGTAGTGTTGGTTGCAGGTCCTTGCTTTCCATCACTTTAAATACTTCTTGTCAGTCCCTTCTTGCCTGCAAAGTTTCTTTTGGGAAATAAACTGATAGGAACCCCCTTATAGGTAAAATCCTTCCATTTCTCTTACTGCTTTTAAGATTCTCTCTTTATCTTTAATCTTTTGGCATTTTAATTATGAGGCGTTTTGGTGTGGTCCAATTTGGATGTAGCTTGTTTGGGACTCTCTGTGCTTCCTAGACCTATATGTGTATTTCCTTTGCCAAATTTGGGAAGTTTAGTTTCATTATTATTATTTTTTCTTCTGAGGAGGAAGTAGAAGAGAGATAGATAGCAATCTAATGTATCTAAAACTATAAATCTTAAAATAAAGTTGTCAACAAAATTATTTTCCAAATGTCTTTTGTTTTTTGTTTTTTTTAAGATTTTATTTATTATTTTCAGAGAGAAGGGCAAGGAGGGAGGAAGAAAGGGAGAGAAGCATCAATATATGGTTGCTTTTTGCCTGCCTTTAGCTAAGGACCTGGATGGAGACCTGGCTTGCAACCTGGTTATGTGCCCTGACTGGGAAATCGAACCAGCAATTTTTGGGTTTCGCAGGCCGGCTCCAATCCACTGAGCCATACCAGCCAGGGTCTCTGTCATCATTTTTTTACACAGGTTTTCTATTTCTTGCTCTTTCTCTTCTCCTTCTGCACCTCTATGATTCAGATACTGGCTCATTTAAAGTTGTCCCAGAGGTACCTAAGCCTCTCATCATTTTTTTTTTCCAATTCTTGTTTTCTCATTCTGTACTGGTTGACTGTTTATTTCTTCTTTATGTTCCAAATTGTTGATTGGAACCAGAATATCACGCTGCATGGAAGTCTAACAAACAAAAGTTGTAAAGAAGAAATACTCATCCAGACATTTGGCAGAATGCTTAGGCATGAGGCAGCTGCAATGGTATGGCAACTGTGGTCAACCAGTGGAAATAAAGCATTTCTAATGGCATCTGCATGTTAATCCTGCCCTGACAACAGATAGGCAGTTACTCTCCTGGGCCCACACCAAAACTTGTTACAATTTTTACTTTTTTTAAAATGGTGTGCAGTAAAAGGGTTGGTCTAATTAGTGAAATACTCAGGAGAAATGTGTAATAGGATCCAAAGGAGGAAAAGAAGGCAGAACTAAATATTATCTTTAGGTTTTTGAGTAGACATTTATGAGGGTCTTAACTAGAGCCTTTCCATCCAAATTTGACCACCCAAAGCAATAATTTTAGATAGACACAACTTCAAGATTTAAAATAAAATAGAAACACCCTGCCCTGACTGGTGTGGCTCAGTGGGTTGGGTGTCATCTTGCAGATCAAAAGGTCGCCACTTTAATTACTGATCAGGGCCCATGTCTGGGTTGTGGGCCAAGTCCCGTGCTGGGGGCCTGTGAGAGAGATAATCAACATTTCTCTCACACATCAATGTTTCTCTCTCTCTCTTTCTCCCTCCTTTCTCCTCTCTCTAAAAATAAATAACTATTTTAAAAGATAAAATAGAAACAACCTGAAGAAGGTCTCCTTTTTTTCCAATTGTTTTATTGCTTGAAGTTTTTATTCTACATCTATTACCACCATTTTATACATGGCAGAAAAATCTAATATTAGTATACTTCTACTTCTTCTCTTATAGCCATTATGCTATACCTTTCATGAATTTTACTCTTATACAAATAATAAAGCCTATAATAAATTGCTATTATTCTTGTTTAGAAAGTGAAATTCTACAGCATAAAAGCCATATACTGACAGATGTGATTATTATGGTAATCACTTTGTAAAGTATATGTTAAATCACTATGCTGTACGCATAAAATAATATAAGACCATGTGTCCATTAAAATTAAAAATAATTTTTTAATTATTCAACCAACAATTGAATCTAAAAAATAAACTAAGAAAACAAGAAGAACAGAGACAAATACATAGACATGAAGAACATTTTGATGGCTGCCAGATTGGAGAGGAGTGTGTGGGAATGGGTAAAGAGGTGAGGAGATTAAGAAGTACAAATGGGTAGTTACAGGATAACCATGGGGATATAAAATACAGTATAGGAAATGAATGGAGTAGCCAAAGAACTTATACGCCTGACCCATGGACATGAAAAAAGGTGTGTGGATTGCCTGAGAGAGGGGGGTTGCTGGGTGGACAAAAGCAAAGGAGGAAAATTGGAACAACTATAATAGCATAATGAATAAAATATAATTGTTTAAAAAGAAGCCTCAGGCTCAGGAAACACACACAAGAAAATGGCCTTCAATTTGACAGTATTTTTAATTTACCAGTTACCACAAGTGCTAAATAAGGCAAAGAAGGGGAGCAGTTTAGTCAAGGAACTAGTATGGAAGAACCATGAACATGGACAAGTGGGATTGATTTTGGTGGGGAGTGGGTAGGTGGGGAAGGGGACAGAGGAGAGTAAAAAGGGGATGGATGTAATATAACAACAATAAAATTAAATAAAAAAAAAACACAAAAAAATAGTATTAAAAATAGTATATCCAAACAGTCTCAAAATCAGTAGAATGCTTTCTGCTATTTACATCAAAAAAGCACAGTAAACTGATTCTTTTTGAAAAGTGATTTTCCTTACAGCATTTTTTTTAAATTAACAACTCAATTCTAAAATTTATTTTTAAAGATTTTACATATTATTTTTTAAAGAGAGGGAATGGGAGAGAGGCAGAAAGGGAGAGAAACATTAATGTATGGTTGCCTTTCACCTGCCTCCAGCCACCGACCTGGCTGGAGACCTGGCTTGCAACCTGGTTATGTGCCCTGGCTGGGAATCAAACCAGTGATCTTTGGGTTTGCAGGCTGGTGCCTTATCCACTGTGCCATCAGTCAAGGCCAAAGCTCTTTAATGCCTTTTTACTTAATAAGCTTTTGTTTCTGTAAGAGAATGGTTATGACAATGTTCTATATTATGGGCCATTGGGAACTATACTGAAGACATACATTTAAAAAATAAATTACATGACATTTTTTGTAGCTCTCATTTTTGGATATTTAAAACTACATGAGCATTTCCAAGTTCAATTCCACATTGGTCAATTTTTAAAATGCAGTATTTTTTTCTTTTCTTTTCTTTTCTTTAAGGCATGGTCAGAACACTCGCCATCCCTTGTAGTCATTATGTACAAGAAAGTGAAAGACATTAGTGGTGAGAAGCACATGTCTATGCTGGCTGACTAGAGAAACGGAGTGAAATCTGGACGAGCTATAAAGAGAAGACAAGGGAACACTATATGTCAGCGCTCTGTACTGCACCTTTGGCAGTTTTGCTATGATTTGATGGTCTTGAAATTCAAAAGCTAAACATTTAAAAACCTTCATTAGGATTTATGAATAAATAAATGCTAACAAGTTTTCAATCCTCTGAGAGATATTGCAACATAGTATTGATTTTTCATTTACCAAAAGCTAAGACCTAAAATCCCAATAATGTTTAATATGTGGGTATATGCATATTTCAAAATAACTGTATGAATTATCCTACTTGGTCATTTCAGCACCCATGTGGTATAGCCATTGGTCAGCCTGGTTTTACAGAGGAGGGAATTAAAGTTCTAAAATGCATGGTGATTTTTATCAGCATCTCCATGATTAATCACCAAAGAGCTGGAACTAGAACTGAGGGCAGCATTCTGCAAAATTCTGTGCTATTATCTCTACCCTTTCACCTTTCCTGAAACAATGTGGAAGCACCATGTTGTTATGTCTACCCTTTCACCTTTCCTGAAACAATGTGGAAGCACCAAGACCATCTGAACTAAGTGCGATAATTGTTTTAAATCTAGAATTACACTAATGTAAACAGTCATTGTAAGATCCTACTAGAGACCAACCTGCAGCTGAGCACACTACACTCTGTGCTTCCTATCTTCACTAAATCACAAAGGACTCTGATTATCATCTCTAGTTCACAGGTGTGGGGGATATCTTAAGCCTTTGATTCATAGATCAACTTTGACAAGAATGCTTTTGGCTTCGATCAACTCAGAGGAAACTTCAGCCATGAAATATCGATTCCATGTAAATTAATTCATCATTTTATGGGCTAACTTGCCCATAAGCAAATCTTAGAGGTTCTGGTTTGAAGGCATGTGAATAAATCCACCATCACTGCTCACTTTGGGAAGGAAGTGCTAAGGTGCTATTTTAAAATGTCTATATTGTGATTCATTATAGTGATGGTGGGCACCTTTGCATGGCCAGCTAGGAGCCACCTAGCATTTGCATACTCAAAAATTCCTGCACATCCCTGGGCCATTGCTCACAAGAAACTAGGTAGCTAGAAAGTTAATGAAGGTTAACTTGCAAGGAAAAATTCTGAAAGTCTAAACAAATCTCTTAGTTTTAGCACAGCATCACACACAAACTTAAAACAATAGTAATTTATCCTAGTCTTATCTCACAGAAGAAGTAGGTGACACTTGAACATCAATTAGAAGAAAGTGCTGTTGGTTTTATTTGCCCAGAGTGATTTTATCCTATTAACAATGGAACTTACAGAGTGAACACTCCATTTATAGGGTGTTTGCTGTTATAAGCCAAGCTTCTGGTTCATTAGCTCGTCTATGAAGATGGAAGTTTGGATAGAATCTTTAATGTATGGTGGATTTTAGAACCCCAAATGACAATAAGATTAGTTTAGCCTGAAGTGTTATATGCCACTATTACCAGTCAGAGGAGACATTTTCAAGATGGACACTTGACTAGTAACAAGTTAATATCTTAAATTAATACCTCAAGCAGAATTAATAATCCCACTGGCAACAACTCCCTTTCATTGTACACTCAGCACACAGTTTATGCAAATGCCATTTGAAGGTTTTAGAACTTCTATTTGTTTTTAAATGGCATGAACTTTGCCTTTAGAAATGATAATATCTTTTTCTTCCTCTGAATATCTAGTCATGATGTATGTCAGCTCAAAACATGGCATTGAGGATTGATGCATCCAGTATAGAATAATGTCTATCAATAAGGGTTAAAATTTATTTTTAAAAGTCTACCTTCTAACCTACCACTCAACCTAAATATTTCTTTTACCAGCCTGCCTTAATTTTTCAACTGATATCCTTTGGATACAGTTTTCTAGAATTCTTTTTGAGAATAAATATATGATATATAGAGGAGTTAATACAGACCTTGCCTTTAAGCAGACACCCAATAAATGTTTGCTAAATAAAACATTCATTAAATGGCATCACTCTTGCCCTGGACAGTGTGGCTCAGTGGACTGGAGCATTGTCCAATAAACTGAAAGGTCACCAGTTTAATTCCTGGTCAGGGCACATGCCTAGGTTGTGGGTTTGGTCCCATGTTGGGGCACATGTGAGAGGCAACCAATCCATGTTTCTCTCACATCCACATTTCTCTCCATCTCCCTTCCTCCCTTCCTCTCTCTCTAACATCAATAAACATATCCTTGGGTGAGGGTAAAAAAAAAAAAACTTTATGGCATCTCTCTTAAGCATGTTAGTTTAGGTTAAATCCTCAGATTCAGATCATAAAGAGAAGTCCATTGAGGATGGGGCTCAACACAGAGCATTGTCAGTAAATTGGGGCAGGATGCAGAACATGAAGTATGTGAGCACTGAGGACTATGAGTATGTACTAGAATTAAGCTTCAAAAATGAAAAAACCTTGGCTGACCTTCTTCTAAAGGATATCTCATGCCAGGAATAGTTTGTGGCAACCTACAATGTGTTCAGTTACAATTTTTGGTATAACAAAAGGTGAAAATTTTTATATAAAAACTAAAAAGAAAGATACAACTAAAAACTTAAGAAATAATGATTATTAGCAACATTAAGAGTTGAGATTTGTCTCACAAAGTGTAAGACATTCCTCCTAGGTCAAATGGTCAGTAGATAGCAGAACCAGAATTGCCTTCTGGGAAATTAATATCAGAATAAATAATAATGAGGTTGTGTTGGGTTGGGTGATTATGAATTTTCTCTTCTAAATTTTTTACGATGTGGCTAAACAACTACCACATCTTTAAGGGATAGCACTCTTTCTCTGCATACCTAATTCTCCTTCTAAAGTAATGTTTTTCTGAAGCATCACTTCTGAGCTCACTTGATTTCAAACCCCCTTTCTAGTAACCAATTCTATAAAATACCAAATCCTCATCTATGTTTAGTATTTTGTCATTTGATATTAAATTTTCTCTCTTTGTGGTGATTTTATCTAAGTTCTAAGTGTCCTTTTACAATTTTCCCATGGAGTTCCTTAAGTATTTCCTCCCCAACACTCATGCCACATACTTGCAGTAACTAGTAATGGAAGTTCAGTTGGAATTCATTTTATTATTCTAGCTGGAAGTAAGTTGTAGTGCATGATATTCTCTGTCTTCTAATAATGCTGAAGGTATGTATTATGTTTAGTTTTACTTTTTCTTTTATATATATATATATTCATACTTGTGTGTATATATATATATATATATATATATATATATATCCCCAAAACTCTGGAGTGTGAGTCCTCTGTAGTACAGGCTTCCCCCTCTGGGTGGGGATGTCCTAGGGACCCATCAGTATCAGTGTACCAGCTGGTGAATTTTGTTTTAAAACTCAATGTGTTTGCTCATTTCATGAAGGGTGATTTAGGAGCACACTTGCCTATACCGCACTGAGTGTTCAGAAGTTTTTGACTAAAACCAGCATGACCCCCATGCTCCACCCTCCCTGTTCACCCCAGCTCATGCTGAGTGACATTTTTTGTTTCCCCAGGTGAAGAGAAATATTTTGCTGATGTCGAGGTAAAAAAAAAAAAAAAGGTAGAGACACTAAAAGGCATCGAAATTAATGAGTTCAAAAACTGTTTTGCGCAGTGGGAAAAAAACTCCTCGATGGGTGGTTTGCATCAAATGAACAGTATTTTTAATGTGACTGAAGTTTATACAAGAATAAATACACACGAATTGGAAAGGAGGAAGTCAAACTGTCATTATTTGCAGATGATATGATAGTGTACATACAAAACCCGATGGGCTCCACCGAAAACTTACTCAACCTAATAAACAAATTTAGCAAAATAGCTGGGTATAAAGTCAATATCCAGAAATCAAAAGCATTTTTGTATACCAATAATGAAACAACAGAAATAGCGATAAAACAAATCCCATTTACCATAGCAACAAGGAAAATAAAGTACCTAGGAATAAACTTAACTAAGGAGGTAAAAGACCTGTACTCAGAAAACTACAGAACAATGAAGAAAGAAATCAAGGAAGACACAAATAAATGGAAGCATATACCATGTTCATGGATGGGAAGAATTAACATCATTAAAATGTCCATACCACCCAAAGCAATCTACAGATTCAATGCAATCCCAATTAAAATACCAATGACAGACTTCACAGAAATAGAAAAAATACTTCAAAAATTTATATGGAGCCAAAAACACCCAAAAATAGCCACAGCAATCTTGAAAAAGAAGAACAAGGTAGGAGGAATCACAATACTGGACTTCAAACAATACTACAAGGCTACTGTCATCAAAACAGCCTGGTACTGGCATAAAAAGACATATAGATCAATGGAAAAGAATAGTGAGCCCAGAAATTAACCCAGGACTCTATGGTCAACTAATATTTGACAAAGGGGGAAGGAACATCAAATGGAGTAAAAACAGTCTCTTCAACAAGTGATGTTGGAAGAACTGGACAGCAACATGCAAAAAGATAAAACTAGACCACCAACTTACACCATACACCAGAACAAATTCAAGATGGATAAAGGATTTAAACATAAGCAGTGCCACCATAAAGGTCCTGGAGAAAAATATAGGCAGTAAAATTTTGGAGATCCTATGCAGAAATATGTTTACTGATGCTTCACCAAGGGCAAAGGAAATCAAAGAACAAATCAACAAATGGGACTATATCAAATTGAAATGTTTCTGTTCAGCTAAAGAAAATATCAGA
>PVIW01002841.1:133958-195764 GCA_004026585.1 Noctilio leporinus
GGAAAACATAATTGCCAATGATACCTCAGACAAGGGTCTGATCTCCAAAATATATAAAGAACTAATGCGACTCAACACCAGGGAGACAGACAGACCAATTAAAAAATGGGCAAAGGACCTGAACAGACAACTCACTGAGGAAGATATACAAAGGGCCCAGAGGCATATGAAAGAATGCTCAACATCACTAGTCATCAGAGAGATGCAAATTAAAACCACAATAAGATACCACCTCACACCTGTCAGAATGGCAATCATCAACAAATCAACAGACAACAAATGTTGGCGAGGATGCGGGGCAAACGGAACCTTCGTGCACTGTTGGTGGGAATGTATGCTGGTGCAGCCACTGTGGAAAACAGTATGGGGTTCCTTAAAAAACTGAAAATGGAACTGCCTTTTGATTCAGTGATTACACTACTTGGACTATACCCAAAGAATCCTGAAACACCAATTCATAAGAACCTATGCACACCTATGTTCATAACAGCACTATTTACAATAGCCAAGTGCTGGAAACAGCCTAAGTGCCCATCAGTGGATGATTGGATCAAAAAACTTTGGTACATTTACTCAATGGAATTCTATATAGCAGAGAGAAAGAAGGAACTCGTACCCTTTGCAACAACATGGATGGAACTGGAGAGTATTATGCTCAGTGAAATAAGCCAGTCAGTGAAGGACAAATATCATATGATCTCACCCATTACAGGACAATAATGAACAAAACTAACAACAAGCAAAACAGAGCCAAATATATGAATACAGTGAATAGGCCTTCAGTGGTCAGGGGGAAAGGGGTTGGGGGGAGGGAGGAGGCAGAGGCAGAGAAGTGAAGCAGCTTAGATAAGAACCTAGTATAAAGGAACCATGGACATGGACAACAGGTGAGATTGACTTTGGAGGGAATGGGTGGTGGGGAGGGGGACAGAGGGGAGCAAAAAAGGGATGGATGTAATACAACAAAAATAAAATTTTTAAAAATAACTAAAAAAAGAATAAATACACAATTTTTTAATAAATAATTTCATGTCTCCTCTTGACACACACACACACACACACACACATTTTTAGATTCTTGGCTTTGTTTTGTGTGAAGGATGTGTAGGGAGAATCAATATCATGTGATTGCTATTAAACTCTAAACACATACACCACACCTGAATATTTTTCTATTAACTCTCAAAACCAAACTTTACAATCCAAGCTTGTTCCTTATATCATGTTCACTATCTCCATCAATAGATTTCTATTCTTCAATTTTTCAGGCCAAAAAGATATAAAGAAATCTTTGACTACACATTTCTTTCAAAACCAACCTATAAAATCAAACCTATAAAATATATATAGCATCCAACCCCATTTTTCTGCCAAATCCACTACTGACACCTCAATTCAAGTCACCCTTATTTCTTATCTAAATGTTCACAATAGCTTGAAACTCTCATTTTCTGATGTTGCTCCACCCAAGTATGATTACCAAATGGTAAACAAATAAAGTTTTATTAAATATTTCTTAAAACATGACATAACAGACTAAAATTTAAATTGTCTGCTATGCCTAATATAGATGTATTCCCTATCAATATCCCTTAATTTTTTTTACCAGCCTTTCACTTGCCTATGTACTCCAGCCACACAAGTCTTAGTGCTATACATGTAATGGAATGTTGTCCAACCTTTTAAAAAATTCTGTAATATGTGGCAATATGATGGATGTTGAAGATATTATCCTAAGTGAAATAAGCCTGACATAGAAAGAAAATACTGCATGATCCTACTTATATCTAAAATAGTCAAATTCACAAAATTGAAGACAAGAATGGTGGTTACCAGAGGTTAAGGAAGGAGACATGGGGAATTATTAATCAACAGACACAAAGCTTAAGTTAAGTAAGATTAATTAGCTTTAGAATCTTCTGTATTATATTGTACCTATAGTCAACAATAAAGGATTGCACACACAAAAATTGTTAGGAGGATAGAACACATGTTAAGTGTTTTTATAACAATAAAATAAAACCTAATAAAAAAGAAAAATATAGGAAAGATACATATTACTAATATAGAGAATGAAAGAGAGAGAGCCACTATACACCTTGCAAACACCAAAAAGATAAGATTGCAACAAACAACTCTATACACATAAAGTTGACAATCTATATGATAGAGACCAATTAAACAAAATGTACAAACTACCATACCACACTGAATCTGAAATAATTTAAAGAGGCCTATAACTATTAAAGCAATTCAGTTTTTAATTTTAAATATTTCCTCAACAAAAATTTCCCCAGATCCAGATGGTTTCACTGAAGAACACAACCAAATGTTTAAAGAATTAACACCAATTATATCCTATCTCTACCAGATATAGGATACCAGAAAATAGTAGATAACACTTAAACCTCATTTTAAGCCAGAACAAGCCTAATATCAAAAATAGAGAAAGAAACTTCCAGCCAAGATGGAGGCATAGGTAGACATGCTGCATCTCCCTTCACAACTAAGAAGGAATACATCTACCTCAAAATGGGAGACAATCAGAAATTCCAGAAAATCAAGCTGCACGGAAGTCCAACAAAGATATAAAGAAGAAATACTCATCCAGACAAGTAGGAGGGGTGGAGCTGGAACAGAGAGGACTCAGTTTGGCTGCGCTGCAGTTGCAGCAGGATGATAGCTGTGTCTAGCCAGCAGAAAGCACAGTCACACATTTTTAAAAAGTAGGGACATCTGAGGAGTACTCCGGGCATCAGACCAGACTGCATGACTCACGGTTCCAGGACCCGGGGGAAAATAAAGCCTAATTGCTTTTGACTGTGAAAACCAGTGGGCGTTGGGGCAGAGGAAGAAATGCTGATCTCTCAGCAGCATCTGTTTTTGTAAAGGTTCCCCTCCCATGGTCCTAGAATGTCGGCAGACCTACCCACTCTGGAAACCACAACCAGAGTAACAGCTAGAGGGGTGCCAGTCCCATAGCGGAAGTGGGGAAAGTTCTTGAAAAAGGAGCGAGTGCTGCGCAAGCAACATTGTTCCCTCTCAGACCCCTCCCCCACATGCAATACCACAACATGGTGAAATGGGTCGCCTTGTACTGACGAACACCAAAGGCTCTGCTCCTTACAATGTAAGATAAGGTGCAACAGCTCTACCTAAGACACAGGCAAACACAGGAGCCTGTCAAGTTGAGAAGACAGAGAAGCCCAGAGAAAGGAAATAGATCAAGGTCCTAGTGGGAGAACTAAGCAATGAGGAAATAGCCAACCTAACAAATGCAGAGTTCAAAATGCTGGTGATAAAGATGCACACTGACTTGACAGATATGCTTGAATACAGCAAATGCAGAAGGGAAGAAGTAAAGGCTATGCTAAGTGAAACTGAGAAAAGCCAATGGTCAAAGGAAGGAAATCAGAGTTCAAATCAATGATATGGAAAATAAGGAAGAAATAAACAACCAGTACAGAATGAGGAAATGAAAATTGAAAAGCACAAGGAGAGGCTTAAGAACCCGTGGGACAACTTTAAATGTGCCAACATCCAAATAATAGGAGTGCTAGAAGGAGAAGAGGAAGAGCAAGAAATTAAAAACTTGTATGAAAACTTTCCAAATTTGGCAAAGAAAAAAGACATACAAGTCAAGGAATCACAGAGTCTCAAACAAGCTATATACAAATTGTACCACACCAAGACACATCGTAATTAAAATGCCAAAGGTTAAAGATAGAGAACCTTAAAAGCAGTAAGAGAAAAGAAGAGAGTTACCTACAAAGGAGTTACTGTAAGACTATCAGCTATTTTCTCAAAAGAAATTGAAGGCAAGAAGAGACTGGCAAGAAGTATTCAAAGTGATGAAAAGCAAGGACCTACAACCAAGATTACTCTATCCAGCAAAGCTATCATTTAGAATGGAAAGGCAGATAAAGTGCTTCCCAGAAAAGGTAAAGTTAAAGGAATTCTTCATCACAAAGCCATTATTATATGAAATGTTAAAGAGACTTACTTAAGAAAAAGAAGATCAAAACTATGAACATTAAAAAGACAACAAGCTCACAACTATCAACAACAAAACCTAAAAAAATAAATAAAAACAAACTAAGCAAACAACCAGAATAGTATCAGAATCACAGGTAAG
Organism: Noctilio leporinus; assembly: GCA_004026585.1. Classification (NCBI taxonomy): domain Eukaryota; kingdom Metazoa; phylum Chordata; class Mammalia; order Chiroptera; family Noctilionidae; genus Noctilio; species Noctilio leporinus. Next base: position 138,094 of record PVIW01002841.1, read on the forward strand.
GAGGTCATTGGGAGGGTTATCAGCTGGGAGGAGGAAGGGGATAAAGTGGGATAATGGAGCAGGGATTAGGAAACATAATTGGTGGGTACAAGATAGACAAAGGGAAGTTAAGAATAATATAGGAAAGGTGAAGCCAAAGAACTTGTAGGTCTGACCCATGGACATGAACTAAGGGGGGTGGATTTGGGGGAGGAAAGGGAGATCTTGGGTGGAGGAGAACAAAGGGAAAAGAAATTGGAACAACTGTAACAGAATAATCAGTAAAATATACTTTTTTTAAAAGAAAGAAACAAAGCCCTGGCTGCTGGCTCAGGGGATAGGCGCTGGCCTGTGAACCCAAAGGTTGCTGGTTCAATTCCCAGCCAGGGCACATAACCAGGTTGCATCCCAGGTCTCCAGCCAGATCCATAGCTGGAGGCAGGTGAAAGGCAACCATAAGTTGATGTTTCTCTGCCTCTCTGCCTCTTTCCCTTCCCCTCTCTCTGAAGATAATAAATAAAATCTTAAAAAAGAAAGAAAGAAAGAAACAGACATAGAACAAAAAAGGAAAAATATAGACCAGCATCTATTGTGAATATAGATGAAAATATTATTAGAATATTAACAAATAACAATTTGGCAATATACAAAAATATTTTACAGTATTCCAGGAGTACAAGGATATATAAATATTTTTAAATCAACCAATATAAGCCACCATATTAATAGGGAAATTTTTTAAATCACATGATTTTTGTGATGCAGGCAAAATGGGATAAAATTCAACACCCATTTAGAGTAAAAAGTCTTAGAAAACTAGGAATAGAGGCAAATTTTCTCAACTTTGATCAAGATTATCTGCAAAATAAATTGCAGCCAACATACTGATTAATTTTACCTAACACAAGATGCAAGCAGGACAATTCATAAACAGGTTGATAATGCCTACTTCAAAACTGTGATTCTATAAAATATGAAATTTTTATGGGAAAAAGACTATTGGAAAATCATTAAATCTGATCCATTTTTCATAGGTCACACTAAAGGATGCAATTCAAAAATTTCAAAATTAATATAGATGAGCAGAATTATCTCTAGTGTCAATTCCCAATCCCTTAACAGGGTTTTCCAGAATCAACTTCCGTAAGATTTACAAATGATAGTCATAACACAATTAACTGTTCTCTGTTTCTAAAGCAATACTACAATATTAGTGAGCCTGTTGTAAAAATGTGTATAATTTTTTTAGAAAAACAAGTCTTCAAATTGCATAGAAATTAAATTAAATTATTTGTCCGATACCTGATTTGCATTAATATGAATGCAGTGTTTTATTGGAACTGAACTTTCTAATATCACTACTGAGATCCACTTCTTGGAAAAAAAGCTAAAACCTATTTTCCCCAAAGTTGCAATCCTGTTGGAAAATCAACGCACAAACACAATAACCATAATGTTAGGAAAGTTTTCCATCTGGGAGAACCAGTGGGGGAGAAAACCATCCTTCTGGCTATTGGCAGATTGAGTTAAGCAGTGGACCATGATGCAGAATAACAACCCTCTACTGTGCGCTAAGCATGCAGCTCAGGAATTGTCACACATTGGAAATTCCCAGTGAGTCTATAAGATGTCAGGGGAAAAACTTAACAAGCAGTAAATTTCCTAAATGCTTATGTGTCTGTTGTACAGTGCAGAAATGCCAATATATTTTGCACACGACTGTAACCAGCCTTCATCTCTATTCTGTGTGATATTTGCCACAGAGAAAGCCTACTGGCACACTGAATGGCCTTGCAGAAAACAGACTTTCAGAGATTTCTGACATGGCATCTCGATGGTTCTGGGTAGGAAATGGGAGTTTTTGTGCTCTCAACTCATCCTAGGCTTGGGCCCCTTAATTGATGCTGTTAATGCCCCATCACTTACCCTTGGCAGTCACCTCATCGTGCCAAAGGCTGCTTACTGCAAACATTTGCCTAGTCTATTCAGGAGGGCTTTGTTTGGAGCTAGCTCTGTCTCTGCCTGTGGGCAGGACAAAGTGTCCAAGAGTTTGTATCTCAAGAAGCAGCTCTCAAGCAAAGATGAGCAGGTTAGAGGTTCCTAATGGGATTAAGCTCCAATTTTTCAAAGCAGTTACTACTTTATTAGTGTACTGTTAGTGGCTTCCTCCCTTCCTGTCTCTCCTTCCTATGCCCTAAAATTTTTTTTCCAGATCAAGTTCTAAATAAAATACTTGCCTCAAGTTCTGCTACATTTGTGACACCAAACCAAAACAGGCTTTTACTGAGAAATTGTTAACCCCATAAAAGAAAAGGAGCCTATCTCTAGGTTACCAGGTCCAGAGTAAATCATATACACCCTATTTCTTTTTTAATGACTATGAATTGTGGCTTTGAAGGTAAAAAGCTCTCACAGAATATGTAGTTTGAGACATTTCAAAGGAGGGCGTTCTGCCTACTTTGGCCTGCTGGTAATATGGAGCTTACATCTTGTTAGATGCATTATATATTCATCATTCAAGTAAACCCAGGTATTTCAAGGGACCACATGAACCATTTTCTTGCCTCTTACCTCTTTATTCCCTGAGTCTCTACTCTACCTGATTCATCAATATGTACTCAGAAAAAGGCAGTATCCTTAGCAACCAACATTTCTTAAGCCTTGGAGGTAACACATTAATGATATATTGAGAAGTTGGGGGCAACATACTCATTCAGAAAAAAGGGATGAGCCAAGAACAAAGAAAGAAATACAGATATGTATTAGAGAATCAGGGAAGGCAACATTTCCACTGTTTACATTCATCAGGCTTTGCTAACATACCCCTTCTTCACTCATCACCACTGCCACTCATGTCTTCCAGGCCTGGGTTGGTACTTAGAGAGGCCAGATTCTATAGGTAGTTTTACCATATTTATACATTTACTCTTCCTCAGAGATGTCTCCAGCACACCCTGGTAAACAAGAAGTTGCAGGCAAAATTGTAAAATAGGATAAACTTGTGCAGTGATCCATCACCTCACTTTCCGTATGTAGGACAATTCATAACCTTCTCATTTAAGTCTACTATTTTTTCCTTAGTTTACCCTTAGACCCACACTCAGGAAGTATCCTGACTTCAATTACTTAAAAATTAGCTGCATTATCTCTCCCAAGACAGAAGTCTTTCTAATTCTGGAATGGCAAGTTTTATATCCAATTATACATGTTTTGGACACAATTAAGTAGTCAAGTTAAGGCTGTAGGAATGGGGCATCTTCCACTTAGAAGAGATTGAGCCATAATTGCCTCTTTACCATCCTTAGGGTTTCCTACAGTCATTTATGAGTAAAATTTATATATTTTTATAGCCTGTTAGGAAAAAATATTTCAATTATTGTTCAAATAATATAGCTGCCTGGTAACCACTATGTATTAATTGAACCATCAGGAACAGAGCGAGACAAAATGTGCTATAGTACCATTAAAATCAGCTGCCACTGGTGACACAATGTCAATCCAAGTCAGAAGGTGTGAGAACTAGGGTAGCTAATGGAATGAATCCCAGTTCAAGGACAGGAAAAGGTTATGTTCCAGTTCAGGCTGGCACACAAGAAATAAAAAGGGTGAATTCCTCCTTTCTCTGCTTTGTGTTCCATTCAGGTGTTCGATGGATTGAATGATGTCCACCCTCATTGGGAATAGCAATCTACTTTACTGAGTCCACTGTTTCAAATGCTGATCTCATACAGAAACCCCTTCAAGGACACACCCAGAAATAATGTTTAATCTAGGTGATGTGTGTTATCGTCAAGTTGACACACAAGATGAATCATCACAAGTTCAACCTTTGTCAATCTGGCACTCATTCACATCTCCTTGAAATATACTTAACCTCATAGAAAGACAATAACAAGATCATAATTCCACCTAACTACTTTACATAGAACTATTTCCCAAAAAGAGTAGATGAAGTCCTTGAGTGATACTTACACTTCTCCTTTATATCTTGTAACTTAAATATGATGATCTAAGTTTCGCCATACTGAAATGCTATGATATAAACTCTATGCATCGTATCATACATGATAAAGGGATAAAAAGGAAAGAACCTGTGTGTATAAATACACAAATGTATTTATAGCAAAATAGGATTAAAGACATAATAATTACTGTTCTTGTTTCTGTAACTGGTCACATTTTCATAGCTGGTATTTATAACTACTTTCTTCAACTTCCCCTATCTTTACTCTCAATAAGCATGTCAACTAGTCATGGCTCTTTACCTTATGGGCTAACCTAGCCTTCATTTATGAAGGATTTGGGCCATTAGTAGCTCTGCCTGCATTGGGTTGTTATAATATTCCATTGACCTTAATCATAAAGCATGATAAGACTAAGAGATACCCTAAGGGATTTGCTGTGTTCCAGGCATATTCTTCCTTACACCCACTCTGGAGTAGTAGCCCAATTTTCCCTTGGTAGTCAGAATGAGTCACCCTAGTGAAAACCATGACTTCCTTCACTGCCTACTGCTTTAGAGGCCTAAGGAGTTCAAAGCAACCAGGTGACAGTTTTGACATTCTTAACTTCCAATTCAAAGGAACCATTGTTGGGTCTCCCAGTGAAAATATTCCTCCCACTGGAAGTAAAACCTCTAGGTCATTACAGTGTAAAGTTATGGTGACAATAAAAAAATTTTGCTAGTGGGTTATTAGGGGTAATAGAGAGTGACACCACTCTCATTTCCACCCCTTGATTCTTGGACCCATGAATTCTGGTTATTGGGAAAGCAGCACCATATATTGGACCCATATATTGGACACTGATTCAGAGCATAAATAACACTGCAAAGTATTGTCACCTAGCTGGCACTGTAACAGAGTTTTCAAAAGGCCATTCCACTATTCTATGTAGGCAGATGCTTCAGGATAGTGGGGAACATGACAATACCAGTGAATTCCATAAGCATGGCACCATGGCCACACTTCTGCTATGGAGTGAATTCCTCGATCCAATGCAATGCTGTGTGGAATATCATGAGAGTGGCTAAGGCATTCTGTGCATCCACTAATAGTAGATTTGGCAGGTGCTCACTTCAGCAGCACATCTAATAGTAGATTTGGCAGAAGCATTGCATATAGAGAAGATAATTTTTTTTTTATCAAGAGTGCCCATTCCAGTAAAAACAAAACACCATCCCTTCTATGATATAAATAGTTCAATGTAATCAACTTGCTAGAACTGGAATAAGAAAGTTGAAAAAAATTCTCTTATTTTTATTCATCTTTCTTAACTTCATTTATAGCTCATATTTATTTTAATGTTTAATATTAGAAGTGGTTTAAATCTTTATTTAGAAGTTCGGTGATGCTTTTCTGACCAAAATATGCCATAAAATATAATTCTTGTTTATATCAATTAGCCTATGGTAACTCTGATTTTGTTACCCATCATTTCGCTTAGAGTCAGTTTCCAAGAGCCTATCCACAATGTTGAGGACTTACTTTATATAGTAATTGTACACATAACTATTTCTTTCTCCAAACAAACTGACAAATCAGAATAGTAATTTCATAAATAGATGCACAAATATAGCTAATTGTGTTTTCTTTAAATTTATTGGAGTGTCACTTGTTAACAAAATTATACAGGTTTCAGGTGCATCATTCTACAGCACACCATCTGTACACTGTATTGTGTGTTTACCACCCAAGTCTCCTTCCATCATCATTTACCCTCTCATACCTCACTCCATCTCTCCCCACTCTCAACCTCCTCTCCTGCAATCACCACATTATTGGCTATGTCCATGAGTTTTTTTTAAACTTTTGCTCTATCCTTTCACCCCTCCAACCCAGCCCCCGACCCCAGGCAGCTGTTAGCCTGCTCTCTATGAGTCTGTCTCTATTTTGCTTGTTAGTTTATTTTGTTAATCAGGTTCCACATATGAATGAAACCCTATGGTATTGGTCTTTCTCTGACTGACTTATTTCACTTAGCATAATACCCTCCAGGTATGATGAAGTTGCAAAAGTAACTTAGAGGAAAATGTGGATTTAAAATTTTCATTTTATTTACAAGAATTTATCTTATTAAATCTGTCCCATTGGTCACTGATATTTTGTTAATTTTTTCGGTCTTCTTTTCTGCTGTATTTCATTTTAGATTATTTCCATTGTTATGTCATCAAGTTCACTAAGAGTTTCTTTTGCAATGTCTAATATGCTGATATTCCCATTCAGTTTGTTTGTCATCTTATACTTACTCACTTTTACAGGCAGAAGTTCAGTTTCAATTTTTTATAATCTCCTATCTCTCTACTTTAGATATTCAATCTTTCTTTTTGGCTTCTTGGATATATAGAATGCAAGTATTATAATTGTTACAGTGCCCTGCCCACTAATTCTATCATCTGTTTCATTCCTGGATCTGTATCAGTTGAGCAATTGAGCAATTCTTCTTCTCATTGTCGGTGTATTTTCTACCTTCTTTGCATGCCTGGAAATATTTTATTGCATTCAAAAACTGCAAATTTTACCTGGTTAGGTATTAGACATGTTTTTATTCCTAAAGTATTTTTTATGTTTTATCCTGGATACAGTTAAGTTACTTTTAAAAAGTCTTTTTAGATCTTGCTTTTAAGGTTTATTGAGATGTACCAGATGAGTGTTTAGTCTATGGCTAATTTTAAACCACAACTAGAACAAGGCACTTTTGAATACTCTATGGCCCATGAATTATGAAGTTTGACATAATAAATGAGGAGAATGGGAATTCTTCCTAGTCCTGTGTGAGCCCCAGGGACTGCTTCCTCTGATAACTTTAGGCAATTTTCTCTTTGGTCTTAAGGAGTTTCCTCGCATGCATTTGCTCATTAGTATTCACCTGACCACTGAAGGGGGAACTCTCTGCAGACCTTCATAATTCTCTCTATATATAACACTCCCCTTTCTAGTAATCACCATATGGACTCCAGCTGTTTTGGACTCCCCTCTTTCACTTTGGCCTCCTGGATTATATCCCTTTAACCCAAAATTATGATGGGCTCCACATTGCTTCCTGCATATGCCTTTCCCAGGAATTGTAGCATGAACTACTTAGTTAGTTATATTATTGCTCTAATAGTTTCCTAGCGTACTATTACTTCTCCTTAATGTTGGCTAAGAGAACAGATTTCATGGGAAACCACTTATATGACATGTCCAAATGAAAGTGACCCATTATTATTGGCCATGGCAAAAGCCAGACTAGAAAGCCTAGGACCATGCAATCATCATTCTTTGATTTTATTTCCACCACTAATACTAATCCAAAGCTGGAAAGCTATTTATGCCATGCATTTCTAGAATGGAAAGAGATGATATTACCTGGCTAGTTTGAGCTTTCTGGCTAAGAGAACAGAGGATCAAAAAGTGATATCAAAGCCATATGGTTAATGGACATCAGGAAACTGTTGGGGTTGGGATTTTCCATTCAGCAAGTAGGATTTATTCACTATCTTTCATCAATACACTAGCCGCTGAGGTTCACATGAACCCTGTGGAGAATATTCTCTCAAAGCTGACAGTTTGAAGAATGTGGCTTCAAACAAGTGGGAGTTCATATGTTGGTTATTATAATCCCTGGTTTTAGCTATATCACTGAACACATTAGGTGAATGGTACATAGCTGTACAGAGACTAGAGAAAAGAAATAGAAAAATGACTCTAGCAAGTTCTTGGCAACATGTTTAACTATAAATATTTCAATAGGATGGTCAAGCAGTCTCTATTTTCAGATGTGCAAGTTTAGGCAGTAGGTGTCACATTCATCACTGCCGACAAGAACAAAGCATCTTCATTGCATGTGATCTCATTTCATATGGCACTGCATTTGCAGGCATGAGAGGAACACTGCCTGGAAGAGGGCAAACAACCTGTGGTTAACATTCCAGTCCAGGTCCTGACACAGAAACTCATAATAGGAGAAAAAACACTTAGAACTAAACAGTGTGGACAGAATGTTGTTTATATTTATTTCAGCAAAATTCTGAATGATACAAGTAAGCAAATTATGAAAGTGTCATATGCTACTTTTGAACTTCTATCCTTAAATAGAATGGGATGCTTACCTAAGTTAAATGATCCATCAGAATAACTCTTCTCAACTTATCAAAATATCTCTTAGCTGAAATCGGTGTCTCTGTTCATTTCATGTAATGCCGCTTTGCTATTTTTGGAGACAGTTTCTCTGGGAGTTAGCATAATATTTAAACATATTGTTCTAAAATAAAAATATCTGTTTAAATTTTAGTTCTATCATTTACTAAGAGTGAGACTTTGGATTTCAGTTCCTAGTGATAAAAATAGTACCTCCCTCATAAGCTTCTTCTGAGGATTAAGTTGAGGCTATAAACTATTATTTTAACTCTGATTGATATATTCATCACTCCCACTTATTGAATGGTCCTGCATACAGAATGATTCGAATTAACTTACTTTTCTTGACCTTTAAGTTTCTAGTGAATTCCATGAATTTCTCATACATTACATAATTTCTATATCACAAATATATGGGTCATGATTTTGTTCAGTCTCCAATCATATATATTTGATATTCAATGGCAGAGATTAATTTAATTAATGGCAATTCTTTTAAAAAAACATATCTATTGAGCATTTAAAACCATTATAAATATAGGAGATAAGGATGGACAAGTGAAATGTTATGTGTCAGCCCAATAATCATAGAATGTACAGAAAAATAATGCTTCAATTGAACATAGCGGTGTTCGTGTTCTTTCAAATCAGTATTTTGAGCTTCTTCAGATATATTCCTAAAAGTAGAATTGCAGGGTCATAGGGCAGTTCTATGTTTTATTGTTTTGGAAAACTCCAAACTGTTTTCCATAGTGGCTGTACCAATCTGCATTCCCACCAACAGTACACTAAGGTTCCCTTTTCTCCATATCCTCACCAGCCCTTGACATTTGTTGATTTGTTAATGATAACCATTCTAACCAGTATGAGGTGGTATCTCATTGTGGTTTTATTCTGCATTTCTCTAATGATTAGTGACATTGAGAATCTTTTCATATGTATTGATTACCTATATGTTCTATTTGGAGAAATGTCTATTCAGGTCTTTTGCCTATGTCTTAATGGCATTGTTTGCTTTTTTCATGTTGAGTTTTATATGTTCTTTGTAAATTTTAGATAATTAACCCCTTATTAGATGTATCATTGGTGAGTATGTTCTCCCATGCAGTGGGTTGTATTTTCATTTTGTCAATGGTTTTTGCTGTGCAGAAACTTTTTAACTTGATGTAGTCCCATTTGTTTATCTTTTTCTTTTGTTTCTCTTGCCAATGGAGATACATCAGAAAAAAATATTGCTATGAGAAATGTCTGAGATTTCATAGCCAAATTTGGAAGCAGCCTAAGGGCCCATTAGTAGATAAGTAGATAAAAAGTTGTGGTACATTTATACAATGGAATACTACTTGGCCACAAAAAAAGAAGGCAATCTTACCTTTTGCAACAGCATGGATGGACCTGAAGATTATTATGCCAAGTGAAATAAGCCAATCAAGTTAGACAAATACCATATGATTTCACCTATATGTGGAGTCTAATGAACAAAATAAACTAACAAAATAGAAACAGACTCAGATACAGAGAACAGACTGACAGCTATCAGAAGGCAGGGGGTGTTGGGGGCTGGGATAAAAGAGTGAAGGGACTAAACAAAAAGAAAACTCATAGACACAGAGACAATGGTATGGTGAATATCATAAGAAAAGGATGTGGGGGGAGGCAGAAGAGGAGAAAGAGGTAAATGATGGAAGGAGAATTGACTTTGGGTGGTGAACACAATGCAATATACAGGTGATGCACTATATAGAATTGCACACCTGAAACTTACATATTAATTTTATTAACCAATGTCACTCCAATAAATTCAAATTAAAATTTAAAAAAATAGAGAATGTACTGGGAAAATGGGAATGTATGAGGTAAACAGAAGCATACAAGAGGGAGACTAACTCCTCAAGGGAAAGACATTGAGATAATTTTTCACAGAGGAAGTAAGGTTTGAACTGAGTGTAGAAGTCCCAGGTCATTAGGAAGATGAAGATAAAAGATATTTCTGACAGAGGGAATAGTTTTTACAAAATCATGACATTATATGAATGCACGGAGATCTCAAAGAACTACAGTGGTGCTTGTCAAAGGGTTTGACCCCTGAAATACATAAAGAACTTAAATGACTCAACACCAATTAAAAAATGGGCAAAGAACCTGAACGGATACTTTTCTAAGGAGGACATACAAAGGTCCCATAGGCATATGAAATAACACTCAACATCACTAGCCATCAGAGAGATGCAAATTAATATTACAATGAGATACTACCTCACACCTGTCAGAATGGCAATCATCAACAAATCAACAAACAGCAAGTGCTGGCTAGGATGTGGGAAAAAGGGAACCCTGTCACTGTTGGTGGGAATGCAGACTGGTGCAGCTACCATGGAAAATGGTATGGAATTTCCTAAACAAACAAACAAACAATAGAACAGCCTTTTGATCCAGCAATTCCACTGCTAGGAGTTTACCTGAAAAACCCTGAATCACCAATTCAGAAGAACCAGTGCACTCCTATGTTCATAGCAGCACTATTTACAATAGCCAGGGGCTGGAAATAGCCTAAGTGACCATCAGGAAATGAGTGGATCAAAAAACTTTGTTACATCTACACAATGGAATACTACACAGCAGAAAGAAAGAAGGAACTCGTACCTTTTGCGACAACATGGATGGAACTGGAAAGTATTATGCTTAGTGAAATAAGCCAGACAGTGAAGGACAAATACCATATGACCCCACCTAATACAGAACACTAATAAACAAAATGAACAAATAAGCAAAATAGAACCAGAGACATGGAAACAAGAAACAGACTGACAGTGTGCAAAGGGAAGGGGCAAGGAGGAGAAAGAGGCAAAGAAGGGGAATAATTTAGTAAAGGAACTAGTATAAATGACTCATGGACATGGACAATATATGGGGATTGACTGTGGGAAAGGGGATAAGGAGGGTGGGGCAGGGGAGAACAATGTGGGGAATGGGATAAATGTAATACAACAACAATAAATTATTTTTTTAATCCTGAAAAAAAGTACAGTGGTGTTTGTCAAGCAAAAGATATGTGAAGGCATGGGGGGGAGTTGAGGCAAGAGAAGTAGGGACAAGTCACAGTATCTCTAGTACACATTAAACACATTCACACTTATCAATCATCATCTGTGTGAACAATAATTATTCATGACCTTATTCAGTGGTAGAAACCTGAAAGTACATGGGGAAAAAAAAAAGAACCAATATATACCAAGTGCCTACCAGGTGCCAATCTCAAAGCTAAGGATTTTAAATATATAATCATATTTAATTCTTATAAAAGAAGATTTGGTAAATCCCATTCTCACCCACATCCCACAGGTCAAATCCTGTGCAAAGGTTCTGAGAGAAATATCTGAAAAGGAAAGCTGTGCCTATTGCTTTTGCTGCAAAGGAAGCAGTTTAAATAAATCAGTGCTCCTCCTATAGTGGAGCTGGCACCAGGTGCAAATACTAGCGTTCATGTCCCTGTAGTTTTTGGCATAAGTCCTTAAATCCCTTTGTTTATGTTTCCACTGCAAACGATGAAGAAATGGACCAGGTGATACCTATTACTGCTTCTTTCAAAAAAAAAGAAAGGAAGGAAGGAAGGGGGAGAGAGAGGGAGAGAGAGAGAGAAAGGAAGGAAGGAAGAAGGGAGGGAAGGAAGGAAGGAAGGAAGGAAGGAAGGAAGGAAGGAAGGAAGGAAGGAAGGAAGGAGAAAGAAAGAGAAAGAAAGAAAGAAAGAAAGAAAGAAAGAAAGAAAGAAAGAAAGAAAGAAAGAAAGAAAGAAAGAAAGAAAGAAAGAAAGAAAGAAAGAAAGAAAAGAAAGAAAGAAAGAAAGAAAGAAAGAAAGAAAGAAAGAAAGAAAGAAAGAAAGAGAAAGAGAGAAAGAGAGAAAGAAAAGAGAGAGGGAGGGAGGAAGGAAAAAAGGAAGAAAGAAAGAAAAGAGAGAGGGAGGAAGGGAGGGAGGGAAGAAGGAAGGAAGGAAGAAAGAAAGAAGAAAGAAAGAAAAAGAAATTTTACTCTCCAGATGCAAATGTTGTAGTATAACTACAAAGAAGCTTAAAGGGTGGACTCTTTATTACTTTAACTAAATGAATAATACCCTGTACCTCCATGGGGACTGTAATCATAGACACATAAGGAATGAATAGCCCAGGTGGGAAGACCAATAAAATACAGATTGCTACAGTACCCATAACAACCACTTGTCAGGGTAATGGCAGAGTGTGAGGCAAAGTCTTCAGTGGGGGACCTTAAGTCACAACCGAGCATGGAGAAAATCAGTGAAGACTGCTAAGAGGTTGTATCTAAGTTGAGAACAGAACGCTTGTTCTAAGGTCCAAGGTAAGAAAAAAAAGAGACATTTATTTATCTGTCTTCCCACCTAAACTGTTCATCATTTATGTGTTCCTGTGTTTCTAATTCCTTTAGGGATCCAGGAAAAGGATCATTCATGTTTCTCAGGTAATAAGCGAGTCAATTTTCTGAGTTTCTCTGTGGTTTTAGGCATCTGCAGAGGAGCAGCAGCAAGAGCAAACACTCGATGCTTAGAGAACCTGGAGTGTTCATGGAACTGTAAGGTGCTGGGTGGGGATGGACCAGAGGAAACAGAGGGCATAAAAGAAATGAATCTGAGGCTAGCAAGGGTCAGCTCATGAAAGGTCATGTAAATCATTATCAAGGAATAAATATATTCCAAAGGTCATGAGGTGCCATGGAAGGATTTTTAAGTACTAAACCTCATGACTATATTTTCATTTTTTAGAAAGCACATGATTCAACAGTAAATGGATAGGATGATGAAGGGGTGAGGAGTGTCAAAAATGATAAGAGCCAGTATTAACATAATAACGCAGAAAAATTAAACAAAACATAAAAGAAACACATGCATTTCAAGTTTAAGAATATTTACATGGTAGGAGAGTTTAAATGTGGTATATGCCTGGATGTAGGAAAAAAGTACACATGTATATGTATTTAGTATCCTTAATTGTAAAGATACTAGTGAAGTTAGAAGTGTTGCATGATCAATGGAAGGAACATGATATCACACAATGGCCAGCATGTATTTTTTTTAATTTAGTGGCAATGATGACCTGGTCGAGTTTAGAGGGTGCATGTCTTTGACTTGGAACTAATTCCCTTTTATGACTTTCTTTATCAATAAATGGTGACTTGGCAGGTATATGATTAACCACTACACTGTACACCTCATACTCATACAAAATAATATTAAATGCAAACTGTAATTGTAGAAGAATTTTTAAATAAACGATGGCTTGGCAGCAATGGTAAATAAAATATGTTACGGAAGTGAGCTAGAATTAGAAATTTATCAGCAGAAATTCTAGCAGGTGAGGAATTCTTGAGTGATGACCACATTGAAATGAATGAAATCAGTGTCCACGATGGATGGATTTTGTGGCCTTATACTGGAAAGTTTAGGGGGGAAACATGAGGAGAGAATAATTTTATAGATGTAAAAAAAATGGAATAACCTTAGATAGACTAAGAGACAAAAAAGGGGAGATGAGAAAGGAAATAGGCAAAATGAGAAAATAGAAAGTTGTGTTTCATTTATGCAGATTGAAGATGCAACTTAAGTCAAATAAATAACTCAGTGACTGTTTAACATTGGGCTCTTCATCAGGTCTTACTTCGGAGGCCATCTGTCCTTTAAGGACTCTTTTTGACTGTGGGAGTGGTATGCTTTGTTCATTTTACGCATCAGCCCTAATTCTCTCTTTTACAGCAATGATAAGAATTTTTTATGTCATTGTCAAGTGTGATGGTCTCCAATATTCAATGCCAATTCTCTTTTGAATAAAACATGTTTGCAGGTGGCTCGTACGTAGACTCGTACGTGACTATTTCATTAGTATTAAAGGGCTAGTACAACTTTTGATCCAAAAAAGTGGGGTACAGCTCATTGTTTGTTTTAGGAAGGAATGGGAATTTTTATCTGTGATTATGGGTTTGCCAAAGCACCTGAGGGTAATTCAATTCCATGCATTATGGAAATATCATTTAGACTTTGCTCTTCAAATATAGATGCAGCTACATTGGCAATATTGTTTTCCTTCCGGCCATCCAACTGATGCAGGATGCTATAGGCAATTCAAGACTAACATTCTCAATTAATATTTCTGGCATAGTCTTTACATTGTGCACAAACGGCCTTAGGCAGGGATAGAATGTACTGCTAAATGTGGCAATATATTTCTTGTGACCTTCTTGCTTCTCTCAACTTCCCAAGTATCCAGTTGAAAGGCTAAATGACTCCAAAATAGCAATAAGAAGACAGAAGCCATTCTATTTATTTGGCAAACATTTATTTGGTTTTCATTCTATCAACTGTGTTGCTAACTTAATATTCCAAGTTCAACCAACTTTGAACACCAAAATTCAAACAAACCAGGGCTCACTTATGAAATCAATGATGTCCAAATATCTTTATTTCATTTTTGTCAGTTTAATTGTAATTAACCTGTTTAGATACCCAGGCTCAGACTGGTGAAGAATGTATAATAGAATATTCATTATGCCATTAAAATACCACAATGCTTAATTTCTTAAGGGAAAAAACAAATCTTGAGATAAATCAGGGGCTTTAAGGATATGATTAACAATTCTATTTGAGACTATATCTGATGAAATGCTTGATAAAAAACCTGAATACTAACGAAATAATATCAGAGGTTTTCTTGGAAACCATGGTGATGATCAAAATAATAAGATAACAACATCTAAAGTAAAAAAAAAAAAAAAAGGTAATTGTTTGAAGATATAAATTAGGATAAGATATAAAATATACTTTAACCTCTTCTGAAAATACCAGTGTTCAGACTAAGTACTGAGTTTTCTTCTAAGAACTTGAACAGCAAAGTAGGAGGCAGATTACCTAATTATGAAAGTTCAAAATGAGCTTAGTAAAAAAGCACGGGGGGTGGGCTGAATGTGAGACAGAAAGCTAAGAGAGTAGGAACATGCACTTTCAAGCCAAAACACCTGGATTGGAATCCACCTCCACCCAATTGTAGCTGTGTGATCTTTGACAAGTGACCTAACCACTGGGCCTTGGTTTCCCTACTTAGAAAATGAGGCTAACTTAGTATCTACCTTCTCAAAGTGTTCTGAAGATTAATTAGTCACTGCGTGTAGAGGATTTACAGCAATTTAAGTGGCGTGGGATTGCTTGATATTATTATTCTTACAATTGTTTTGGCAATTCCAATATTGTACTGGTTAAAACTTGTCTATTTTGAGATGTGTTTCAAATTTTCTATTGTGAGGCATGTTTCTGCTTTTCAATATTAGAAAGCCAGAAGATAGTATGTGATCCAACTATTTGAACTAGGATAGAATGATCTGTCTGTATAATTGCAAGGGAGATTTTGTCTGCTAAATCCATTCCTGGGAAACCAGTAAGGTGAGAATGGGAAAGAAGATGCAAACATTTTTCTCACAGATTTTTGTGTCTGATGGAGACAGAGCTTTATCTAAATTATATGAGCAATAATGTAGATTTGAAGAGACTTAACGATGAGAATAAAAGGCATTCCCTGTCTGACTTTCCATTTACCTTAGGTAAGTCATTATTTCTCAATTTTTGTATTGATTATTTGAGTGTTCAACCTGCCAGTAGCAGAGAGAAAAGCCATGACTCCAACCTAGTACAGTGTTAAGGAGAAGGCAATGACCTACAGGGTGGCAAGTTGATTATAAGTAATTCTTTTTTTTTTTTTTAAATTTTATTGTTGTTGTATTACATCCATCCCCTTTTTGCTCCCCTCTGTCCCCCCCCACCCATTCTCCCCAAAGTCAATCCCACCTGTTGTCCATGTCCATGGTTCCTTTATACTAGGTTCTTGTCTAAGCTGCTCCCCTTCTTTATATCATTTAGAAAGCAATGATTTGTCCTTCTACCATTATCATCAGTGGACTTACAGAGTCCCTCATTTATCAACATGGTGTCCACATGCTATTTCACAGCACTGACTTTACCATGTCCCACAACACACAGAAATAGGCAAGACTGTGGAAGAACTTATCAAAGCCTCCTTGAGGCACCATTGATTGACAACACATTGTGAGCTTGTATATCTGTACTTAAAGGCCCAGTATGTGCTCTTGAACCAATGACCAATATATGATGCCATTTTTCTCATTGCCAGAATACACAAGGCAATATATCAGGAGGTATTTGTGCCTCCTCTAACTATTGCCAGTGATAATACATGAATGACAATGTGGGTTTCTCCACAGTAATTTTGTGCTTTCCTGGTGTAGAGTGCTAGTCTTTCCCCAACAAAGTGAAAACTGAAATTGCCAGCTGTCCTATTTAAGACTCAAGATTCCCATCAATGGATGTACAAAAGTTACTCAGTTTTGTTCATTGATTCTGATTATTAAGAGGAAATAGAGTGGCTGCTATACAGCTGGATTAAGGTGGCTATGTATTAAGTATTCTCTAGCAGACTGCAATTCTGAGTCTGGTGGTAAAAGTTTATGGAAGGTATAGCAACCCAAAGCAGGCAGAAATCCAAGGACTCCAACACTTAGGAATTGCAACTCCTAGGAATAAAGGTCATGGGTTACATCTCCAGTTAAAGTTATAATCAAGCTGAGAGCAAAGGAAATACTAAGTAAAGAAGAATAAAGTTATAAATGCCAGCTATTACATTGTGACCAATTACAGAAGCATATATATATATATATATATATATATATATATATATATATATCAGCATATTTGTGCCAGTTCTCCTTACCCCAAGTTCCAGTTCCACAAGGGCAACACAGGTTAGCCCAGATAGATGTCTGCACATACAATGGGTTGCACTTCAGAAGAGCAATCCTGAGCTTAGTGGACCTGAACCTTTACTATAGTGAAAAATAAGTGAACCTCCCCTTTGATCCAATGGGAGACACTATATCTATCTTCCAAGGCTGGCAACTCCACAAATATCCTTGAAGAAAGAGTTAAGAAAAAATACAGTGCCTTCACTCACAAAATGTCTAGAAACATGAGATTTTCAGGGAAAGTTGTCTCCTAAGAGACTGATTTTGCAGTCTAAGACTGACCTCTTCATCATGACTTGCTCCCCATTGCCTGGGAAATGAATTAGTGTACTGTGTCCTGGAATATTTTTGACTCAAGGTCTTTATGTCTAATCAAAGAACTAGAAGAAAAAGTACCTCATGATTTTAACTAATGTGAACTCTCAGAAATAAAGTCAATAAGGGACAATAGCTCTGAAATTCACTTCCTGAATGCATGCACACAGAAAATGGAGGTAACAAAAGATCATAGCAATGATAAAAACCTTGTTCAGCAATAGCCAGATACATAAAATGCCCTTCTCCTGGAACCAGGGACGTTTTTTCTTACAAAAAAAAAGCAAATTATAATAATGCACAGCAATCAGACCTCAGAGCAAACATCTATATCTTGGTAAAAACAAAACAAAACAACAAAAAATACCCAATGTGTTAAGAAGGGAGAATATTCTACCTCTATTTTGTTTGGAAATTAAGTAAAAGAGGTGGGTTCATATTTTGTCCTGGGGTGGGGGCTGGGAAGAAAAGGGAAAGAGAAAGAGAGAGACCAAACAATGTGGAATCTTAGAAAAATACAAGCACAGACTTCTTATACCTGTGTTTCAATCATAGTTCTGCTTTTTACTAACCATATGCCTTGTATAAATTGAGCCTCTCTGAGCATCAGTTTTCATATTTTTAAAATACAGTGCTGTCACTGAATTAGAAATAATTTATGTGCAGTACTTAGCACATGATTGTTATTCATTTGGAGTTACCTATTCATTACAGGGAGCTGGTAATGTATCACTGGGGAAGAAGTCTGGTTAAAGAACTGAGATTCAGCCCTATGAGGTGATATGTAAGTTGTGGAAGTAGATGAGTTCTCCAGAGAAGAGAATATAAATGAGTGAGCATTGCCAGTCCCCAGAGATTAAACGAGGACATTGAGGTAGCTGGAGATATTGGCTGTCTTCAATGATTCCATAATCTTTGAAAGTGTTTTCCCTTTGAATCAGGGCTGGGACAGTTTCTTACTTCAAACAATAAAAGGCAGCAAGAGTGATGCTATTCCAGCTTTGGGCCTAAAGCTTAAAGGCTACTGGAAAGTTCTGCTTTTGTGACTTGTGTACACTCTGGGCAGGAGTCATGCTGGAGAGAACACAGAGAAAAGACATGTGGGGTAGAGGCCCTTGGCGAGAGAGAGAGAAATCCAGTCATTCTTGTTTCTCAGCTAAGCCCAGCTTTCCAGGAGCCAATCCTATGGGTGAGACATCTTAGAATGTTCTAAATCACAATCTTACAGAAACAACACAAGAATTCTTCATGTAAGGCCAGAAATAAATCTATCCTGCTGAGTTCCAATCATGCACTGAACTGTGAAAAATATTAAAATAATTGTTTTTTAAACAATTTGGTTTTGGAGTTGCTAGATGCACAGCAAAGGATAACCGAAAAAGATATTTAAATACTATATTAAATTTGTATGTAGTCCATCTGGCCCCAGCATTTTTTTCTATAGCAAGGGTCATATTCAGGACAATAATAGTCCTGTCTGTAATATTATTCTCACAAATAAATGATTTGTTAGCATCCTCAATTTCTCTATTATGGATCTGTGATTTTCAATTTATCTAAACCATCATTGAATGTACAGATGGCCCCTGGCTTGCAATGGTTGTACTTAAATTTATTTCAATTTTATAATGGTGTGAAGACAATATGCATTCATTAGAAACTGTACTTTAAATTTTGATTTTTGATCTTTTCTGGGTTAGTGACATGCAGTACGATATTCTCCCATGATACTGGACAGTGGCTGCAAGCCATTGGTCCTCCTCTGTCCCACAATCACAAGGGTAGATAACGGATACTCTACAGTGTACTGTGTTACCAGTGTTTTTGGATATTATTTCATGAGGACAGTTAAGGTTAGCTTAGCTACTCCAAGATGTTCAGTAGGTCAGGTGTATTAAATGTATCTGCATTGCTCTTTCATATGCATAAGTTTGGGACACATGTTTTACATATGCTTACAATCAATCCTGTCAATAGTCCATTCTACAATTTGTTCTCAAAGAAAGTGTTTTAAATGTCCAGCAATAATTTAATTTTGCCTTTTAAGCCAACATTCTCTAAAGAAAAAATGAGTTATTGAAACAAAATGAGATAATGTATCCATAGCATTTCACTATAACATCTCATGATTTATAAATCTGAATTTAACTAGCCTTTGACTAACCCGTCAATTTGAATAGCATACTGTTAGTGATAACTTCCATCTAAAATTAAGTTATATAAATTTAGTCAGGTTTAATCCTCTTCTTCTAACTTTAGGGAAGGAAAGTTTTCCCCGTTTCTAGGCATCCATAGTATTACAGGGATGTAGGTTTTTATTTTTATTTTTTGACTCTTTTTTAAACCTCTATAAATACATAACTGGAGATTGGGAGAATAAGAATGATGGAAGAAAACATTAGAAAAAAAAAATGAGGATACTAAGAGCAGTTAATTTTGTGCTGAACTTTACTGAGAATGGCCAAGGATGAGAAGGTAGGATGTGGCTAAGTGTGAGGTAGTTAGAAAGGAAAGCTGGAACTTCTGGGGTCCAGATACACATATGAACCAGAGGCTGAAGGAAGAGGCCAGAAGCCTGGTGAATAATCAGTCAGGTAATGGATGCATATGTGATGTCAAGGCAGATGGCAAGTAATGAGTCAAAGACCAAACCCATTAATCTGGGAGCCTATGGAAGTGTATCAAAAGCTAAGGGAAAGCTGATGGTTACTGGTGAAGACAGGAGATTAGTGGGAACCAAAGAAATAAATAAAAGAGCATAAAATAAAATTAACTAGGGAAGATCAAGCCAGAAAAGAGATAGCTTCTCTCCTAAACTTCCTGATTCTCAATCTGCTCACATGTTAGTTTTGGGCTGGAGCACAAATCCTACTTTTGACCAACTCACTTTATAAAGGCAGTCTCTCATATACTTTGTTCATTTTTCATTGTAATAGACATTGAGAAATGGAATGCCCTGTCAAATACTTATTTTTAAGTATACAGACACACACACACAAAACCTGCCTGGTGTGGCTCAGTTGGTTGGGCATCATATTGCAAAGCAAAAGGAGGTTGGTTCAATTCCTGGTCAGGGCACATGCTTAAGTTGTAGGTTTGGTGTCTCATTGGTGTACCAGAGGCAATGGATCAATGTTTTCCCCCCTCTCTCTCTAAAAAGAAAGAAATATTTTTAACACACATATACGATGAAATATTTCTTGGCCATAAATAAAAAAAACAAAACCTTTCCATTTGCAACAGCATGGAAATGCTAAGTGAAATAAGTCAGTCCGAAAAAGACAAATACTATATGATTTCACATATTGATATGTGGAATCTAAAGAACAATATAAATGAATGAACAAAAGAGAAACAGATTCATAGGTACAGAGAACAGACTGACAGTTGTCAGAGGGGAGGGAGTTGGGGGACTATGTGAAAAAGGTGACAGAAGTGAGCAGTACAGATTGGTAGTTACAGAATAGTCACAGGGATGTAAAGGACAGCATAGGGAATACAGTCAATAATATTGTAATAACCATGTATGGTGCCAGGTGGTACTGCAAATATCAGGGGACCACTTTGCCTAACCACTATACTGTACACCTGAAACTAATACAAACTAATATTGAGTGTAAACTGTAATTGAAAAAATGATTTTTATTTATTTTTAAAGATTTTCTTTATTATTCTTAGAGAAAGGGGAAGGGAAAGAGGCAGAGAGGGAGAGAGACATCAACATATGGTTGCCTTTCACCTGCCTCCAGCTACAGACCTGGCTGGAGACACAGCTTGCAACCTCATTATGTACCCTGGCTGGGGAATTGAACCAGCAACCTTTGGGTTTTTGGGTCAGTGCCTTATCCACTGTGCCACCAGCCAGGGACAGAAAAAAAGATTTTTAAAGACAATAGAGGGTACCACTGGTAGACAAAGCAGTGTCATGGAAACAGCTGCTCTCCCTGCTCAGTCTCAGCATAAGAAATTATCCTTGGTTCCTTCCCAAACAAGGATGAATGGTGTTTTATAGTGGAGAGAATTTTTTTCAATTATACTTTATATCCTATCAGAAAAAGAAATTACATGACAACAAAAAGGTATCACACCATAACCCAGAGGGGCAATCTGAAATCAGGTCTCAGGATTTGTTCCTTTTAATAAGTGAGAAAAACTACATTTCAACAGCTGTTACAGTCTCAGAGACCCAAGCATGACAAATGTGAAAAAGAAGGTCATTTCTTAGTTTCTAGCGCATGTCTTGGCCGAAAGGCTGGACCCCTCTAAGGAGCTACACATGTGGGAGAAGAGACTGTCAATGTGAATATCCTGTGACAGGTCTTGAAGTGTGCCTGGAGTGAATTTAGACGGTCACCATGACAACTGCTGGTTGAGGCAAAATTTTTGATAGTGAGGGTACAGAATCATTAAATACCATAGGATTGGGGTCATGTTGGTCCTAGGGCTGAATGGACCTAAAGCAACTTGCCATCATTTATTCCCATTATGAAGCCTTTTTTTTTAAATCTCAGTCTTACAATAAATGCCAAAAGCAAAGAGCTCAATGGCTGTTATTACACAAACATCTTTGCAGATAATCTTGCCTCATTCTTTTCCCAACTACAGACAAACACAAATACGGCTTTGGGGAAGTCAGCATAATTTAGAGAAACAAATAACTTACTAGTGAAAAAGTCTTTTGTCCCACCATTTTGTCATTTTCTTTCTCTTAAGGAAGACTTCAAGCATCGCATTTCAGTGTGGTTGCCACTTTTGACAAAAGAAAAATGGTAAGAGAGTTTTTTCACTTACTGATCCAGCCGGAGAGGGAACAGTATGGATGATGTTGAGACTCTTAATGATTTCATTAAAAGCCCTTTTGTCCCATCTTTAGAAGTAAAAATCTTTGCACAAGCACCAAAAAAATAAAACACCTGGTAGAAACTGATTCTGAATGCTATGTATCAAATTCCAAAACGCTGGTGAGTCATTGTCATTTTCCTCCAAGAATGCTACTGATAGTGGACTCCCAAACCTCTAACTGCCATTCTACTCTAAGTTACATTTCTACTATGAGTACTTTTGGAACTTTTCAATAAAGTATACTTCACAGCCTCCTCCAGGTTACTCTTGATTAACACCCAGGCTCAGCTGTGTGAAACAATATCTAGGCAAGTTGGTTGATATGTTGAGGGGGGAGATATAGTAATCTCCATCTCCTCTTCCTTGTGTACCAGCCTCTCTCCACTTCATTGTGGAATGTATATGAGATTATCTATTTTGACATATGCATGTTAACCCTACATTATTGTCTTATGCTATGTCAGAAAAGAAGCGTCGTAATAGAGGTACTGAAGGAAGGATAGCAATCAGGGTGACGTCCCCGATGAGATGCTGGGAATTTCTACATAGAACACTGGATGGATGGCTAGAGTTGGGCCTCAGAATAGGAGATAACCAGAGAATTGTAATAGGGCCAAGATGGCACTTTTATGGAATCTGTAATCAGTTAACTAGTAAAGGACTGATGAAGTTAGTCAGGAGGATATTCGGAAGGATATCTGCACATAGAGAAGGGAGCCAACTGGAGACTCACATGCCTGAGCCAAAGGAGAAAACAGTTTAGTAGTTATATCATCTGGAAAGCATCCTTTTCAACAAAAGTCAAAATCAAATGCTTGCAGCCCCCACACACTAAAAACGATCCTTATTTTCCAGTGACTACGAAGGCTGAAGAATACTTCTGTATTGGACGGACTGGTAATTATCAAAGTAGGACAATTATTGTTAAAGGAATAGCTCACTGGGAAAGTAGTACCCCTTCAAATGAAAGAGGCTGGAAAGACAGGGCATTCTCTTCAATTCCTCATTTAAATAATACGAGACAAATACAGTTATGTGCCTACTCTGAGTTGTTAAATTCCTAGTGTTTTCTTTTTTGCTGTTATGAATTACACATTTTAAGCAAATGTCTGGGATGAACTTCAGTGAGAATTACTAGGAGTGAGGTCCAGTGACAATCAGTTGATTATGAAAGCACTGGGCCCCACTGGGCTTGAGTATTACCTACAATATGTAACGGCCCCAGTGAACTGACAACACCAATGACACTCATTGGCCAGGAATATTCATAGTTCCTCTTTCTGATTCCCCATGGTGCTCATGGAGCTATAATAATTGTCCTGGACTTGACATATTAGTGACTCTATATGTTTCCATCTCCAATATCTAACTGCACATTATAGCTAGAGAAAACCTTTCAGTCTGAACTCCCAAGCCCTTCATGATGTGACATCAGCCTCCCCTCATAGTAATTATCATTATCATCATTATTGCTAACAGTTATTTAGTAGTTATTATGCACTGAAATCCTTTACATACTATCCTCATTCATCATAACAACGCTAAAACGTAGGTTATATTATTGTCTTTAGTTTACCAATAAAGGCTTAAGGACATTAAGGACATTAAAAACTTTCCTCCAGCCCTGGCTGGTGTGGCTCAGTGGATTGGCACCAGCCTGTGAACCCAAGGGCCGCTTGTTCGATTCCCAGCCAGGGCACATAACCAGGTTGCAAGCCAGGTCTCCAGCCAGATCTGTAGCTGGAGGCGGGTGAAAGGCAACCATACATTGATGTTTCTCTCCTTTCTTCCTACCCCCTTCCCTTCTCTCTAAAAATAATAAATAAATATTTTTTTTTAACTTTCCAAGGTGCCAGCCTGCTAACCCAAAGGTCACTGGTTCAGTTCCCCAGCCAGGACACATAACAAGGTTGCAAGTCAGGTCTCCAGCCAGGTCAGTGGCTGGGGGCAGGTGAAAGGCAACAATACATTAATGTCTCTCTCTCCCTCTCTGCCTCTCTCCCTTCCCCTTTCTCTAAAAATAATAAAATAAAATATTTTTAAATGATTAATAAAGAAATAACTTTCCTCCAAACTGCACAGTGTGTAATAGAGCGGGCATGTACACCTGTGTGTGAAATCTAAAGGACTTATTGGAAATGCATTAAAAACACAAGGATGGCCCTGGCTGGTGTGGCTCAGCTGGTTGGGCATCATCCTGCAAACCAAAAGGTCATGGGTTCAATCCCTGGTCAGAGCACATACCTAGGTTGTGGGTTCATCCCTGGGCAGGGCACATATGAAAGGCAACCAATTGATGTTTCTCTCTCTTTCTCCCCTTCTTCCCCTCTCTCCCCTCCTTTAAAATCACAAGGATGACCTTTCCAATACATTTATATATCTGACAAAGTTTTAAGCAACAGAAACTAAGGATTGTCACAGAACATTCTTGAAAGTTATAAACAAACATATACATAAATCAGAACAGTCTGGTAGAAAATAATCTTTCACAAAGATGGAAGGAAGATTAAAAAGGACTTGTCAGGGACTGTGGTACCAAAAAATTGTTTTGTGGTGCATGTAGTTCCAACTAAAATTCTAAGATGCCAAATGATTTCTGACCTGCAAACAAGCTTTTCAAATAAGAAGTTATTTTGGACCTTACTTCCCTATGTGGCATCTAGAAAAATTCGCATCAGTTGGTAATAGATGCACCTGAGAGCCCTTGTCCTCATATTTGTTCCTCTTCCTGCCCTTTCCTTCTGGGAGCACGTACTGGATACATGCCATCTTCACTTCTCAGGAATCTAGATGAAGATAACATTTAGTTGGCCTTTTCTTGGATTTTTCCTCAAAGAACACACATGCAGGTATCTTCCTCCCTGAAACTTAGGAGTCCTGCAGTGGATGCCCGTTCACCATGCCTTTTCTCCCTTGTGATTCTTTGAGCACATGTAAGTTGACCACTCCCTGTAAACTCCTCTAGGGAATCCTGTAGAGGACATTGTTCCAGTTGGTCTTCTCTAGGGACTGATTGGTTCTTTGATTTCATATAAGCATGCCCACTCAATCACTTTCTTTTATGGATCCTGCCCAGGACATCTTTCCACTTGGCCCTCACCTGGGACGGATTCAATTGCTGAGACTCATCTCCATGATGGCATGAAGAAGACAGAACTTGGAATACAATTCTGGCATTCTTATTTTACTATAAACTAGAATTGTTTACATAGTAAATCTGATGAGTTGTGTGTGTGTGTGTTGGAATTTTTTTTTTTTTTTTTTTTTTTTTTTGGCATAGGAAAGAAGCACAATATCTTTTTGTCTTTGTATTCCTGGTATTTGGGATAAAATTTGTTTTCCTTCTTAAAAACAACTTATTTTACCAATGAAGGCCTAGAGTTCAGGCTGTGGAGAGTAACTCTATTATTTTAATGCAGCACCCATTAACATCTCATTCTGAAAATTTGAGATCTGGATCTTCCTTTGCTTGCTTAAGAAGCCATCTAGTTCTGCTCTCTGGGCCTCTCTGTGTTAGGAATACTTCCAAAATTCAATGTACAGAGTCTAGAATTTAAATTCTACCATCCCATTTCTAATTCTACACAATCTACAATATTTACTAATGTTGACAAGTCTCCAAAGTTGGACACAAGGGTTGGTTCATTATTATAAATCGGTGCCCTCTCTTGAGCATCTACTGAGGTGTGAGTAGTCTCATGAGTTGAGGAGTTTGGTTCTATAGAAATGTAGATCCTTATACATCAAAGTCAGTGATTTACAAACCTGGTCTAGATTGCAGAATATGCAACCTAGAACATTTGCATCAGAGTTGAAGGATCCCCTGTGAGCCAGGCTCTTACTTAGTCATATTGACCACAGATGGAATTTCCCATAACTGCTGTGGAAAAATACAAGTATAAGATTCTGGGAAAAGGAAAACCAGGATATGCAAATAAAAACTGACCTTGACTAGGTTTCGTTCAGGAAACCATTGGCTCATCCTTCCTCCATCACTTGGCCCTGGTAGCCTGTGAGACAATGAAAACAAGAAGGGCTAACATGAAGCAATGTCTCTAACGTGCAGGAAACAACCCATGCTATTTATAAACACAAGCCTTCTTGATTCAGAGCATTTTTCCTTGTCTTTTTTCTCTGTATTCTTGAAATTTCTGAAGCAAGTGGATAGCTTGTGTCAACAAGAAAGGGGATCATTACTTTGCTAGTTGGTGACGATGTTCAAGGTCAGTTTCTCTCTGAGTAAAAGAAAGTGAGGCCCTTGCAGATGTATATGTAGCATTTCAGAGGGCTTGGTAGTTATGAGGAACCCTCACCCTGCCAAGCAACATGCAAACTGTGGAAGTGCACAGCTACATAATTCCAGGCATAAAATTGGGGTATATTTTGCAGTGATCAATTTCTTTCTCCCCGTAACAGGCAGCAATATTATTTTTTCTCATTTTAACTGGAACAAAAAGAAAACCTCATTATGTGCTAGGCATGCAAATAAGGTCACAATGATTTTAATAATAAGGTCAGCATTTGTGTGAGTTCCCATGTCAGCACTGCAGGACTATCCACCCCTCCTCCCAGCACCATCAGCATCATCCCACTCTTGGTGGGAGAACACTGACTGGAATGTTGTATTCTGTGGGAACTACCACATGTCTAGAGTTGATATGCAAATATAAATGGAGGAATTCTGTATGCACCACTGGAAACAGATGCCAGACCGCTCACAGTGCAACCAGAGACTAACATCCCATGTACAGAAATCTGGGGAGACTGTTACCAAACCTCCACCTCCCCTGCCAAGGTGACTCACCCATAAGCAGAACCCATGAAGCTAGATTTGACTCCATACTACCCTTACCTCATAGTGTCACTGTTAAAAGCCCAGCATTTTCAACATCCCCATATCATTTCTGTTTATTGACACAATAATACCTTAGCTGGTATGGGTTTTCTTTTTGTTCCTGTTGTTATTTGAGGATTGACAGTTGAGGATTGTACAAGAGTATAGGGATAAAATACTCTCTATCCTTCCACTGTCACAATCAGCTGTGATACCGCATACCAACATGGGTCACAAAAAATAAACTACATTATAACCTTTTGTCTTACAATTAATATGCAGCCATTAATCTCAAAGCCACCCCATGATGCTTTTAGATATTTAATCCTCAGAAATTTTGAGATTCAACCTGGTTTGCTTGGAACCCCATGCATCAGAGACATTGGCTGGTGTTTACCAAACCCACTTCCTTTATTCGCACCCCTTTTTCCCCCAGATCCAATACAGCAAAATACCTCTTGCACTCCATTTTCTTCTGGCACACAGAAGAAGAAAACTCAGCAGGAGACTTGGAGGTATTTCCTAGCAGTAGCCATGGTATGAGAAGGAGGTTTCTCTACCAAAGGTCACCCACCCAACACCCATGTTCAACCATTGCATGAGTGAGTGCTACGTTCGAATGACATTAAGCCAATAACAATTGGTGTTTGGTTATTACAGTGGTTGACCTTTCTAGTCTAATATATCCTGGTAGTTTAAAACCTTATTTAGACATTAGTTATCACTCCAAATTCCTTCCCACTACCCTCTAACTAGTTTATTTGTAAAAGGTTTCGAAGGATGTGAGACCCCAAATGGGAAAGGAATTAGACCCTATATCGATCTTTGCTCTGAAGACTATTTGGCTTTGTTGTAATTTCTCTGCTAAGTCTTCCCTGGCAAACTACTTCTTCCTTCAAAAAGTATGGAATATGGAATTCTCACAGTCTCTGTGGCTGAATATACCATCAGTTATTTAGTAGAAGTAAAGGAACTTCTGTCTGGAGGATTGTACTTTGAGGTCCAAAAATAACTCCAGTTCAATTTTCATGATATATAAGATCACAATAATACATATATACACACATGCATGTGCACACGTGTGCACACGCACCATAAGTGAATATTGATAAAAACATTAAACTACAGTATCAGATCCACAAACATTGCACATTCTGGAGTTATGATATGATAAAAGAAATAGAGCATCATGAGTATTGCTATGATAACTTACGTTATTATTCAGCAAATATTTATCTGCCACCTCTATATGTGAATATATATGAAGACATTAGTTGTCTCTGAGCTAGGCTACTGGAATATGGCTGAGAATTTTTACTGGCTCCTCCTTGAAACTTGGACTTGATCAGGTGACTTGCTTTGACCAATAGAAAATGGGCGGAAATATAAGTTGCCAGTTTCAAACCTATGTCTTCAGAGGCATTGTGCATGTCCACCTGACCTTTGTGAAAATTTAGATTTCTGCCATGAGAAGGATATGTAGTAGGTAGTCATTGCCCCTACAACCTGTGTCAGGTAGTCATTGCCCCTACAACCAGTGTCCAAAAATGAGACATGTGGGAAGACCTGAATTTGACACTGAAGCAGAGCTTCTTCTAATAGCATAAAAACATTTGAAAAAAAACAAAAAACATTTGACTACCACTTGCATTATTCACTTCATTTTTCTTTAAATATGTTTGTGTGATTTTATATATATATATAAAATACATGATGATAATGATTAATAATAATAATAAAAGTAAACATCCTTACATGTTTTAATAGCTGTATTATCCCCATTCTTTTATCAGGGCATAGAATTTGAGGCATTTTAGACTGGTTAATGGGAAATCAGTCAATGTCAGCAGCTATTTAATCAAAAGGAGGGGAGAGAAATATGCTATTTCTGTGTGCTCTTCTCCATCAAGGAAAAGATGAAAGTGACTATAATCATGCCATCATAGATCTGAGTTTAGCAGTGAAACTCTGTCCCTTTGTTGAGACTATTCTAGTTTGTCGAGACTTTACAGTGTATGTTCCATAAACAATGTAAATAAAGGTGTCCATGGCACTCCTGGGTGAAAAAAGGTGTATTTCCAATGCTTGCTTAAAATAACTGGAATGTATGTAGTCCAATGTGAGTGGAAACACATATGTGGACCTTTGTGGTCTCTGAGCTACTACTGAAATATGGCTGACAATATTTACTGATTCCTCCCTTAAACGGTTTCAGCTGAGTCTTGTTAGAAACTGAAGAATCAGCGTTACAGTCTGAAAATAAATATTTTTCTGGAACACATTCAGGAAAAGGAGGAAATTTGATGACCCAATTTTTGCCTACACAGCATTGCTGGGTAGCGCCTTTTCTCTGAAAGTGCAAGTCAGCCAAACCTTAATTGCACTGCACCATTCACACTGGAAGCTCTTGGTGGTTGGTTCCCATTTCTTCTCATACCAGTCCTCTGACTCCAAATTTGAAAAAGTAACTTCCTTAACTTCATACAGGAACATCCATGGTTCTAAGACTGATTAGGAAAATCTTAAAAACAAATGACAAACTGCATTTATTCTACAGGGCTCTGCCACACAATGCATAATGTCATATACGATGATCTGTCCAGAAAGTATCTAGCCATGTACTATGAAAAATAAAGACATTAATAGAAGAAGGTATAAGAAACATTGTACATAGGACAGTGATGCCTCAGTCCCCTTCAAAGTAGGCCCTTTGAGACCTCATACAGTTCTCCCAATGGCCATCAGCTGTCCTGTTGTATCTTCCTAAATCTCATCAATGGTCTGAAATCTCTTCCCTTTCAAAGGTGATTTTAGTTTTGGGAAAAGTCACAAGTTGCAGGGCACTAAATCTGGGTTGTAGGGGGCTGAGTCACCTGGGTGATTTGAAGTTTCACCAAAAGTCTCTGCACCAGATTCGATGCATGAGCAGGCAGGTTGTCGTAATGAAGCTGCCAATCACCAGTTGCCCATCGCTGCGGCCTTCTGAGTCATTCGAATGGTTTCCATAAAGGAGTGTTTAAGCTTTACACA
Organism: Noctilio leporinus; assembly: GCA_004026585.1. Classification (NCBI taxonomy): domain Eukaryota; kingdom Metazoa; phylum Chordata; class Mammalia; order Chiroptera; family Noctilionidae; genus Noctilio; species Noctilio leporinus. Next base: position 168,022 of record PVIW01002841.1, read on the forward strand.
AAATCTGATGCAGATTCATCGCTCTACTTGCTCAGTCATTTTGAAGGTGATGGCTACGCAGTACACATGCTCACTCAACGGTGTCTACTGCCCCCACTGACCAGTACGATGAAGTCGTCTTTGTTCATGCATGAACATTCCAGTCCACTCTCCTTGGTGGGTGGGTTACATCAATGTCACGCAATTCATTCTCATTATATTAACAATGGTTGGACTTTTTATTTACTTTTGCACTTGGCATAAACACATTTGCCTTACCATGATAGTCTGTCTCTTGAGTACACAAAAGTTAGCTTTACAGTTGTCAATGGGTTTGCAAAAAGCATGAGTTGCAAAATGAAACTGAACTCTTCAAAACTTAATGAGAACTGTGTAATTACAACTCATTTATAGCATAATCCTGATATCAGCAAGAAAGGCTGTAATTGATGCCTACCTGGTATGTATGACCCTGGAAACTAGATCACTTGTGATTATATTTTTAATTAAGCATCAGTTTGAATATAGTGCAGTTTTTTATAATTTAATTTTACACTTATTATAAAATATACCTAATAAAATTTACCATATTAATCATTTTTAAGTATACAGTTCAAAGGCCTTAAGTACTATACATTCACATTATTGCACAGCCATTACCACTATCTCAAGAGCATTTTTTATCTTTCAAAACTGCAACTCTGTATCCATTAAACAGTGACTCCCCAGTCATTCCTCCCCACGGACTTTGGCAACCACAATTCTATTTTGTGTCCCTAAGAATTTCATTATTCTAGGTATCGCATATAAGTGGAATCATACATATTTGCCCTTTTGTGAATAGCTTATTCATTTAGCATAATGTCTTCAATGTTCATCTATGTTCTAACATATGTTTGAATTTCTTTCTTTTTTGAGGCTGAATAGTATTCCACTGTATGTATCAACTGCATTTTGTTTATTCCTCAGCTGAGGCACACTTGGGCTATTTTCACCTTTTGGCTATTGTTAATAATGTTGATATGAACATAAGTATACAAACATCGGCTTCAGTACCACTTTCAATTGTTTTGAATATATACCTAGAAATGGAGCTACTGCATTATACAATAATTCTGTGTTTAATATTTTGAAGGACTGACATTGTATTTTCCATAGTGGCTGCACAATTTTAGATTACTACCAGCTATGCACAAGAATTTCAATTTCTATACGTCCTCACCAAAACTGTTTTTTCTTTCTTTCTCTTTTGTATAATGCAATCAATCCTAACAGGTGGAAGTGACACCCCATTATAAAGCTGATTTCCATTTCCTTAATGATTAGAGATGTTGTGGACCTTTTCTTGGGCTTATTGATTGTGAATACCTCTGTAAATCTTCTGAAGAAATGTCTGTTCAAGTCCTTTGTCCATGTTTCATCTGGTGGTTTGGGGTTTTTGTTGCTAAGCTGTAGGAGGTATGCATTCTGGATGTTAATCCATTTATAAGATATATGGCTTGTGAATATTTTCTCCCACCCTGTGAGTTGCATTTTCATTCTGATAATAATATTCTGTGATGCATAAATTGTTTACATTTTGATGAAGTCCAATTCATTTTTTGTGGCCTATGTTTTGGTGTCATATCAAATAAATCATTGCCTAATCCATTGCCTTGAAACCTATTCCCCACATTTTCTTATAAAATATATTTTTAGTCTTATGTTTAAGTTTTTAGTCCATTTTGAGTTCATTTGTGTGTGTGCGTGGTTTAAGGTAAGAGTGCATCTCCATTTTTTGCATGTGAATGTCTTGTTTTCCCAATAATATTTGCTGAAAGCTCTTTTTTCCCTGTTGCATGGTCTGGAACCCTTGAGGAAATCATTTGACCATATATATAAGGGTTTGCAGGATGCCACCCAACCCACTGAGTCACATCAGTCAGGGCAAGAAAATTTGATTACTGAAAAGTCCAGAAGAATTTGCTGCCCACTCAAAAACCTCCATAGTAGAATCCCTAGAATCATACATCTTAAGACTTTATGTGGAAATTTTATATTGTTATTCTCATTTACATATGAGAAAGCTGAGGCACAGAGGGGATTATTAATTTTCTCAGAGAAACAAGTCTAATAAGGTGTGTGTTGACTCTGGAGACTATGAATTTAATTGCAACATTTTACTACCTTACCAGGCCTCACCAACTACTGATGAGTGGGTGGAATATATTTGTGATGTGAGGGTCTTCAACTATAAATGGATATTCTTTCACTCTCAGCGGAAGACCAATTATTTCACATCTTATCATGGTAGTTATAAGAGCATGTGGCTTGAAGTATACTTCATTTTTGATCTCTTGCTAATCTGTTTTCTAGGAAATCTTCTCTGGTTTGTGTATTAAGCCCCAACTGTCATTTTCAGCTTCATTTTGTTTTTTCTAATCAATGGCTTGAAAATCCCTATAACTCCTCTTGGAGCCATAGGAACTGACTGGCCAAGCATTGGAACACTCAACCTAGAGAAGATACACGGGGTATGGAGTATTGGCAGGAGGTAAGAAAGGAAATACTACATTCCTTCTCTTGTAGGCATCCTCAGTGGTCCTAGGTAAAGCTGACCCTCATCTGAGTATCAATCACTTACATCACATACATACCAGTAACAGCAGACAGAATTAGACCAAACTAAAAGCAAGACATGGGGCTTGAAAAGGCAGCAGGTACATCCAAGTATCTCTATATTTCTGTCTTTCCTCCCTATTTCCAAACCTAGAGAAGCTATATTTATAAGGGCAACGTAGCAAGAAAATCCCAGACCCAGACTCCACCAACACACACACACACACACACACACACACACACACGCACACACAAAGGGCTTATTACATTGAGGGCAAAATGTATGAGAAGGGAAACAGATCACCTCTGCAACTCCAGTCCTCTTCAGACACAAGTCCAGCATTAATCATAAGAGGTTTAGAATAATAAAGGTGATATTAGAGTTTTAAGCAGAACTATGCAAAATTTTAATATTCCAAAAAGGATTTGACCAATATTTTATGAAAGGGATAATTTGAGATTTCATGGTTGAAGGCAATTGAAAGGAAGACTATTCCACATTTATAATTTAAATAACCAAGGCCAGGGGGGAGTGGGGAGGCACATACCACCTTGACAGGGGAAACTATTTTATTACTGACATTGTTTAGAATTACTGGGTCCATGCTGATAACAACTACATGAACTTTTAGTTGATTGTATTACTATTTTTAACTTCCCAAGGGACAATGTACTCCTTGACTGCCTCTACATGGGTCAACCTCTACCAAACCTCCCTTGTTACAGGACTGCTAATTGAGACTCTCCCCAAAAGTATTTACAATGGCCTTAGTGCCCTGTCCAAATGGGGAGAGCAGGACCAATGAAATGACATATAGTGTGAAGTATATAAAACAAAGTAGAGTCACTCATTCCAACTAAAGCGGCTTTCAGTCGGCCATGACACTTTGGCTCAAGAGAAAAACTGCTTAAAGACATGCCTAAGCTATCTACGTACATGGTCAGAACAGGCATGTCTGGCAAGCAGACAGAGCAAGATATCTGCCCATGTGATCGGAATAGCCACATGTACAGAGTGGGGCCACCCATAGACAGGCTCCTGGAGAAATTCCACTTTTGCCAGCAGGAATGTCAAGTACAACAGCCATGAACCACGCAGAGGTGCTTGGACAAATCCCAAACTTGGCATCAGGGGTGCTCAGACATTTATCAAAAAGACCCAGAAGGGTGGAATACACCACTTAGCTGGTATAACTGAGGCAGGTTCCAGACCACTGCTGAGACAGCTGAGCTCCATAGGCCAGAGAACTGCTCCACGTCACGCTGATCTCCTTGGGCATAGACAACCAGAGGCTCTGCCACCGGACTGAGGACTCTGTCTGCCCTGCTGCCCACCTGGTTCTGAAGACCCTTCTTTGCAAGACGCTGACAACTCCTTTGCCCACCGCCATGCTGTCTCCCAGACCTGCAGACTGAGATTCAGGGACTTGGGTTTGTTATCCCTCATTGATTGCTGTGTGTTTTATGTTATAATTGTCTTAGATTGTTAAAATGTGAGTAGAATATTAATGCAGGTTCTACTTTGAGTGAACCTGCATTCAGAGAAAGCTGAGCGAATAGCACAATTCCTGTGTGTGACTCTTGTCTAGTCCTAGTGCCCGGCTGCTCAAGGGGGCAGCTAGCCCCGCCCTTACCCTGTTGACTTATAAAAAAGACTTTATCATGACACCAAATAAATAAAACGTCTTTACCTGGGGAATAAAAATTGATTCGGGGTAGAGAATTTTGTAGACATTTTATAATTCTAGCCTTGATTTTAGATCATTTCTGCTTTTCTTTCCATCCATTACAGGCTTAGGCAGACACAGTGGGTCATTGTGATCCTTTGCGAAGCAGATGTGGAGACAGAGTTATGAGCAGAAGAAGCTTACTGTGGGGAAATGCCTGAGAAAGATAAAGGGGGAAAGGGAGATGGACTGGGCAGAGACAGCCTCTGTCTACTCTGTGTAGCCTCTGTGTACCCGGCACAGTTTTAGCAAACGCAGTGAGGAGCTGAAGAGCCAGGATTGCTTGTTAGACCCCCTACCTTGAGCAGGAACGACCAGGCTTTAGTAATCACACAGTCATTGATTACAGGCTGTCCAGAAAAAGCGTGGCATGTTCTGGGAAGCTGAGGGGGACCTGAAGGCAATGCAGGTGGAGGCTGTCAGCCAACTTCTCTCCTTACAGCTGAACAGCAAGTTCTTTCTCAAAAGGAGACAAAAGCCAGCATATCCCTGGATCCCACACCCAATTGCACATTAAATTTCTGCCTCCCCAGCTTGTCTATTAATTTTATAAGTGTAATAAGTGCTATATGAGGTCTCATTAGGTACTCATCAACCACTTTTATACAGCCAAACGGTATGTGGATACCCAGCATATTCAGCTATTAAGAAGAATCGATTTAGTAAACATGGAACTGAAATGTGGGACTTGACTCAATTCTACATCATGTTTCAGCTTATTCATGATTAAAGTGCAGATTTTCTGACAACGAGTTCTACATTTTATTCATATTTATACCTTCTCATCTCATCTCACTCCCCAAAACACACACACATAAAATAGAACCTGGCAGGACACTTTCTGCCAAGGAAGGTCATGGTAAATCTTGTGTTTAATAGAATGACTGATACCAGAATGTTGTATCTTCTTCTCTTCCCTTTACATCCATATACACAATGTTTGTGTCAACTGCTATTGTTGCTGTTTCTGAGTCTGGTTTTGAAATCAATACATTTTATCTATCTTCTTCTTTATGGAAGAAAGAATAAACCCCCACCCAATGGTCACAGACAATATAAATACAGAGATGTTGAGAAGAAGAAATGCTTTTTTTAAAAAACTGACTAGCACCTGCAACTCTAGTGACATCTTCAGTAAGATAACCTTCTTCCCAGCACACCAGAAAGCAAGGTTGGGAGCAAGATGTGTTACATATTAAGGGAGCCAAGCATTGATATGTCAACATAAATTTAGGAAGGAAGGAAGGAAGAGAGAAAGGAGGAAGGTTATAGAAATTGTTTACAAAAATACGAGGATTGGGAGGTGCCTCTGTGTAAATTTAGTAACAACTTCCATTTTGTCAATGGACTGAGGATAATTTTATGATTGGAAGAAGTTTGCTTTCATGATAGAAACATATAAATATACGAGGTTCGGTTCGTTGCTTGGATGAAACATGAATGTCAGGAAGCAAGAAGTATTATTTTCAAAGACTGCCTTCATTTGCAAAAGCACTTACTAATGTCCACTTTTCAGAGCTAGAAGAGAAGCCATTGACTCCTAACTTCCTGAAAGTAACCTGGGGAGAGCTGCAAATTAGAAGGCTAACATTAAGCTACAGGGGGGCTTCCTGGAAGGCTTTTATGCAACTGATTACGATGTGCGGCTGGATAATTTACTTGTTTCAAGTGCATAATTAATGGGATTATTACTGTTAATTCAGAAATGCCTAGAGAGCGAAGAACACAAACTATTCTGACTAGCTGACAGTAATTGTCAGGCTTACATTAATAATGTCAAAAAAAGAAAGAAAAAAGAAAGAAAGAAAGGACACTGGTATTTTCCTTTAACTTTATGTAGAAATGCAATTTCCTAATAGCAATCATGTGCTGTGGGCAGCGTACAGGCGTACCTTGAAAATGATGTGAGTTCTGTTACAGGCCATCTCAATAATGTGAGTAACAAGAGTTTGTGTGCATAAAGAGTTTTACACTACTACACAGTAGTCTATTAGGTGTCAACAGTGTTACATCTAAAAAATGTACATACTGTAATTGAAAAATATTTTATTGCTAAAAAAAAATGCTAATCATCATCCAAGCCTTCAGTTACTCATATCTTTTTGCTGATGGAATATTTTGTTTCAATGTTGACGGCTGCTGACCAAACAGGGTGTCGGTTGTTGAAAGTGAGAATGGTTGTGGAAATTTCTTGTTTTTTTCTTTTCTTTTTTAAAAAGATTTTATTTATTATTTTCAGAGAGAGGATAAGGGAGAGAGGCAGAGAGGGAGAGAGACATCAATGTATGGTTGCCTTTCACCTGCCTCTAGCTACAGACCTGGCTGGAGACCTGGCTTGCAACCTGGTTATGTGCCCTGGCTGGGAATCGAGCCAGCGACCTTTGGGTTCGCAGCGAAATTTCTTAACGTATAACAATAAAATTTCCCTTGTGGATTGACTTTTTTTTCTTTTATGAAAAATTGCTCTGCAGCTTGTGATGCTGTTTGATAGCATTTTACCCACAGTAGAATTTCTTTGAAAATTGGAGTCAGTCCTCTCAATTCCCACTGTTGCTTTATCAACTAGGTTTATATAATATTATAAATTTTGCCTTGTCATTTCAGCAATCCTCACAGCATCTTCACCAGGAGTAGATTCCATCTAAAGAAACCACTTTCTTCCAAACTATTACTGTTGCTATTGTGATCTCTTACTGTGAATTACAAATGTTATTTTTTTTTCTTATTGTTGCATTTATTATAAGAATGTGGCCCTGGCTGGTAGCACAGTCGATAAGGCACCGACCTACAAACCCAAGGGTCGCAGGTTCAATTCCCCAGCCAGGGCACATAACCAAGTTGCTAACCAGGTCTCCAGTCAGGTCTGTGGCTGGGGGCAGGTGAAACGCAACCATACATTGATGTCTCCCTCTCTGCCTCTCTCCCTTCCCCTCTTTCTAAAAATAATGAAATGAAATCTTTAAAAAAAAAAAAAAAAAGAATGTAACTAAAGACATTCTTTGTTACATTAGTTTCCTGTGTAGGAGTTGCCACACCACTGAGAAATTTTTATATGATCTTAGTATCAAGAACAGCTGGACAGAGGAAGTGCTGAGCAATTGTTTGATTAACTCGTGTGTGCACTGACCTGTGTAGATACCAATGCACAAATATTCTTAATAGCATCCAGAGTGCTCTATCCTTTCCAGAAAAAATGTCACCTAGTTTGTCCAGATTCATCAAAGAATCACTATCTATGGAATCTACTGCCTTAAAAAATATGTTCCTCAAATAATACTTGGAAGTCTAAATTACTCCTTGATACATGGGCTGCAGAATTGCTGTTGTGTTAGCAGGCATGGAAGCAACGTTAATCTTGAGTGACCAGGTGTAATATTCTGAGGAACAATATTTTGAAAGGAATTTTTTTTTCCCGAGCAGTAAGTTTCGACGGTGGGCTTAAAATATTCAGAAACCACATTGTAAGGTGTGTTGTCATGTAGGCTTTGTTTACCCATTTACAGAGCACAGGCAAAGTTGATTTAGTATAATTCTCAAGGATTTTTTGTAATGGTAAATAAGAATTGTCTTTAACTTAAAGTCACCACCTACATTAGTGCATGGCAAGAAACAAAGCTTTCCTTTGAAGCTTTGAGGTGAAGGCATTGACTTTCCTCTCTAGCTATGAAATTCCTAGATGGCATCTTCTTCCAATATAAGGTTGTTTCATTGACATCTGTTATTTAGTGTAGCCTCCTTCATTAATGACCTTAACTTGATCTTCTGGATAACTTGCTGCAGCTTCTACATCAGTACCTGCTGCTTCACTACGAGGTTAATTAAACCTCATGAACCAATCTCTGCTAGCTTCAAACTTGTCTTTTGAAGCTTCATCACTTCTCTCAGCCTTCACAGAATTAAAAATATTTCGGGCCTTGTTCTGGATTACACTCTGGCTTAAGGGAAACATTGCTGCTGGTTTGCTGTTCTATCCAGGCCCCCAAAACTGGCTTCATATCATCAATGAAGCTGTTTCACTTTCTTCTCATTTGTGTGTTCTCTGGAGGGGCACTTTTAATTTCCTTCAAGAACTTTTCCATCGCATTCCCAACCTGGTGAACTGTGTGGTGCAGGAGGCCTAGATCTCAGCCTATCTCGGCTTTTAACATGCCTTCCTCACTAAGATCAATCATTTCTAGCTTTTGGTTCAAAGGGAGAGATGTGCAACTCTTCCTTCCACTTGAACGTGTAGAATTATTCATTGGCCTAACTGCAGTATTGTGTCTCAGGGAATATAGGGGCCAAGGAGAGGGAGAGAGATAGAGAAATGGCTGTCAGAACACAAACATTTATTAAGTTCATTGTCTTACATGGGCGTGATTTGTGGCACCCCAAAGGAGCGACAATAGGAACATCAATGTTGATCACAAATCTCTATAACAAACATAATAAAAATGAAAAAGTGTGAAACATTGCAAGAATTACCAAAATGTGATACGGAGATACAAAATGAAGCTGCCAGAGACAAGTCGATCCCAAATAACATTAAATTCAAGGGCATTTTCAGATACTTTGTGAGTCAATATTCTACAGCTCATGTTTCTTTCTTCTCCTGCTATAATTGATTCATGTAGTCAAATTCACTGTGAGTTGAAAGATCTCACCTAACTGAAAACGATCTACATACACGATTCTTGATCTTTGTCCAGAATATCTCAAGAGCCCTTAGATGTTGAGTTGAAATATCAGAAACAATTTAACTCATTATTAACTCAGCCAACAACAGGCAGGTCTGGGAATGAAGCCACTTAAACTGCATGTGGTCTGCACCAGACCATTAAATGCTGTTCATTCCCAGAGATGTTTGCATCCCAAATATTTCTAAAGCTCCTTTGGCAGAGTTAACTATTTGAGCTATTATTTATATATCACACATCCTGGTGCCTTAATTTGGGAATATAGAATTGAGTTCCACAGGGAGAAGTAGCTGGAAATTCTTGCTAGAGAAAATGATGATCATTAACTTTATTACAGCAAATGTTTCAAAAAAGTTACAAATTATAAACCTTAAAGTAGCATGCATGGCCAATCTACTTAGGGAGAAATAATAGGATTTTTAAAAGACTGAAAAGAGAATTCTATTATATCAGATTTATAGAAATAGTGATGCCATTTCCACCTCTGAGTAGTATGAACTTAATTCCAGAATATTCTTATAACAAAAATCACTTATATTTTAGACATATTTTACTTTCCAATTGATGTATTTCCAAACGTATAATGTCAATAGTCTTATGAAGATGATTTCATCCTTGTTTTGCTATTAAAGGTGATAGTCACAAAATAAAATAACTTGCTTAAGGCCTGGTGTTCTTGGTCTAGTATGCCTTCTTCCATGCCCAGGTACCTTAATTTCCAAGTACACATTAGAGTTGTGGAGGGAAAAGGTATCCGAAAGTTCTTATTAGACAAGAGGAGATGATAAACTCTACTACAGAAAGTATTAATATTTCTTTCCATACCTGCCTTCCCTTTCAGAAGGTAATCTTCCTAAGAAGTATACATTAAATCTGTGACCCTCATACCTTGCACAATATCTATATAGTCAAATATGAATGCAAGGCTTTTAGGAACAGTTGCTCTATCACTAAAGACAGAGATTCTTCTCCAAACCTGGGAAAATGTGAGGAGGCACATGGGAACTGGAGAAGGGATAGATTCCTCCATCTATTCATTCAAAAACTACTTATTGAGAATCTACTATGTGCCAGGCACTGCGTGGCAGAAGGCATATTAATGCAGAAGACAGTCATGATGCCTTTGCTCACAGAGCATTCATAGACTTAGACTTACACTTTTAACTCCTATTATAAAGTATGAACCATGCTTCTCAAACTTGAATGTGTGTAGTATAATTTGCCCAGAGATTGGGCAGATTCTGATTCAGTAGGTTAGGAGTGGGGCCAAAGAGTCTGTATCACTCACAAACTCCCAGTTGATGCTAATTGCCATGGTACCAGATTCATACTTTGAATAGTTAGAACCATGATTATAAAATGGTATTCTTTCAAAATACTGCCTTATATTCATTTTTCCCCAAGACTTTCCCAGTGTTACTTGTCTCCATTTAGGGGTGTGTTTCTCTGTAATTTTTTTCACATATGTAAATTGGTACATACATGCACTATCACAGTAAAGATACAGAACAGTTCCATCACTCCCAAATCCCCTTCTCACAACATTGCTAACTCTTGGCGACCACTAATCTATTATACATCTCTCTAATTTTGTCATTTCAAAAGTGTTACATAAATAGAATCATACAGTATGTAATCTTTTGAGATTGGTACTTTCACTCCACACAATTATCTGGAGAGCCATCCACGGTTTTGCCTGTATCAATAGATGATTCATTTTTATCAGAGAGAAATGTTCAATGATACGAGAAGCACCACAGTTTAGCAGTTGAAGGACATCTGGGGTTTTTTCCATTTTCAATTATTTCAAATAAAGCTGCTCTAAATGTTTTTTTGTTTTTTTGTACAGAAATTTTCTGTAAATATAAGTTTTCGTTTCTTTGGCATGAATAACCAAGATTGCAACTGCAGGGCAATATGGTAGTTTCATGTGTAGTTTTATAATAAACTGTCAAATTATTTCCCAGAGTGTCTGTACCATTTTACATTCCCACTAGCAAAATTTTAGTATTCTAGTTACTCCTCATCCTTGCAAGCATTCAGTGTTGCTACATTTTTTGTTAATTTTAGAAATCCTAATAGCTATATATATATATATATATATGTATATATATATATATATATATAGTATTCTCTCAATGTGGTTTTAATTTGCATCTCCCTGATGGCTAGTAATGTCAAACATCTTTCTCATGCTTCTTTTGCCATCTGACATTTTCTTTGGTTAAATATCTGTTCAGGTATTATTCATAGTTTTCATTGGATTTTCTTCTTTACTGTTTCTGTTTCAGTTTTAAAAATTCTTCATATATTCTGGATACCATCACTTTGTCACCCATGTTCTTTAGAAATACTTTCTCTGTGAACCCAAGTGTCATTGGTTTGATTCCCAGTCAGGGCATATAACCAGGTTGCAAGCCAGGTCTCCAGCCAGGTCTCCAGCCCGGTCATAGCTGGAGGCAAGTGAAAAGCAACCATACATTGATGTTTCTCTCCCTTTCTTCTTCCCCTCTTTCCCCTCTCTCTGAAAATAATGAATAAAATCTTTAAAAATAATAATAAATACTTTCTTTCAGTCTTAAGCTTATTTTCCCCCATCTTCTTCACAGATTGTTAAATTTAGTGGCACCCAATTTATCGTTTTTCCTTTTATGGATTGTATTTTGGGTAACAACAGTGGTTTACCTGAACCTTATCTCAAAGGTTCTGTCCTATATAACCTTTTTAATAAAGGTTTTATAATTGTAAGCTTTCCATCGAAATACATGACCACTTTGAGCCACTTGCTGTGTAAGGTGTGACTTTTAGATGGAAGTCTTTTACACCTGCTGAGGTGTGGCATGAGATTTCATTAGGTATTAGGTACAGTTTCTCACTGGACCCCACTGATGTTACCACTACAGAAATGGAGCAGAGCTCTTATACTTCTTCAGTGCAGGCAATTAAATTAGTCCTTCCTTCTACTGACATCTTTTCAGCAAATGTGTGACACGGGCATTCACTGCCCTGATTCTGAGTGAGTGAGTAAGCTCATCTCCTCACTGGACTCCTGTGAAGCTAAGAAAGAGGGAAATGGAGGGCTGGCATAGAATCTTTTGTTGCTACAGGGCAGGTGGGCATAGAAGCTCAGCTCCCTGCTGTCACCATAGGAAGAGGAGGAGATAAAGGGCCAACTCTCATCTCCTCATTCTACCTCATTGCTGGTGAGTTGGGGTTGAGGTAATGCTCCGCAGGGTGCTCCACGGATACAGGGAGTGGGCTGTGGTCCTAGTGGTAAGTAGATCTGCCTCTTAGCACCTCATTAAAGCTTGTTTTCTTTAGAAAGATACGGAGTCTTTTCACTGCCACTGACTCTCTCCTGGGTAGGAGGGAGAATCATAATACCACCTGCTGCCAGCTGACAGGGAATGAAGTATCATCAGATCTTAATACAGCTTCACCAAAACTAGTTCTGCAGAGGACTGAGTACACTGCCTGCATATACTGACTAGCTCCCCTCTCAGCCCTGCCGATGCCACCTGCTTCTGGGGTGCAGGGGGAATGATAGAGAGGAAGATTAGCTTGTGGCTTGGCCACACTGGAACTGGAAGAGAGGAATCCAGCTTTTCCATTGTCTTACTTGTTTTTTTGGCTGAAATGGCGCTGCTATTGCCAAAAAGGTTTCTATTGTTAGGTTACCCATTTTCTGGGTCTTTAGCTAGGGAAGAAAGGGTGTTTCTTTTTTTTTTCTGTGATGTTGGCAGCTCTGGGTTGGAGACTTTTGGAGCGTCCTGGCTCAACTATATAGAGATTATAAACAAAACCCAGCTAACTCATTACAATGTTGGTCTTCAAGTCCCCTGAGATTTATACTTGCCAATAATAGGCCCCCTATTCGATTGTTACTGAGGAATGACCCTTTTTCTCAGCCCTAGATATTGCTTTCTCTGAACCCTGAGGGTCCAGCAGCATGACACTTTCCATTTCCCATTAAATTGCCCTTTAATAATGATTGAAATGAAGAAATTTCCATTCCGAGAGCCCCCCTGATGGCTTCTAGGTTCAAGAAGTGCTATCAGTCTCTGAGGAGACAGCAAAGAATGCTCTAGCCTGTCTCTTTGGGTTGCGATCACACCTGAGAAAAAAAATGAACTCTTGGCTCCTCCAACTTCTGAGTGAGGCCTCTGCTTACCCTCTTCTAAGTCCAACATGCATTCTGTTCCTCATTACTTCAATAATATGATCAAATGCTCAGCTCCAGAAGCGTCCTGATAATTGATGGTGGGACATCATAGGAGTCCTGTTTAACCTCTGTCCCTCAGTTCATGTACTCTCTGCCCTCCCTAAGGATAACTCAGAGTGGCCGAAGTTTCCTGACACCAGGAATTTTTAACAGCTTTTTGTGGAATAAAGGGATGTGGCAGACTTGCACAAATTCCTGATGACCTTTGGTAGGTAAGACTCCTTTAAAAACACTTTCCAAATGTATACCAAGATTTTATCAGTAAATAGTTATAACTAAGAGCTTAAGTTTACATTTCTTAAATGTATTTCAGTTATAGAAAGTAGGTCTTTAGTCTGTATCAAATATAATATATAATTATAAAAAATCTCAAGTAGATCAATCCAAGTCATCTAAACCTAATCGTAAAGTCTAAACACCAATGCCTTTTGCAGTGAGAAACTTTTTCTATTCAATGAGAAATAGTTTCTATTTATAAAATAATATATCATTTAGAACTGCATCAGGAAATGAAAATGAACTCTCTTCCAGCTAGTATATACAAAGAACCTTTTATTTAAGATACAATTGGTTTGTTATCAGCTTGCATAGTCAACTAAACCATATGATTTTCCAAGCTCTGGAGAGCTGTTCTTCAGAGACTGCATTTCCTCACTTAAACTGTGCGTATCAGTCACCCTCAAAGGCCAAACTAGAAAGGGATCAGGAGCCATAAAGCTCCAGGCTCATTTAGAGAAGAGGAAATGGATGCTCAAATAAGGCAAGTCGCTTGTCCAAGTTTGCAAAACCAGTACATTGAACTAAAATTCTCATCTCTTAACTCGGAACCAATACCAATTTCATGACATCTGTAGTCCTATTGTTTTAGTAGGTGCATGAGAATCGCCTAGAGGGCATGAAAAATGCAAATCACTGGGCCCCACCCTCAGAGTTTCTGATTCAGTTGCTCTGGGGTGGGACTTCAGAATAATTTCATACCAGATCCCATATAGCTACTGGTGTGCTGATCATAGGGACCACTCTTTAAGAATCACTACATTGCAGCATTTTCTTCTCATATTCCTATATGATTTTACATTTAGAAACATAGTTGTTTTTAACTTTATATCTTAATTAATTTTGAAAAAAATGCAAAAGTGGATAGAAGAGTACAAGGAAGTCTCATTAATATATCAAGCCCTGACAAAAATCCACTAAAGAACTTCTTAACATACTACTTTATGTTTTTATGCACTTTTTCTCTGGAAGATGGGTATTTTTAGAAATTCAAAAATGCCTAATGTGAATACTGTCTAGTATTATTATTCTAGTATTTTTAATTTTGTACTTTTATCTAATGTACAGTATCTTTACAACTCTAAAAAGGTGGAGGCAGTGGTTTCCCAGCTTCCATGTTACATTGAGAAAAATGAAGGCTCAGATGGTTATTAAGTGATTCACCCAGATTTATACTAAAGTTCCATTTCAGAATTTACCTTGTCAACTATCAGAACTTAATTGTCTTGATTAAAGCCAACTTATCTGGTTCAAACCATGTAAAAAATAATATAAACAGGTTCTAGACAAATGGTGGTATAGATAAACACAGTGCTCGAAGCCTCCCGTAAGCACATGAAAATCACAACTAAATTGCAGAACAGCTATCATTCAAAAATGCCTGAAATCTAGCTGAACAAAAGTCCTACAACTAAGAATATAAAGAAGAAACCACATCAAGATTAGTAGAAGTGGAGACTTGGAACAGTCTCATCCAGGTATGGCAGATAAAAATTGGGTGCAGTCCTGGCTGGTGTGGTTCAGCGGATTGGTGCCAGCCTGCGGCCCCAAAGGTCGCTGGTTCAATTCCCAGCCAGGGCACGTACCAGGTTGCAAGCCAGGTCTCCAGCCAGGTCCGTTGCTGGAGGCAGGTGAAAGGCAACCATACGCTGATGTCTCTCTCCCTCTCTGCCTCTCTCCCTGCCCTTCTCTCTGAAAATAATGAATACAATCTTTTTAAAATATTGGGGACAATATCTCAACTACAGGGGTCCCCCATGAGGACTAAGGGATCCCAGCCCCATACCTGGTCCTCAAACCCAAGTCTCCAGTGCCAGAAATAGAAGTCCTTATAACTTCTGGCTGTAAAAACCAGCCAAGATTATGACTGAGACTGAATGCTTGCTAAATTTCCAGGCATTCCTCTTAAAGGGCCTGTGCATAGATTTATTTGGAGACTCTGCCTCTGAGCTCCAGTGCTGAGGCAGCAGCTTAAATGGCACCAGAGACGTATAGGGAAGAACTGAATTATCTGGCATCAGAATGAGGGATGGAGGGGCAACTTTCTCACAGACAGAAGTGCTGACAGAGGCCATTATTTTTTTGCTGAGCCCTCCCCCACTCAGCCAGCAAGCAGGCACCGTATCTGAGCCTCCATCACCTGGCTCACACTGTTCTCCTTGCCCTGGTGATTCTCTGAAACCCTACACTATCAAGCCCTTTCCAGTGGCTTTTCCATACAAACAGCTAGTCTTGGCTCATGCTTTCAACTTACGAAGAATCTCTCGAATAAGCCTCTTGTCTTGGTATGTCCTATACCTCTCACTAATGACTCCAGGTTCTGCACTAGTGGCACCAAACCTTGGTTCCCAGTTTATCCACTCCCAGGTAACTCCAAGCCCAGTACAAGTAGCAGCCATCCACAAATTGCTTTGTAGCTCATGCCTGGTGGCTCCAGGAAGGGCACAGATGTTAGCTGACCTTGAACTGCACCTCCCAGGAGACCCAGAGCCAGCACACCTGGTGGACACATTGACACAATGTTAAAGTATCACCTAACCACCTCCACAAGCAATACACCCAAGAGGCAGACTCAGCAGGCACAGAGCCCCACTAAAGTACAACAGGAGGGTATACACACCCACATGGGGGTGATTGATTAGCCTGTGCTACTGGACCCCACAGGACACCTACTATATAGGGCAATTTTAACAAGTACAGGAGATGTAGCAACTCTACCTAATACATAAACACAAACACAAACACAGGGAGGCAGCCAAAATAAGGAGAAAACGAAATATGTCCCAAATGAAAGAACTGAACAAAACTCCAGAAAATGTAGACAAGCAATCTACCAAATGTAAACTTTAAAACACTGGTTATAAGGATGCTTAATGAACTTAGGGGAAGAGTAGATGAACTTAGTAAGAACTTCAACAAAGAGCTAGAGACCATAAAAATGTATATAAGAAACATTAAAAATGAACCAGTTAGAAGTGAAGAATGCAGGGAATTAACAGTGGAGTATATGAAGCAGAGGATCAAATCAGTGATTTGGAAAATAAGAAACCAGAAAACACCCAATCGACCAGCAAAAAGAAAAAATAATTTTAAAATGAGGATAGTATAAAGAGCCTCTGGTACAACTTCAATCATACAAACATTAGCATCATGGAGGTGCCAGAAGGAGAAAAGGGAAGAGCAAGGAACTGAAAACCTATTTGAAAAAAATGAAAGAAAACTTCCCTAACCTGGTGTAGGAAAAAGACACACAAGTCCAGCAAGCATAGAGAGTCCCAAACAAGATGAATTCAGAGGTCCACACCAAGATACATCATAAATAAAATGCTAAAGGTTAGAAACAAAAAGAATCTTTAAAGCAGCAAGAAAAAAGCAATTAGTTACCTATAAAGGAATTCCCATAAGGCTGTCAGCTGATTTCTCAACAGAATATTTGCAGACCAGAAGTGATAGGCAAGAAATATTCAAAAACTAATGAAAAACAAGGAACTAAAATCAAGAGTATCCTACCCAGCAAAATTATCTCTTAGAATTAAAAGACAGATAAAGAGCTTCCAAGATAAGAAAAAGCTATAGAAGTTCATCACCACCAAACCTCATTATAAGAAATATTAAAGAATCCTCTTAAAGAGTAATAAATAGATTAAAATATGAATTATAAAATGATAATAAATAAATATCTATAAAATTACATTAAATGCAAATGGATTGAATGTTCCAATCAAAAGATATACGGTGGCTCATAGGATAATAAAAGAAGACCCTTACATATACTGTCTACAAAAGACTCACTTCAAATTAAAAGACACACAAACTAAAAGTTAAGGCATGAAAAAAGATATTTCATGAAAATCGAAACAGGCAAAAAAGACTTTAAAACAAAGGCTATATAACAAAAGAAGGACCCAGTAATTTCCCTTTTGGGTATTTATCTGAAGAAATACAAAAGAGTAAATTGAAAAGATATATACATCTACATGTTCATTGCAGCATGACTTACAATAGCTAAGATACAGAAGCAACTAAGCATCCATCAATGGATGAGTGGATAAAGAAGTGGTACATTATAATGTAATATAACTCAGCATTGTGCTGAGTGAAATAAGTCAGACAGAGGAAGACAAATGTTATAATAATTTCACATATATGTGGAATCTAAAAACCATAAGAAGAAAAAAAACACAGAACAGAAACAGACTCATAGATACAGAGAACATTTTGATGGTCTCTAGATGGGGAAGGAGTGAACATGGTGAGAGGATTATGAAGTACAAATTGGCAATTACTGAATAGTCATGGCGATGTGAAGTACAGCATAAGGAATATAATAAAGAATATTGTAACAACTGTCTGGTATTAAATGGGTACTAGATTTATTGGAGTTATCACATAGTAAGTTTTAAAATGCCTAATCATTGGCTTATACACCTGAAGCTAATACTATAAAGTATATCAACTTTTATTGAAAAATAAAACTTACTTACAAAATAAAATAATGATATAAACAGAGTCACTTTAAAATGGAGTCAAAGTTACCATCCTAGAGTGACAGCCTTGTACAACTTTCTCCTCAAAAGTCTGGAATATTAAAACAGGGAAAAATAACTCTTGAAAAGGGCTGATAGCAATATTGTATCCCAACAACTGTTTCTCAAGATAGTAAGAAAACAGATATTGACTACCTCACCAAAAATTTTAAATATTCTTTAGAAATAGCATCACTATGTTAACTTACCCTCAACTATAGAAATGCCTTCCTTCTATTAATGCATCTCTTTCTCATTAATACCCCATGCCTCTTCACCTAATTGGAACACTACTCAGGTTTCCACCTGAATTGGTGTCTCCTTAATAGCAGTTCTTTTGGTTCCCAAATGAATGTTTGTCACCTCTCATTTTGGCCTTTTATTTTTAAGTTAATAGGCAGAAACTCTCTTAGTCATTATGGTTGCTATAACAAAATACCATACACTGGATAGCTTAAACATTTATTTCTCACAGTTCTGGAGACTGGAAAGTCTAAGATCCAGACTCCAGTAGATTCAGCATCTGGTGAGATGCCCACTTCTCAGGTCGTATAGGCAGCCATCTTATCTCTGTGTTCTCAAATGGTAGAAAGACAAAGGATCCCTCTGGACTTTCTCTTTCTCTCTTTTTTTTTAAATTTAATTTTATTGTTGCTGTATTACATCCATCCCATTTCCCCTCTCTTCTCTCCCCTTCCTCACCCACCCACTCCCCTCCAAAGTCAATCCCACTTGTTATCCATGTCCATGGTTCTTCCATACTAGTTCCTTGACTAAACCACTTCACTTCTTTGCCTCTTTCCTCCCCCCTCCCCCCTGCCCACCGAAGGTCTATTCATTGTATCCATGTATCTAGTTCTGTTTTGCTTGATTGTTTGTTTTGTTCATTAATGTCCTATAATGGGTGAGATCATATGGTATTTGTCTTTCACTGACTAGATTATTTCACTAAGCATAATACTTTCCAGTTCCATCCATGTTGTTGCAAAGGGCAGGAGTTCCTTCTTTCTTTCTGCTGTGTAGTATTCTACTGTGTTAATGTACCAAAGCTTTTTGATCCAATCATCCACTGATGGGCACTTAGGCTGTTTCCAGCACTTGGCTATTATAAGTAGTGCTGCTATGAGCATAGGGGTACATAGGTTCTTATGAATGTGTGCTTCAGAGTTCTTCGCCTCACACCTGTCAGAATGACAATCATCAACAAATCAACAAACAACAAGTGATGGCAAAGATGTGGGGAAAAGGGAACCCTGGTGCACTGTTGGTGGGAATGCAGGATGGTGCAGCCACTATGGAAAACAGTATGGAGCTTCCTGAAAAAAATTGAAATGGAACTGCCTTTTGATCCAGCAATTCCACTACTAGGACTATAACCAGATTATCTTTTATAAGAACACTAATCTGTGCCTGAGGGTTCGACTCTTGTTCATGACCTTCCCATAGGCCCCATGTCCAAACACCTTCATAATGGGAGTTGAAGTTCTAACATGTGACTTTGGGGGTGACACAAACATTCAGTCTACAGCAAGCACATAACTGGTTGTACTTTTTTTTTTCTACACATGTAACCAGTAATTGTGACAAAATCTTATCACACATGTCAAGTGGTTGGTGGCCTGGGAAGATTCAGGCTTCCTAATGGGGTGGAGGTGGCTGCATTTTCAGTCAATCTCGAGTGTGATATATTACAGTTAATGGCTATAAGTATGTAAACATTACCACCTCACTCAATTTTCATGGCAGAGTATGGAGTGCCTACGTCATTTAGCACATGAGTCTGAGACTTTGTCTCCTGATTTCAGTATGTGTTATTTACATGTCTCCGAAAAATCATGGATTTATTACAGAAATGTTCATTTATAGAAGCATGTGTCCTATTTTCTGTATTATATACACATACTCATATATATTGAGTAATTCATTGCAGCTATGATCCAGTACTCAGAAATAGAACAGTACAAATACCCATGTGTGTCAAATAAAATGCCACTCAACACATTTTATGAAGTCTTATCCAAACCCTAACCCTTATTCTTCTCTGACAATTATCACCTTTTGAGAAATAACTGATTTACTTAGTGTGATACTGTGCCTGTCTGTTTGTGACAGCCATTATACTCTGGACTTTCTGTGATTAGCACAGAATAAAAAGAAAAAGGTCAGAAAAACTCTACCTGATATGAAGCTTGGCAGCTGCAGTACCTTCTCACCTCTGATCTGTGCCTTTTAAAAACATGGTTCTGTTTTATTTTCTTCAAATTAATTAATTTAAGATAATAATAAATGGTTTCAGAGAATTTTGCAAATCGACAACTGTTTTGAGCTATGAAGGAAAGTTAAAACATCTACTTTATGACACTTCTTATATTAAAAGATTTGCATACAGCACAGATTGTTAATATATGAAAAAGGTGTTTAACATTTAGTCATCAGGAAATGTATGGGCAAACCTCAATGGGGTATTACCACCAGCATGGTTAAAATGAAAAGGACTAACAACACCAAGTGCTGGCAAGGATGTAGAGTAATTGGAACTCTTGCACATTGCTTGTTGGAGGTAACTTGGTAAAAGCACTTTAGACAACTGTTTAATAGAAACTGGTAAAGCTAAAAAACAACTACTTTAGGATGTAGTAGTTCTACTCCTAGCTATGTACACAACAGAAATGTGTACATTTGCAAAAATGAATGCGCAAAAATTATCTTCTCAGCCAAAACCTGTGAATAGAAATGTCCATCGACAGGTGATTGGATAAATGCATGTGATATATTCAGACAATGGGATATATGCAGGTGATGGGGTATAATTCAGCAATAAAAAGAATAAACTATTGATATATGCAAATACATGAATGAAACACACACATAATATTAAACAAAAGAAGGTCAAACACAAAGGAAGACAAACTCTATCATTCTTTTTCCATCAAGTTAAAAAAAATGGCAAAAATTGGGGAAAGTATTAACTAAGAGAGGGTAGCAAGGAGCTTCCTGGAGCCCAGGTTCTGGTCTATATCCTGACATCAATTCCATTTTCATGGGTGTAAAAATTCATGAAGTTTTACATTTAAGATCTGTTTACTCACTAAAAATGTATCTTTTAAAATCAAAATAAAAACACTACACATCCAAAATTGTCAAAATGGCATAGTTAATTGACACTCCTGGACAAGCTGTGTTTCAAAGTGTGCCAACTTGTTCCCAGGAAACAAAAGCTTTTCTGAGTCCCTATGTCATGTTTCTGGTGGTCCTACATAGGTGATATATTTTCAGTGCTGTGGCCAGGACCAAGAGATGCTTAAATGTAAAATTTGGATCTCTTTTTATTATAAAATGCCACATGGATAGTGGGCAGGGGGAGGGGGAGGAGGAGGCAAAGAAGGGGAGCAGTTTAGTCAAGGAACTAGCATGAAAGAACCATGGACATGGACAACAAGTGGGATTGAATTTGGGGGGCAGTGGGTGGGTGGGGAAGGGGACAGAGGGGAGTAAAAAGGGGATGGATGTAATACAACAATAAAATTAAATTTTTAAAAAAGAAGAAGGGGGGAAAAGAAAAAAGAAAAAAAAAAGAAGAAGAAAGAAAAATTAAAAATGCCACATGGAAATGGCAACATTTCATGACCCAAATGTTGCATTTAATATTCATATAACTCATAATTTTCAATTCTTAAACACACAAGTTAACAACTTAAAAATAATGAACAATCTGTGTATATCCCCTATTGCCATTATAACTTATACAACTCCTTGAAAGCAATCATTTAGGTAACTTCTAGATTTATCCATTATTGTAAAAGCTCTGTTTAATAAAATATTCATCATCTTTCTGGGATTTAGAAAAATAAATGTCTTATACATGTCTTTTTAATGAATTTATTGTTGTTGTATTACAGTTGTCCCATTTTCTCCCAGGGCTCTCCCCTGCCCCACCTACCCCACCCTCTCTCCCACAGTCAGTCCCCTCCCTGATGTTCATGTCCATGGGTTATTTATACTGTCTCCTTGACTAAACCCTTCTCCTTCTTTCTCCCTTCTGCCCCTCCTCCTCTTATACATGTCTTATTTCAATTTCTTTTCAGGTAAATTTTATTTTCTACACATGCTCTATCATTGTTTCAGAGAATTATATGCAGACCCAGAAGAAAGGTTCCTTACAGTGCAGCCTTGAGGTATTATTAAATGTGTCCCCTGTCCAAACTACCACATAGTATTACAAGTCAGGTACTGCTCTTAGCATTGCAGTGGCTGAAACAAAGTAGATACCGAAGTTGTTTCATGTCAGTAGAAGAAGCAGAGGCATAAAATGAATAGAACTCTTTTAGGATGAATCTTTTATGGGTCAGAAGATTTATTCAGAGTTACTTTAAAAAGAATTAAAATTTCATTAGCAATTAACTTATCTGTCTCAGCAAGAACACACTCTTCCGTCATTTATTTCTGTATTAGAAGTCACTGCGGAAGAAATGCAATTACTATTGAAGAGGGACATAAATAAATATTGAGGCAAAAAGTCTTTTTGTTTTTTTGCAGAATTATAGATATTGCACTTGATTCTAAGTTTCATTTAATCAAAGCGTTTGGCTATTTTACTTTGTTGAGTAAGTTTATGGTCAGGGAAGATGAAATAGTTCTTTTTTGAACAACAATAAAGCTAGCATATTTTTGCAACATTTTATAACAATGATTTGAACATAATTGCTTGGAGCTATTGTACAAAGAATATGGGACATGCTGGTTGCTCAACTGAATTTTTTTTTTTTAAAGCAAAAGCAATTAAATGGAGAAAAAAAAAACTTTTCAACAAATCATGCTAGAACAATTGTACATCCAGTGGCAAATACATAAAATAAACTTCAGCCTAAAGCTCATACCATATGCAAAAATTAACTCAAAATAGACCACAGATTTAAATATGAGAATTAAAACTATGAAACTTTCAGAAAAAAACAAAGGAGAAAATCTTTGAGATCTAAAGCCAGGCAAAGAGTACCTAGACATGACATGGTCCACACAATCCATTACGGAAATCCATTAAAGATGATACTTAGACATCATCAAATTTACAAATCTTTGTTATGTGAAAAAATACATTATATGAATGAAAACACAAACTACATACTGAAAGAAAATAATTGTAATGAAACCATATATCTGCACAGATGACTACTATCTACAATATGAGGTCTGTCCAGAAGGTATCTAGCCATTTAATATGAAAAATAGAAACATTTAGTGAAGAAGATACAAGAAACATTGTACGTAGGACAGTGATGCCTCAGTCACCTTCAAAGTAGTCACCTTGGGACCTCATGCAGTTCTCCCAATGGCCATCAGTTGCCCCATCCTGTTTTCCTGAACCTCATCAATGGCCTGACATCTTTTCCCTTTCAAAGGTGATTTTAGTTTGGGGAAAAGCTAGAATTGCAGGGCACCAAATCCTGGCTATAAGAGGGCTGAGTCACCTGGGCTGGTTAATGTTTCACCAAAAAATCTCTGCATAAGATGTGATGCATGAGCAGGAGCAATCACTGCCAATCACCAGTTGCCCACAGATGCAGCCTTCTGAATCATCTGCATAGTTTCTGCGGAGGAATGTTGAAGCTTGACTCAAATTTTGATGCATAATATTTGCTCTACTTGCTCAGTCATTTTGAATGCAACTGCCACAAGGTACACATGCTCGCTCAATGGTATCTACCACCCCCACTGACTAGTACAATGAAGCCTTCATTGTTCGCACATGCGCATTCCAGTCCACTCGCCTTGGCTGCCAGGTTTTGCATTGCTGTCATGCAAAATAGTCTCATTGTATTAATAACGGTTGGTCTTTTTGCGGATAGACCTCAATATTAAAACTCTCAAACTCAACAGTAAAAACCACCAACCATAAAAGAATCTATCCGATGATAAAATATTGAAAGACACTAAGACATTTCACTGAAGAGGATACGTGGAGGGAAAATAAGCAGTGCTACTCTTGTCGGGGGAGGGCACTTCGTGGTGGAAGATGGGGTCACTAAGGCTGTGGGTGGGGCTGGGCCTTTCAGGAGCTACTATGATGGTGGTGGGGCACTTTGGATTGGATCGTCTGTGGAAAGCACTAGTATGGTTGTGGGGGAGCAAGGCCTTTCGAGTTGCCAGCCTGGTGGGGCTACACTGGTGGCCAGCACAGGTGCCTCATGCAACCAAAGGTGCAATTCTTTGAACTGCCCTCTTATTGGGAGGGCTTCTATTGTTGCAGGGGCTGTAGTGCCTTGGACTGTTGCTAATGGAGCTATTATGACTGGGGATGGGCAGGATGGGGTGCTTGGCTGGGCAACTAATTGTGATTATGGACCTGGGCTCTTCCAGTGGGGATGAGGACGATGTGCCCTCAAAAAAGTCAATGTATTTGCCACTCAGCAGGTCCACTGTGGTTCTGTGGAGGAACCTGGTGCCTGAGCCTGCTGTGTAGATGATCTTGAAGGAATCTTGAAGAGAAGCCAAAGAAAAATCAGAGGAAGAGTTGTGTGGCTCTAGGACAGAGACCATTTTTCCTCTCTGCCTGCTTTGGAAATAGTAACCCCAAGTGGCAGCCTTAAAAGCCGGGGCCCTCCCCCCGCCAGCCGTAGTGGCCCAGCTGAGTGCCACAAAGTGCTCCGCCCACCATGGCCATTAGCCCAGGTGCCGCTAGAGAAAAAGAATGGTCCTCAGGCCATAGCAATGCAGCCCAGTGGCAACTCAAAATGCCAGAAGCACCCTGCCACCCACCCCCACCCTGCAACCATGCTGAGCACCAGCTGGAGCACCCCACCCCACCTCTGCTTTAGTGGCCAAGCTACCTGACCATGCAAGAACATAGCTCCCACATTTCACAACTTCCGGGAAAAATTTTTTTCCCACTGGCAACTACATTGACTTTTTTGAGGGCCATGAAAGAGATAATATGAATCTTGTTGGAAACCCAGGCCCACACAAACATGGTATGTTAATAACTTTAAAGGCATAGATTAAATTTAAATTACCCATTTGGATTCTTGGCGATTACCGCAATCCTTCAGTATGCTTGAAAGTGAGCTGCTTCATTATCTAGTTTCCTTGACAACTTTTAGGGAGGCTGGAGAAGAGGCACAGGAGGTATCAGCTCCCCGAGCCTGTACAGCATTTGAGGTGGCATTAATTTACCTGTTGTTCCCAGAACCACAGCAGCTCCTGGGCCTCCAAGAAGAGGATTTAGGCTGCTTAAAAGTCTCCTTTTATAAATTCTTCTCTTCTTTCTGATTTTGACTGCGAGAGGAGCGAGATCTTTCCCCCTATTTTGGGCCATTAATTTGGATCCTTTCTGAGTAAAAGCCTTGTGTAACAACATGAAAGCTTGCACATCGAACATCTTATCCCATTTACCAGACCTTTAGCAAAAACAATTCTAATTTGTCTAAAATGTGACCTAGTGGACTCTCTAATGGGATGAAGCCCAAGCTGCTTCTTTCAAAATAGCAACAAAAACAAAATCTAAAGCAAAGGCAAAAGGTCAAATAGAGGCATACTCTCAAACTAAATCCTGTGAAAGGAGGGACTGGGACATAGGCCTTAAAGTCTTATCTCATGTCAACCAGCACCACAAGTGACCCTGGCCAGGTCCAGATGGCACAGAGCCCAAACAGCAAAAATGGAAGGTTCCCAGTGTATACAAACAGTGAAAGTCAGAGCCAGTCCCCGAAAGATAAGAAAGCAAGCAACGAACAACTGTAACTGACGTTTTATTTCAGAGGAAAGAACCAAAGTTTCGTTTCAGAGAGATGTGAGCTCTCAAATAGAAACTGACTTCCACAGAGGATCTGGGCAAAAAGGCAATGATAAGAACACCCCACAACACACAAACAATTGACAAAGCATTTAGTATGCAGAAATCCATGTAACCAAACCAGAAAGGGTATTCCAAATTCTATCCTGGGGGTCTGGGATGTTTTTCTTGTGGCAAAGCCTTGCCTCTCTTTGAGTAGTATCTACCAAATGATCCCTATGGAACCCTAGAGCAGGTCACATAATCAAAATGGCAAGACAGAGGGGCTCTGGTCATGCGCACCAGGGACTTATCCAGCCTTGGAGTCTGTCCCCTCCCCATGAGACTGGTTTCCTTTCACCAGTTCAATGTTTCAGGTGGCTGATACCTGGAGAGGGGGAGCATGGAAAGGCCTCAAGATAAAGGACTCTCAGTAGCTGCTGGGAAATTCCTTCAATCCCAACCATGGGTCAGCTACCACAGCCAGGTGGGACCCCAGGCTGGGCCCTCGAGGCCTTCCAGGGGTCAATGTTGTCCTGGCAGAATTGCCAAAAATTGTAACCAAATGCAGGCACCAAAAAGCCATACTCGTGAGACAGGTGCTGACCAGATGGAAAGTGGTTTATTCAGATACCAGCAATCAGATGTGTGGCCGGGCAGGGCAGGGGGTTGGGGACCCTTGTCCAAAGTCAATCTTCATATATCAGGGCAGGCAAAGATCTCTATAAGGAAGGAGAGGGGAAGCAGAACAAAGAGATCAAGGGGAAGAGGTTGAAAAGTTCTCTACATGCAGACCAGTACAGTCTTTTACAATAAGGATCTTGAAACTGGTCAAGCAATGGTCTGGTAAGCATCATCCTGGTTTTTGTCATCCTGGTTTTAAGGTTGAAAGTCAGAAAATCTCTCAGAGCTGGGATAACTAAAGATTGGAGTCTGTGTGTTTTGAAGGTAGTTCCTAAGATTCTTACACAAGCATGCTGTTTATCTACAAGCTATATATTAGTCAACATTTACAGAAACAATGTCACAAATGACAGGGTCGGTTGCAATTCCCCACTGTTACAAGCACAGGGACCCTCATGGCTGTCTCCTCAGTTATCTTCCCAAACCTACACACCCCCAGTCTGTTATCACAAGATTCTAGATCCTGCCAAGCTGCCCTCTCTCTGCCAGATCCCAGAATGAGTGGCTGTGAAGGAGATCTTGTGCATTGGCTCTTTAAGATGAAACCTGGGCTTCCAGCAGACTCCTGTCTCTCCCTGGTGTACAGAATCCCCACTGATTTTTATACCCATATGGTATGTGAGCACCTCTTCTTGGCTCTGTTACTTTGGGCTGGGGAACTCAGTTTGGAGTAAAAGCTTGACATTCTTCAGGGGTATCTTTGCAGCTGAAATGTCCCTCTGGATCCTCAGCCACCGCAAGCGGGTACAAGGCCAACTGTTTTTGCACCTCCAACCTTTCTGCCAGTCTCAATGTGGCTTCTTCTGTAAATCCTTGGTTGCAAGCCTTCTATTCTAGTTTTCAGTTGCTTGTTTTGGTTGATTGGCCTCTGACTCAGTTATAATTCCTGCTCAGGAGATGGGTAGAACTTCTGCCTACTCTGCCACCATCTTCTTCTTCCACTATGTTCCTTTTTGATGTATCTATCCCCTTCTGCCGTACAAACTTGGCAATGATGGATAAATAATAAAAATAAAGAATCAAAGAAACTTCTAGAGGTAAACATGTTCATAGAGCAGAGACAAAACATTACATTAGAATTATATTAGGCTTAGTGAAATAAGCCAGTCAGTGAAGGACAGGTATCATATGTTCTCACCCATTACGGGACAATAATGAGCAAAACTAACAACAAGCAAAACAGAACCAAGTGTATGAATACAAGGAATAGGCCGGCAGTGGTCAGGAGGAAAGGGGTAGGGGGGAGGGGGGAGGCAGAGGCAAAGAAGGGGAGCAGCTTAGACAAGA